>WPIO01000054.1:1695000-1795000 GCA_009760855.2 Cristatella mucedo
CTCTCTCTCCCTCTCTCAATCGATGTTTGTCTCCCCCTGTCTCCGTCTCAATCTCTGTATTATCGCTGCAGCTAATGAATTGAAGTCCTTCGCCACACAATCGCAGTGCATGTAGCACCGCTAGCAGGTCGCAGAAACCTCAGAGAAGCGCTTAAGTACGGCGACAATAGTGGAGAGCCACCGAAAGGTCAAAACCCGAAACTTACGGGTAAGTCCGAGTCTTCAACGCGAAGCCGCATATCTAATTGCTCCAGAGGCGTACAGGTGGACGGCGCCAGAAGCAGGGCTGGAAAAATTAGCCGGATCTCTACGGATCGTTTTTCATGCATTCTGAACCGTAAACTGTGGCGTATGTAAGAAGTATATCACAATGTCTTTTGCTTAGTGCCTTACAGGGGACACAGTCTATATTCGGGTACTTGAAAATTCGAGCTTTTTTCGCCCACTTAAAAAGAGTGGCGATAACGAAGAGTTCATGAAAAGCAAGGTAGGTATCCTGGCTTAAACTATATTGCGAAACCATACAACTATCATGCTGAGACAAGCGTGCGAAAACGCGCCAAAGACTCACGACTACTGGTTAGTAGGACCCGGTTCGCAGCGATCAATCATGCAGAGGTAGCCAAAGCTCACAGTAATGACAACAATGATAGTAATAATAATAATAATGCACTTGATAAAGCGCCCTCAGAGAACTCAATCTCTGTCTAGTAAAAGCCGAGAGATCCATTTGGGGGTCATACAAAACATGTCCCATTTTCTCAAAGTCGTGACATGTAAAGCTTCATAAAGCATCATTACACTAAAAGACAATTCACTCGGGCGGACCACAGGCTGCGTTGAACCAAGAGGTTTCCTGCTCCTGTTTGAATCTCGTCAAAAAAATCAGATGACGTGACGTCAGACGGTAATGATTCCCAAGCCTTGGAGGCAGATTAACTGAAGGCACTGCCTCCAAGGGACTTGAAGGTCGTTAAAGACATTTAAAGAATTTAAGGGCATGAGTAATGGCCCACAGCGAGAAGAGTAGGTGAAGAGATGCGAGCTGTGAAACGAGTTCAGGTAGGTAGGTCGGAGCAAGCGAATGAAGGAAACTAAACGTGAGTGACACAATCTTGAAGTCGGTAGGCTGCTTGGTAGAAAGCCAGTGCATATTGGCGAGCAGCGGCGTGATGTGACAGTTGCCCTCAGTTACGAAAAATAAGCCTGGCTGCAAAGGGTAGCACCAAGTGTGAGAGCGTTATTGAGAGCGCATGAAGACTATGGGCAGCCATGATGGCACACTAGGTACGGCTGTCGCCAAACAAAAGAGGCTCTTGAATCAGTTAGTATTTTGTCTATGCAGGTAGTGAGTGATAATAATAATAATAATGCACTTGATAAAGCGCATTTTGCGGAAGAGATCGCCCGGATTATGAGCACCAGTGGCCGCTGGAGGTGGATGCTGGTCGAGCTGATAAGGAGCTGTAGACTTTCCAGTTTCTGAGCCACACTTGCTTTGCTCATAATCTCTAAGTTTTTTGTCATCAATTTCAGAGTCTGACGCCATTCAAGTGCCAATGTCAGCAATGCATGATTTTAGGAATCTGAGACAGTTTGCGACACCGAAAGGGCAGGCAAGGACATAAACACAAGTAGAGCTGTGTGTCATCAGCATAAAATTGAAACCCTATATTGTGCTATGCCACTAAATTGGCAAGAGACAAATTATAAACTGCGAAAGTAAATGAATCTAAAACGAATGGCAGGCTGTATCACGATACAATTCATCTGTATTTGTATTAGCACAGAGCTCTAAGAGAGCTGAATCTCTATCAAGGATCTTTACATATGCCATTGGGGTTGAGCTCGCAACTTCCCCAAAGGCTCACTGGATTATCTGTATCCATTGGCACCTGCTTTCGGAATTCTCTCACTGAGCTGAGACCTAATCCATTTCAGCACAGAGCCTGCTATGTTTACGCGAGACGATAGGGTGGGAATAATAATTTTGTGAGCTATGGTCGCAAAATCCGCCCAGAAATCCAGCAGAACTAGAAGAAATACTGTACCCAATTGAGCTTGACTGAGAGGGTTTTTCACACTCGCAGAAGTGCGGACTCTTGGGGAGGAATTTTCTCAAAAGTCTTTCTGGAACTTACTGGCTTTGCTTGAAGTGTGGATATACAAGTTTACTTGGTCTGCCACGGCGCCAGGGTCTTCGAGAGGAATGGTGGTAGGGAGACTGGGAGGCAGTTTGCTTAGTTCTCGTGGTCAGGTATATACTTCTTTACAAGTGGCTTGAAAACAGTCCCATTTTAAGAAGCTGGGATATAACCTGAGGTTAATGACCCATTTACTAGGCCACTAGTACTGGACAGCAGTAAGTCCCGGCATCCCAGAAGGAGAGTATCCGGTTCCTACTTTATAATTCTGACGCCGCTAACACTCACTGGCACTGTCACAATCTGTCGATTTAGTATGCCAAAATTCGAGAAGCATCAACAGCAGGGAGGTGGGAGGCTAGCTGTCTTTCGGGTTTCTGATGAGCTCACTGCCCCGTGCCGTCTAAGTAGATGGCGCTTTTGGTGCCGAGTTTCCGAAACAAGCTTTTGGTGGCGAGACGCGACGCGTTTTGTCGACGCAATCCCGACACAATCACAGGATCAGCAAGTCTTGAAAGCACACCATAGCCGCTCAGGATTCTGCATTCAACCCTTGGCCTGAGGTGACTTGCTGAGCCACGCGATGCCACTGAACGCAGAGCTCCTAACCAGCTTCAGAACGAGCAGCAAACGGCATTCGCAATTTCAAATGGGAGTCCACGAGTTTGTCCGAAAGTATAAGTCGCCAAGGCCGCTCTGGCGTTATGCCATCGCGTTGTTAAGGCACTCGTGAGACATTGCCACTACGATATCACTGTCATATCGAAAAATGGGGCAGATTATTTACTAATTATGTATGAAGCTACAGCAAACAAACACTTGCTGCCGACATTGAAAACTGAATTGTGGAAAATCTTGAAAATGGCGACGTTCGACGCTTTCGATCGGCTGCACGCCATTGGATTATGTATTTAAACTCTGTGGAGGTAATCTCTCTCTCTCTCTCTCTCTCTCTCTCTCTCTCTCTCTCTCTCTCTCTCTCAATATGGAATGGATAAAATGAAGAGCCCAACCGGGACTTAGTCGCTAAGACTGCCCCGACTGGGCCTAACGACTCTTAGCAGCGATACGGCGGTCCGCAAGTTTCTGCGGCTGAGCCTTTATCAACGTATACGCTTACTTTCTTTACGATTTTTTATTTTTAAAATTGAATAGGCTGTACCGGTAGATTTTCGTGTTTGTTTATAGTTGTAACTACTTTTTTGAACTCAGATAAAATCGTATGATAAAAATAATGACAAGACTTTGGTATTCGGCCTTATGAGAACTACTAGTAGTCTGACTGCTTGGCATTAGAGCCGATGCAACTACCAATCAAGCAGGGCATCGGCTTCAACGCTCTCGCGCCAAACGGCCTCGCTTACGATTGGCTCGAACAGGAGCGCCGGTCTAATCTCCGTCGACTGAGAAAGTGCGTCGGCGGATACGCTCATCTGCGAACAGGCCGCCGCCGCGAGCTACGATCGCCTTCAACAGGCCGGACTAGCGAGTCCATTAAACTGAAACGCTCGTCACCGATCGAGGCGCGTTCGACTGTCCGTCTCGACGGACTCGCTCTGCCGACGTAAGCGGCGGCGGCGAACGCGTCTGCGCGATCGATGTCTGTTGCTTTCGCCCGCGCATGTCTGCTCTGCTCACGCCCTGCCATGTCACGCTCTGTCGCCGCTGCTGGCGGGCGACGCACGGCGGTTGGCTCGGCTTGCGGGCGACTCGCGGGTCTCGCGGGTCTCGCCGCTTCCGCCGCTCCGCGGCAGCGTCGGCCAGTCTGCTCAGACCAGAGGTCAGAGGCCGACGAACTCGAGTTCGTCGGCCTCTGCATTAGGATCGAAGCGAACGAGCGAACTCGATGGCCGCCGGTTCGAACTTCGGCTNCGCGATTTATTCGCGGCCGTCGCAGCCAGGACACTGGATTTCGAGGAGAGAGGCGAACCCGAACCGCGAGCCGCGGAGCGACGAGCCGCTCACGAGCAATCGTAGCGCATCGTTTTGTCCGTCGTCTTTTCTGGCTCGGCGACGGCGGCGGGCGGCTGCGCGCGACGAGCGACGAGCGCGCTGGCCACAGTCCGCTCTCGAACCAGGTCGCCGCCCGAGCGGGTGCGATACCTGGGGGGACCGGCGCCGCCTGCGGGGCGTAGCGTCGTCGTCGTCGTCGTCGCGACGGTGGTGCGCAGAGTCCTCTCGCGGTCGTTCCGACATCGAGGCTCAGCCTTAAAAAATTAGCAAACGACGACTGGCGCTTCGACCGATTGAGATCTTCGTCGGTCGGCTGCTATTGCGTCTGCGCCAGCCATCGCGCCGTCGCGCTATCGTCTTCCCGCGCGGCGCTGTTTTCTGCTTTGCACCCTTCTAAGCCCTAAGACCGCCAGATCGGCTGTGCATTGTTCGCCTCGCGGAAGTCCGATGGGCGGACATCCGGCACGCGCTCCGCTGAGAGCTCTATAGAGCACCCGGAGGTCCGCGATTAGTTAGCTCGCCTCGCTCTCGTCTGGCTCGGCAGAGCTCCGCACACTCGTGCAGAGAGCCGCGATTGCTGTCGCACCGCAAAACGTAGCCGGCGCACAGGTTTGCAGGAGGGGGGATTGTCGCAGCGACGAGAACCGAAGATTCCGCCGGAAGCACTGGCGGCCGTGGACGAGCGTCGTGGCGGCCGTGGACGAGGCCGTCGTGTTGCTCGCTCGCTCGCTCTAACGCAGGCGACGGCGCCCCGCCGTCTGCCGCCCCGCCCGCCTCTAATCTCAGCATGCTGGTGACGACGCCGAGGCTACCAGCGGAGCCCGCGGCGCCAGCTTATCGTCGGGCGTCTCATTCGTCTCCTATCTGCTCCCGCCGAACGAATTTGACTATCTCGACGGAAGCGTCAACGGAAGCTCATTCGAGGCGTAACGCTTTAGGCGCGAGCTGGACGGCGGCACGCCGGCCAGCGAGGATGCCGCCTCTCTGTGCCTCGGTGTGAACTCGTGGCTCTCCTATGCGTGTTTCTCTCTCTCATCTCTCTCTCGTCGGGGGGGCCCTCCACTGGGGGGTGGTTGATCTCGCTCTCCCCTCTCTCTCTCTCTCTCTCCCTCTCTCTCTCTCTCTCTCTCTCCCTCTCTCTCTCCCTCTCTCCCTCTCTCTCTCTCTCTCTCTTTCGGTCTCCGAGCGAGGGCAATCTTTCGCGTCGAACGCGTCGAGAAGCGCTTCAGCAGTCTGCCAGTATCCGGCTAAACTTTCGGCTCCTACTCGGGTCTCGAGGCAGCCCCAAAATGCAGCCAGCTACCTCTTCCGCCAACTTTACCGACGTCGCTGCCGCAAGCTCGACGCAGCCGCCACCGCCAGCGGTCGGCGCGCCACCTGGCGGATTTCCCCAGAGTCCGAGCACATTGGGCAATCGTCGTTGGGATGCAGAGCGCTTGTCCAACGGCTGGCCGACGCGCCACGTTTAGCAGCGTTCAAAATTTCGATCTGGACACAGTAGGAGTTTGACGCGTGCTAAGCACTAAGAACGGCTCGCCGGTGGAAGCGCCGGCCGCAGCGCACGCCGGTGCCTCAGCGGGAGCCTCTGTCTCTCGATTCGGCTTTTGCCGCGGCCTCGACTTCGTGGCTCGAGCTCGTCGGCCGCAGCCACGACTTCGTGGCTCGAGCTCGTCGGCCGCAGCGCGCAGACGGCGAGCATCCATGATGGACGTAAAACCGGACGATGAACGTGCGAGGCTGAAGGTCTCTCTCTCTCTCTCTCTCTCTCTGAGTTCACGGCTTTCGGTTCTCTCGGTAAGCGGCCCGTCAAATCTCGGTCGCGTGAACTTGGTCAAATGGCAGCTGCGTAACCTTGGGCCAAGGGTAGCTGCATGACCATAACAAAGGGCGGTTGTGTGACCTTTGGGCAAAGGGCGGCTGTGTGACCTTGGGAAATGGCAGCTGTGTGACCTTTGGCCAAGGGGCGGGTGCCTGACTTTCGGCAAAGTGCGACTGCGTGACCTTCGACAAAGGGTAGCTGCAAGCGCGTCGGCGGCCAAGCTGGCTAGGGATTCCACCTAGCGAGGCGCGCGGGAAGCCTGCCGGATTTGCGCTGCCGTTCCGTTGTTCGGTTCACGACGTCGTCGAAGTCTCGCGAGAGCTCGTAGCGGCTGCAAGCGCCTCCATTGGACGCGCCCTGTGCATGCCAGCCGCTGCCTGCGCGAGGGCGAGCCTTGCGACCGACGAGTGCCGAACGCGAAACGTAACTTCCGCTCGGCGGGGGGGGCCTACGTCACTCGCTCGCGCCAGCGCTCTCAGCGAGGCGCGGCGGCGGATGATTGGCTCGAATGCGACGGTCACAATGACGCGGGCGGTCAACGCGCGCCGACACACCGCGAGCGGTGTCGACCGGCGCTGGCGTGGCGTCTAGCCCGAGCCATTGCCGAGCCACACACAGAGAGACGGAAGTCCGCTACTGAGTCACACGGACGGAACGCCTCCGTCTAGCCGCACAAATAGGAGACGAGTCGGAATGGGAGCGCGGATATCGGCCGGCGGATACGGCCGACACGACGAAATTAGGGCGATTATGCGGCGAGCGACTGGCCGGCGGCCGAGGACGCGGCGGGCGACGCGGGACGACGCCGAGTGACGTCGCTGGCCGCAAAATGGCGGACTCAGGGGAATCGAGTGGGTCTGAGTGAGATAGGCGACTCGAGGCAGCCATTGACGGGGCGCGGTTAGTGCGTTGAAAAATGAGCAAACAACAATGTTGAATAGTTAATTCAATGATAATTCAATTTCGTTTGTGTAGCGGCAGAAGAGACTGAACGGCTATCATCGCCACTTGCAGTGATCCAAAGAGGATCGCCCACTGCATGACTCGAACCCATTACCCGGGTGGTGCAGAGCGAACACCTTGACCCTGGGCTAAAAACCGGGAGCTCGCGAAAGTCAGTGCGAGAGTGAGTCAGTCAGAGCCCAGCCCCCTCGCGTTCCACCGGGAAAAGAACGCTTTCACTGAGTGCAGGTCGTGCCCATAGCGGGCGCACGAGGCATGCGACCGCCTTTCACCCTTCCCCTTTCACCTTACGCCCTTGAACTTTCGATGAAAGCGAACGAGGCGGCCGGCTCGTCTCACTGCGCTAGATCAGGGGAGATCGCGAGAAGTCCCGGCGCGAAGGTCAGCAGCGACGGTGACGCTGCTGACAAGAGCACAATTCAATCAGTTTGCGTGAGAGAATCTGCGGGAACGTGTCGCGACATTGGCTATGTCTGCAATATACCGCGGATATACCGCACTATACCGCGGAGGCCACCGCGTACGTGCCGCAGCGCATGCTGCTCCCCCGCGAAACGATCTCATGTCGAAGCGGCGTGACCCTGTATTGACAGATTGACCGCTAGCAAGCAGCCGCGCCAGTGGCGGCAGCGGCAGCATGGCGGCGGTGACGGTCCAAGCTTCTAGCCACCGTTGAGCGCGCGGCGTCATTTCGATTTGAATATCAAGCGCGTTCGCCACAGCAAGTGGCGACCGAAAGCGAACCACGGCGGAGCAGCGGCGGGCGCGCGAAAGGGGCGGCAGCCGCAGCTTGCGATCGCCCTCAACACGGCGAGCGCCACAGCGGCGAACGAGAGGCCGTCGGTCGTCTGCTCCGGGGCAAATGGCGGCGGCTCCGAGGCAAATGGCGGCGGCTGCGCGGGCGGCAGAGCGCTGAGCTCAGATTAGCCGCGACCGAAGCGGCGCGTTTGTTCGCAGCGGCGAGCGATGCCCTAGAAGCGGCCCACGGCGGGCCCGCCTACCAAGCCGCTGAACGGCACGGATCCTCTGTACGACGTCGCCGAGGTGTTGACGACGAAGTCAACCGTGGCGACATTGATGGACCCGGGAATGACGCCCTGAAAGTAGAATTCGAACGGCGCTCGAGCCGGAAGTCGTCTGCCGGAAGAAAGAACGGCGAGAAAGAACGCGGAAGAACCGAGAGAGAGAGAGAGAGAGAGAGAGAGAGAGAGAGAGAAGAGAGCGGGAGACGAAATGGTAAAAGGATAAGTAGAGAGAGAGAGAAAGAGAGAGAGAGAGAGAGAGAGAGAGAGAGAGAGAGAGAGAGAGAGAGAGAGAGAGACAGAGACAGAGACAGAGACAGAGAGAGAGACAGAGAGAGAGAGAGAGAGAGAGAGAGAGAGAGAGAGAGAGAGAGAGAGAGAGAGAGAGAGAGAGAGAGAGAGAGAGAGAGAACCCTGCTAAAAATTGCTCTCTCGTGCGCGGCAATGCCACAGTCGCCAAGGTCACAGTCACAAGGCCGCGCGAGTTCAAGCCCGCACCCGAGCGATTCTTAGCTGCCCGACCGCTGCCTGGAGAGGGGGAGTAGGAGAAGGAGTCACTGGGGTCACTGGGGTAGCTGGGGGCGAAGGAGGGGTCACTCGTCTGCAAGCGTTCTCTCTCCCGAGGATTGCGAGCGAACGCGCTCGCTCGATCGCGTTCTAGCGACGTCACTGCAATGGCGGCGCTTAGTCAAGGCCGCCCGTCGCCGCCATTTGCCGCCCGAAGGCGGGCCTGATTGGTCGCCGCAGCCGACGCGCTTTCCGGCCGAAGCGCCGCCGCTGCATCCGCTCACCGCCACGATGATGGCGTCGTCGCGCGGCGCCGTCTCGACGAGCTCGTAGCTCACTCGGCTGCCGAGCACCTCGACGCTGGTCACGTTCTCGCCGTCTCGGACGCCATCGAGAACGATTCTACAACCCGATCGAGCGAGAGTGCCGGCGAGAGCGGCGGCGGCTTCCGGCTGCACCGCAGCGAGCTGAACTAGGACAACTAGGCCAAACGCGGTCAGAGCCGAGCGCGAGAAGTCAGGGCCGCCGCGACCCGCTGCGACGCTGACTGACCGGGCCAAGGAAACGGACTCGCGCCAGTGCGGACAGCGGGAGACAAATCCTGGCTAGCTCCCAGCTCCTCGAGGCTGGTGTAAAGATCAGCCTAGCGGAGGCGCGTCGCTCTCGAAGCGTCGCTCTGCCACGACAGTTGTGTTCGCCGCTGCTGATTTTGCGACTACGCCACTTCGAGCTTAACCGCGCTGCGCTGGGCACCAAAGGTCGCCGCCGGGTTACAAAGGTTGCCGCCGGGTCGCCGCAAAGGTCACCGCCGGGTCGCCGCAAAGGTCGCCGCCGAGGATCAGCGAGGAGCGTGGGTGAGCGCAGACCGCGCGCGCGCTCTGTGCAGAAACCTCTGCGCCGCCGGCAAACCGCTCTGCTGCAAACAACGACGGCGGCGATGGAGCGGCGGCGGCGGCGGACTCTTACGCGAAGCTGTGCAATCCACCGTCGGACACGAGGGAGCCCGTCGCCGTGACGGTGACGTTCGGTCCGCCTGTGTTCGAACCGCCTTTGGGCGCGAGTGAAAAAATGGAGCTTCTGCCTGCAACAAAAACAGCGAGTTCATTGGGAAGAATTCCACGTTGCCATTCTTCGCTCATTCTTTCCTTCATTATTTCGTTCATTCTTTCGCCGCCGCCGCCGCCGCTGCCGCCGCCGATACCGGCGTGGGTGAAGAAAACCAGCCGACCGAACGGAGCCGCCGCCGCGCCTGTCGGCAGCCTAGGTGGCGGCGCGCGCGCCAAAAGACGGAAGAATGATGAGATCGGGTGCAGTTGAAGCACTGGTCGACTGGACCTTTGAAAGCGGCCGTCACGTGGGCTGAGCTCTCAAGTGTCGAGCTAAGTGGGCCCAAAAATGTGTAGATGATAAAAATGCTTTTAATAATTTATGATCTATACATTAATAACGTATAGATAATAAAAATCTATCGTTTCTTTTGAAAATAATAAATAACAATATAATTCATTTGTATGGCGCCCTAAGAGAACTTAATCTCAATTCAGGCGCTTCACATATGCCTCGGGGCTCGAGCCCGCGACCTCAGCCAGACCTTGGTCGGGGCAAACACCTTAACCGCTGGACCAAACCAGCTCAGACGCACTTGATCTGCCCGAGTTATGCGCTGAAACACGCCCAGGCTTGCCTTCGTGCGGTCTGCTTAGCGACTAACTTCACTGGAAAAGAGCGCGACGTCATCAACTGCTCCTAGACAAACCGCTTCATCCAGACTTGACGCCGCTCTCTCAATAGGCGAAGCACAAAGAGAGAAGGAGACAGAGAGAAAGGGAGAGAGAGGCATACAAGGAGTAAGAGAGAGATAGAGAGAGAGAGAGAGAGAGAGAGAGAGAGAGAGAGAGAGAGAGAGAGAGAGAGAGAGAGAGAGACAGACAGACAGAGAGACAGAGAGAGACAGAGAGAGACAGAGAGAGACAGAGAGAGAGACAGAGAGAGACAGAGAGAGACAGAGAGACAGAGAGAGAGAGAGAGAGAGAGAGAGAGAGAGAGACAGAGAGACAGAGAGAGAGAGATATAGAGAGAGAGATAGATAGAGAGAGAGAGAGAGAGAGAGAGAGAGAGAGAGAGAGAGAGAGAGAGAC
Organism: Cristatella mucedo; assembly: GCA_009760855.2. Taxonomy (NCBI): domain Eukaryota; kingdom Metazoa; phylum Bryozoa; class Phylactolaemata; family Cristatellidae; genus Cristatella; species Cristatella mucedo. The sequence goes on from WPIO01000054.1 coordinate 1,705,547, forward strand.
AGAGAGAGACAGAGAGACAGAGAGAGACAGAGACAGAGACAGACAGACAGATAGACAGACACATAGACAGACAGAGAAGAGACTGAGACAGAGCTTACTATCAGCAATCTGCAGCCTCGGCCACGCCCCTCGAGTCTCGCTCGGCCACGCCTCGTCGAGTTCCGCTCACTCAGCAGATTCGAAGCGATAGCTCGCCAGTCACTTCCTGCATCGCTTTCTCGCATCCGCTTCCGCTTAAATCTCGCCCTTTTTATGCACCGACGGCCAGGCGTGCTCTTCAGAAACATCCGGGCGCCACGGTTTTGTCGAGACCACTCGTAGAGTGACTTAGCACTCACTGTCAAGTCCTGACTGAATGCTTGCAGTTGGCTTTGCGACGCGCGCGGTTAAGCTTCATGCCATTCGAGCGACGCCGCAGGCAGCAACAAAACATGTCACCAGATGGCGCTCTGGCCTCAGATCGCTCTCGGCTGCCGGATCCGCTGCGCAACCCAATCGCCGCGCATCGATTCCGGAGTTGCTGCATTACCAGCGCTTGCGGCCACTATGTCAGAGAGGGGCCTCTGCTCTGCTCTGCAGCGCAGCACTCGACCGCTCTGACCGCACCGATAATTCTCAGCGAGAGCGAGTCCTGCGCGAGCGCCTGCGCCGCCGCTTACATCGCGCCTCCGTCGGCGTGCACTCGGCCGGAATGGGCACCCGGCGACTGACGACGACGTCGTCGCCGCCGCCGACGGCGTCGGACGTCGCCGTCGAACGCAGCGCGAGCGTCACGTGGGCTCGGCCAGTCCAGAAGTAAGCAGCCGTCGGATATTTGCGATCGCTCGCCGACAGCCTCTGCGCTCCGGAGAGCATCTGAAGCGCAGAAGAGAGAGAGAAAAAAGATGGCTGCGCGACCGCTTCCGCTGCCGCGCGCACCCCCGCCTCCGCGACAGCAGCGGCCACCGCGGCCAAGCCAGCCGCGAAATAGCGCCACTTGGCGGACACAAGTCGCCATTCGCGCGCGCGAGGAGCGCAAACGCGTAACGCCCCCTTCGTCGTATTCGTCGTCGTCGGGGGAAAATCCGACGACTTTGGGGACGGATTGCGACGCGAGCGCGGATGATGGAGTTGACCGATCGGCTGCCGACGTCTTCCGTCATCAATTCGCCACCACGAACACCGACGCGAATCGCGAGAATCGCGCTAGAGACGGCTGCTACGTAGGCCGCAGAACGGGACTGGAGGGCGGGCGGGCGGCCGCCGGCCGGTGCGGCGCGTCCTTACGTTCCAGTCGCCGGCGAACCACAGGACGTCGCGAACCGGCTGCAAGAGGCCGTCGAAATTTTCGAGCACCGTAGAGCTGGCCACCTTGCTAGGTCCGTTGAGGGTGAAGCTCTTGACCTCCTGCGACTCTTGACCTTTGCCGACCTGGGCGGTTCGCACGCAAAGCGGCGCGCCGCCTCGAGCGGTTTCCAATGGCGGCGGTGCGAGAAAAGACGAGAACAGGAGTGGGGCAAGCGAGCGACGTGCTGCGATGCGAATTCAGGCCGCCGCCGCCGCCGCCGACCGCTCTTCGCTCACAATGAAAGCTCGACGGCCGTCTGCCGTGTACGCCACCTCGCCGTAGTGCCGAGATCCATCGCGAAGCGACACCTGTCGTCGAGGGAGTACAAAGCGATTTACCCCAAAGCGAAAACAATGTGGCGGAAGTGGAAACGTAAGCTCTACCGACGCAGTCTTGAGCGACCCAGAGGTCACCCGCCGCATGAGCCTAAACGCAAGCGCGACGCAGGCTAGAGCGTGTCTGCCACATTAAAAGTCCACGCGCTTTCAGCGCGCCAGGCGTCTCGTCGGTAGCGGGAGAGGACAAACTAAGCCCTGCGTAGCCAGCGGGTGAGGGCACGTTAATACGCCCTGCGTAGCGGACGCGAGAGGAGCTGCGAATTATCGGCGTAATTACGCGCGAGCGCGTCGTTGGCTCGGCGGGCTTGCGTTAGGGAAACATTGCTAGCTCGAGCCGAGATATGCTCGACGCCCTCGCAAATTCCGTCCGCTCCGCTCTCACGATTTTGTCCGCTCTACCCTCTCAGACGACGAGGCCTCCGCTAAATCTGCGATTTCGAATTACGCGAGGGCGTCGAAACTAGGACCCGCGCGCTAGCAGTCGATCTTGGAGAGCCTGACAAAACTGCTGAGAATTAACATGGAGAGCCACCGATGGATAGAGCCATTGATCGCTCTCCACGCTAGTAATAATAATAATAATAATAATAATAATAATAACAATAATAATAATGCACTTGATAAAGCGCCCTCAGAGAACTCAATCTCTTTCTAGGCGCTTTACATTTGAAGCAAAGGGAAATGCAATTGAATGGTGAGTAATGTCATGCTTGATAAACAACATGAATAACAACATGGTTAGGGGGACATGCACAGGGTCAGCATGCAAATGCGGTTAGTGGCAGCGTGCACAGTGGTCAGAACGCATAAGCACAAAGTAGGTAATTGAAGCGCTCTCTACGGCGGGCTGCGCCGAAGCGGGATAAATGGCGCCGCAGCTTTTGCTGCCGCGACCGCGGGCGCCACCTCCGGACGCTCGAGCTCGGCGAGGACCGTGGGCGCCGCGCGCGTACGGTGCGCGCGCAGCGAGCCGGAAAGAAATCGAAGCCGGGTGCGCTCCGATCGCGTCGAAGCGCCTCCGGCAACCGAGAGCTCGCGCGATCGCTCGCCCGCAGCGCTCGCAGCGCTCACGGTCACGACGGCCGGCCGGATGTCGGCCGACAGGGTGCGGCCATCTTTGAGCCGCAGATGCAGCGACGACGGGGCCGCAGCACCTGAGAGAAACGGCGCAGCGGAGCGACGCCTGAGCGGATCGCTGCAGCGGCGCTCCGTTGCGCCGCGCCGTCGCGCCGCCGGCGAACGCGCGAGCGGGCGCAAGCGACTGCGGCGGCGTCCGCGGCCTGGCGAACCTTGAGCGACGGCGGCCAGGCGCACCGCGCCGTATATCGAATTGCCCTGGATGATGGCCGACGCAGGGATTCTCGTCGTGCCGGCGGCGGCGGCGGCGGTGGCGGAGGTCTGCAGCCAGGCGGAGTCCAGCTGCTCGGACGACATGCCGCTGACGAACAGATGGACGTCGTTCTGGATCACGCTGAAGACGCCGACGCTGTCGGGTCCGGAGAAAATTGACTGCAACGATGCGGAGTCACGTGCGCGTCACGCGTCAGCAGGTGCCGGGTCAGCCAGATCGTGCATCGGCGGTTCACGGAGGGAGGGGGGCGGGTCACGGATCGGTGATCGATTATGACACGGCCGGATCGCTGGCACGCCGGCGATCGAGTAAAAGTGAAAAGTCAAGGCAGGCAGGTACAAAAAAAAAGACGCGCCGCCCCTCGCGCTCATCCGGCGGCAGACGCGCCTCGTCGGCCGTCGCGAGGCTGCTCGCAGTGGGCAGTGTCGCCTGCTGCTGGACTCGAGCCCGCGACCCCGGGTTATCGAAGCGAGCGCGTCAGCGCGCGCGCGCTGACGCGGCGGGAAGCTCGTACCGCGAAGCGCGCGCTGGGCGGCGCGCACGCTCCTTCCGGCGTGACGGTGGGCAGGTAAGCGGCGGCGTCCTGGTCGGCGCCGCTGGCTCGGCTCAGCCAGCCGGCGGGCGTGAAGTCCTGCGATCCCTCGTTCTTGCCGTACACGCCGGGCGTGAGCTGAAGCGGTGGCGCGCGAGAGTCGGCGAGAGTCGGCGAGAGCGGGCAGCGCGAGCGCCGAGCAGGAGGATGGCGCAGGCGGCGGCGGCGGCGGCGTCGGGAGGACAGCAGCCTGCGTTCGGTCTGCTAATGCCTCCGCGAGGACGGACGTCCGCCGATGGGCGACGCGCGAGATCTCGCGTTGCCTTTTCCGGACCTAATGACGGCATCCGGTTCGCTGATGACGGCTCTTTAATGTAATGTATCTCCGTCAGTAACTCCACAAAGTCAAAAAGACCATGTGGGTGTTACGCAGGAGAGTTTTGTATAGCGCACTCACAGCCTAAGCGGCTTTCGGTACGCATTCGGTAGCCAACAGACTTCGTCTCACGCAACAAAGAGAAAGTGGGAAGCATAGCAGAGTCAGGATAGCAGTTGAGGTAGTGAGTAGAATAGAAGTAGCAGTTCAGGACCGCTGAAAAAGATGTGCCATAGTCGGCAGTTGGAGAGTAGATGTCGTTGCGTAAGAATTGTGGAAGCGAGTTCCACAGTCTAGGACCTGCAGAGCTAAAGCTTCTACAGGATCAGGCCTATTTAAAAAGTAATACGGAGTCGTCCAAAAATTAATGATTGTTAGATAACAAAAATGTTAATGATATATTTTAACTAATTAATAGTATTTAATTAATTGTAATAATCCTAGATAATTTTTAACAATTAAAATATAATTTTTTTTAATCGCCCTTCTACAGTAAGACGGTCTCGTCTAAACCTAAAGGTAACTGCATGAGAGGCGTGCCCGCGGCTGACCAGTGAACGGGACAGCCGCGTGAACAGAGAGGCCATTTTGCATCATTCTTCAGGGCTTCAGCCATTTTGCATTCTCCCAGAAGAAAAGGAAGCCGAATGAAAGAAAGAGGCCGATTGGCCGATTGCCTCTAGCGGCTCGTGCGGCTGCGCGAGTGAGCACCCTGCGCCGGAAACCTCTGCGCGCCGAAAGAGAGAGCCGCGTCGCGAGGATGAGGAGAGGATGAGGAGAACGTCGCGAGGATGAGGAGAACGCAGCCGAAGCGATAAGCGCGCGAGCAGAAACGAAGCCGCGACTTGAGCTTGGCCGTTTCGTAAGCGGACGCTTAGGGCCGACGCTCTGGGTCGACGCTCGACGCATTCTGGCCTCCGGAGAACAGCCGAGACGACTATCTCTAATCGAGAATATAATAATAATAATAATAATAATATATAATAAACTAATAATATATAGGTATATATATAAGGTATATATATAATGGTAATAATAATAATATATAATAAACTAAATAATAATAATAAACTAATCGAGACGGCTAGAGCCGTCTCGATTCCGTCGAGCGAGCGCGAGCGGCGCCGCTCGCAGAGCGCAGCGCCGCCGCGGCGAGAGAAGGCCGAGGCGGAAGCGATCTATCTCGCCGAGGACGGGATTCACGCGCCGAGAAGACGCTTCGCGGCGCGGGCGAGCGAGCGGCTGCTCACGCCTTTGTAGGGCCAGCTCGCCGGCACGTTGTCCTCGTAGCGCGAGCACGCGTCGAGGTCCCTATTCTTGCCGCTGAAACGGCGAGAGCGAGCGAGCGAGCGAACGACGTCACCGGAAAACCGATGAGACGAGAGAGCGTACTCGAGACGCGAGCTTCCGCCAGAGAGCGCTCGGGGCTATACTCACAGAATCTTCAGATTAGCGCAGCTGTAGTATGTAGAGCAGTTGACCGAGAGATCTTTTTCAACGCAAACTGACGACAAGAAAGGAAAGGAAGAACTGACCGACAGGTCAATGATGAGCTAGCCGTCACGCCCACCACGGCAGCGGCAGCGGCAGCACCAGCGTGAGCTCTCTGAGCAGCTTACGAGACTATTTAATATTATATTTATATTTATATTATATTATAATATATTTATGAGACTATTTAATAATCAATCGTACGCCGATATTTAGATATGAATCATACGCAGGGCTTCTGCCGCTGCCGAACGATTGAAAACTTGCGACGTGCGATGAAAAGAGAGAGAGAGAAGTCTCGCACTCGTAGAGTCTGCTGCATTATGGGCTGCCTTGCGTCAGCTGAAACTTACACTGGCCTTGCGAGTACTTGTCAGTCATTACGGAGACCATCTGCAGGACGCAGTCGTCGCAGTCAATGTCGGGTATGTTAATGGTGACGTAACCGGTGGACTTCGAGCAGATGCCGACAGGAAACTGCAGCCACAGATAGTAATTCTTGGACATTTGTTACGTAGGCTTACAACCTCCTCTCGTGCACATTCCGTGCCGCATCCGTCAATTTTTGGACAGCCCCATATATATATATATATATATATATATATATATATGTATATATATATGTATGTATATATATGTATATATATGTGCGTGTGTGTGTGTGTGTGTGCGTGTGTGTGTGCGTGTGCGTGTGTGCGTGTGAGTCTGCAGTATCATTAAACGTCGTGCAGGAGAATTTCGATACAGTTCCTGATAATGAAGCCAGCCAATCACGCACGGCCAATCGGCTCGCTGCAAGAAATCTTTCTCGGAGCGGCGGGGGGGGGCTGGCTGGCTGGCGAACGTAAGATGCACTCGCTCCAATCTCGCGCTCGCTCGCTCGAGTGGCGCGCTCGCGCGTCCCGGTGACTCAAGCCGCCGCGCTGGCTGCTGCGCTGCGGTGCGGCAGCGTACGCTTCCAAAATTGAAGCCGCATCCGACGGGCCACGGCCAGGTGTCGGCGTGCGGCATGTGGTCCAGCAGCAGACAGCTCTTCGTCTTGTCGCCTTGCTTGAACAGTCGAAAGGCCGTGGGCGCACCTGCAGGGTGCGCCGCGCTTCGACGTCGCGCAGCCGCGCTGGCCCGCGCGCGCCCGCGACAGGCATCTCCCGAGAGTCTCCGGCGCGTTAAGCGTTCGGCGCAGCTGCGCGCATGCGAAGACGCTGCGCCGGCGATCGGCGGCGGGTGGTGAAGGGGGAGGAGGACGGGGAGGAGACGAGTAGAGGGTAGAGGAGGGTGAGAAGAGGAGGGAGGGGACAGAGGAGGGCGAGGAGGACGAGGAATAGAAGAGGGGTGCGGAGGGGAGAAGGAGCGGATTAGGAGGAGGAGAAGGAGGAGGAAGTGGAAGAGGAGGCCTCAGAGATCGAAGGACGCAAGCTCGCAGCCTCGCTTTCAGGCCCTCGAGCGGAAAGCTGCTGCTGAGGCGACCGACCTTGATGGAAGACGGTCTCCTCGAATCGCACCGTCATCGGTCCCGGCGCTACCACCGTGTACTGCTTGCTGTCTCCACTGCCGCACGGTCCAGCCTAAAAGACGGGCCACGAGGTGGTGGCGGCGGCGGCGGCGGCGGCTGCGGCGGCGGCGGCTGCGGCGGCGGCGGCGCTGACGCTGCACAGGCGGCACTCGCGGCCGCGGCAGCCTCGTTCGAGAGCGCGCGGGCGCGATCTCAGCGAGGCTGCCGCCAGCGCGCGTTCGCCGACCGACGACGCACCGATCGCGCGGCCTTGGCCTTGGCTCACCTTGTTGCCGCTGTTGCCGTTCATCGGCATCGGGCAGACGAAGCGCGCATGCGCCTGAGCGGCGGCCACCAGGGCGGCGAGCGCGAGCCAGCGCAGGGCGGCGGCGGCCATCGCGGTGCAGTGCGGTGCTTCCCGATGGGCGGCTGGAGCTGCGAATGATGCTTACTGCCGCTCCTCGCGCGAGCTCACGGGTAAAAACTGCGGCGGCGGCGGCGACGACGCTGGCGCGGCTTTGCGGCGATCGCTTATCGCGATCGAGCGGAGATATGGCGGCCGGGCGGCGATTTTAACTCCGGCTCGCGCCGAGTCGGCCTCGCCGCGAGGACCTTGGCTTCAGCGCCGCCTAGAGCCGGCTGAGCCGTTTCGTAAGCGAAAGCGTAGCGCAGCGTAACACTTACGTAAGCGCCGCGCGGCGGTCGTCGCGATCGCGCCGGCGGCTTAGCGCCCCGCCTCCGTCGCCGGCGGCGCGCTGCCGTCGTCGCCCCGATGGCGGCGGCCACGTTTGGCGGATTGGAGTCCTTCGTTTTTACTAGATCGGCCGGCGACGACGACGGCGAACGAAGCCGCCTCGGTGCACGACGGCTTGGACGAAGGGCAGCGATCGCTCTCAGACTGAGCGAGCGCTAAAGACGCCGTCTCTAGGCTTTCGCGAAGCGGCAGTGTGCAGGAGCCGTTCGTTCAGTTGAGAGCGAGCGACGGACGCCGAGGCGTCAGAGGCGGCAGGTTAATCCGGAAGTAGACCCGACGCTGTACCACAGGCAAGCCGCCGCCGGCCGCCGGCCGCTGCTTTCCAATCGGGGGGGGGGGGAGCGCTAATTTCTGCTGAGAATTCGTCCGGCGATTCGACCATATTTGATCAGATTCATAGCAATTCAGACTTGAGCAGCCTGTGCGAGTACCGGTCATCGCGACAGACCGGATGCGCTCGGGGTCAATACATGTGTATCTCCGTCTGTAACTCCACAAAGTCATAAAGACCATGTGGGTGTTACGCAGGAGAGTTCTGTATAGCGCACTCACAGCCTTAGCGGCTTTCGGTACGCACACTATTTCATATCGCGTGCAAAGGCGATCGCTCCGCCGGAACGCCTAGAGATACCCCTCCGAAGATACGCCCGGAGTGCGCAGCGAATCGATATAATAATGTGAATATATAATAATGTGAATATAGTGAATCTGATATAATAATAATGCTAATAATACACTTGATAAAGCGCCCTCAGAGAACTCAATCTCTGTCTAGGCGCTTTACATTTGCTGCAAAGGGAAACGCGATTGAACGGTGAGTAATACCATGCTTGATAAACAACATGAATTACGTGGTTAGGTGTGACATGCACCGGGTCAGCGTGCGAGTGAGGTTAGTGGCAGCATGCACAGTGTCAGCGCGCATATTCCATATGCGCAGCGGTCCAAAAGTCGTAGCATTGGCGGCGGCAGCGGATATTCGTCTTGCACATCCCCATATATTGAGTAGCCCCGCCATTCGGTCTGCCAAGCCTCGCTATAGTAAATCCGATGGTAAATACGGCGATAAGTGGCGGGGAGGTCGGGGGTCGGTGATCAGAGGTAGCTCTGGGGCGTAATCTTAGCGGTCGGACGCTAATGCAGCAGATCGCGTACGCCCCAGTCGGCATACTTGTACGCCGACTGTATATAGCCGATTTGAGGAGAAACAGCTCGATACCTACGTACGTACTTTGTGCAGTGGCGTATCGAAGAGGCAGCGCAGGGGGGAGCACACGCGCTGCTGGATCGAAGGCACTGCATTGAGGCGCGGGCGGGGGGGGGGGCGCGCAAACATGGATGCCTAATACTGAGGGCGGGACGCCATCCGCGTAGTTCGTCCCCGGGCGCACGAACTTTCCAAGGAACGCCGCTGCCCACGTGGCTATATATATATATACTTGTAGCACAATATTGCGTGCACGTTTTCGCGGTTTAACGAGGTAGTAAGAAGTGCACTTTGAGCTCAGAAGTCAGAGGTACGCCAGCGGCCGAGCGATGGTTTGGCCGTACACTTTGGACAACGCTCATCTGCCCAATGGAGGACACGCTCGGGTGGCGCCAACTCGGGGCTCCATCCACTTCAAAGTGCCGCCGCTCTTTCGCTCAGCCTTAGTGAAAGTGAAGGTCGCGAGGGTGAAGCCATTACGCGGCGGCTCACTGACCGGAGGCTACTTTGAGCAGTGCCGAAGTTACCGCGAAAAAAAGTACAACAGAAAATACTTCGAACTGGCAACGCGCTGCTACAGCGAGTGCTTCCGATGCAACCTGTGCTGAAAATATTTCTTGTCTTGCTGCGACAATGCACTCGAGTGTTGTGTCGATTGTCATTGCGAATTCTCCGATCGCGAATTCTTGGAATGCACGACATTCGATAGGCGATCTATCTCATCGAACGCACTCGCATTGGCTTTTTTTCATCCCACATCTTCGCATCAGTTTTTTGGCAACGTTTGCTTTAAATTTCCCGAAGCGAAAGCGAATTCTACGAAGCGAAAGTGATGAAGCCAAGGGAGCGATCAGGAGCGATCAGCGATCAGGAGCGATCAGCGATCAGGCGCTGATCGCTGATCAGCGAGCGATCAGCGATCAGGCGCTGATCGCTCGCTGATCAGGCGCTGATCGCTGATCAGGCGCTGATCGCTGATCCTCGCTTTTCGATCGCTCCTGATCGCTCAGGCTCTGATCGCTAATCGCTAAGAGCTAAGCGATCAGGCACTCGGGAGCCCGCGAGTTTTGATTCTTCTTGAGCTTATTATTTTGTTTCCGGTTGCAACTAAAGGCGAATCGCGCATTACTTAAGCAAAAATGCCACGGAAAAACTATCAATTACATAAACTATTTACTTGAATGAGAAGTTATATTGCTTAGACACCTCAGTCAACAGCCTCAATCGTACCGCGATAGAGAAAAACACTGGTGAAGACTCGTGCGTGGATCATGACCAAAGAAAGCGGCTGGCGACGAGTAAATGCCAGAGCATTTTGAAGATTCATACTTCAACGTTGTAGTAGCCCAAGCGTAATGTGCTCCCTATTCACAGAACAATGCGTGGATTTGAGTCCTGCGGTGGGCGCTAACCTGTGCAGCTTACATTGATTAACGCCTTATATACCCAGAATGCTCATCGCGCTAATCTGAGGTCACAAACTCGCGTAAAAGGCAAAGATATTGAGCAGGTTCAAATGTAGGTTCACCTTGCATCATGGTGTCATGCTATGTGAGTCCGTGCTACTATGAACGACGCCTTCACTCTCGACCTGTACGCAAGCTTCAGCGGCACGCATACGCGTCTAGCCTTAACGTGGGCGTCGTAGAAAGCGCGCTACTTCCATGCACAAAAGCAACTAGATTCTCAAATTTGCAACACACTCCTTGGAGATGACGTGCAAGCCAATTTCAACGAGGCACATTGCTCGCCGCCGCCGGGTTTGAGCTCGCTTTCTAAGAACGGCGCTGAAACGTCATAAGACATCTGCCTTCGCGACGCACTACTTTCCGGCGGCAGCACCAAAGAGCAGAACGCGAGCGCAGGAGTTATGCCCACTTGTTGTGCCTGCAAAGAGCTGTGCTGCTATGCGAACCAAAAGCCGCTTCAACATTCGGGTCAAGCCATAGAAAGCTCTTCTCACTCGGTCTTCGTGGCTTCTTAGAAGAAGTGAACTTAGTGAACTTTTGAGTTCGTGAAGTCTTAGACTAACTTAAACTAACTTAGAGGAGTTGCGGGCGGACGACCGACTACGCCGTCGCAGTCGACGCGAGCGAGCGAGCGAGCGGATCGTGCCCGCCACCAGGCGGCACGATCCGTCGTGCAAGGCGAACCTCTGCCGGAAGGAATTACTTCCCATGCTCTCGCCAGTGGCCGGCGACGTGGCTAATATAAAAAGTCGTGCTGCGACGCTGGGAGCGCCGCTGCTATAAACGGCCAGAACTAAGAAAGAAAGAAAGAAAGCATCGGCGGCACAGTGGAATATTTCCATTCGCGTTCGCGCATTCCGTAAAAAAAAGAAAAGATGGCGGATTTCGTTTGAGGTCGGCCCAATTCGTTAGCCATGCAAGAGGCCGGCGAGCGCGTGGCGGCTGAGAACGGCGCGATATCGGCGGCTAACTAGCATCTGAGTGCCTGCAATGCAAGCCTAAGCCGGATTGCTTTATTTAAGCTCAAAATCAGCCTAGCTAGGCTGCAAGCAGCAAATAGCAACTCAAAATGGCTACACGCGAAACACCAGTAAGCAAGCAGTCATCGCTCAGAATAGGCTGAGCACCGCGTGAGTTGCATCGTGAAGGCGGAGCGTCTGCCGACAGAAGACACCAGAAGGCACCAGAAGGCACAGTTCCGGCCGATCGGCTGACGCCAACAGCTGCGGTCACCATTCAACAGCCGATTGCATAGTTGCGGTCTGAAAAAATAAAAGATACAACGATACTCAAAGGGAGAATTAGGCCCGAGAGCCCAGGCGCCTGAGATGCGCCGCCGTAACGCTTGAACGTAGAATTTAAAGATTCAGAACGATCGAAGAACTGAGCCCGGGCTGATTGCCAACAAAGATTTTGCTTCGAGCGCTGACAAATCCCACAATCCATCTGACAGATCCCGCAATTCATCTGGGTTACCGGTCAAGTGCTGCCCACCGCAAGTAAGCTTGATTGTAAGAGATATTTCATGACAGACTTGGTATATTCCTGAACATACTTTTAAACGAGCGACCTGAATACTTACGAACACGCCTCTCACAATGAGAGGTAATATTTCGCGTTCTTCTGCACATGCGAAGCGCAAGCGGTTCACCAGACGCTCGTACGGTCGGCATTTTTGGGCAGCGTAAGCAACAGTAACTGGTAAAAGCGCGGCCAATCCGCACCTCCGTGATTGTTCCTAATATGACGCACGATGCTTTCTTTGTCACCATACCATTTTTCACAACCTTTGTAGGGACACTCCCACACTGCTCTGATATCTGTAAAATAGAAAAACAACAGAAAATTAATTATGAAATCGGTCGTCCTCTCTAAATATCAAGCGTCACGAAAATTTAGCACGAAGCAAATTAAATTCCATGAAGTTTTCTTTTCTTGCCTCGAGCTGGTTTGGCCCAGCGGTTAAGATGGTCACCCCGACCGAGGTCAGGCCGAGGTCGTGGGCTCGAGCCCCGAGGCGTATGTGAAGCGCCTGAATATAGAGATTTGAGCTCTCTCAGTATGCTAATGCAAATGAAATATACTTATTTGTTTTTATTTTTAGCTTTTGAAAAATCGCTATTTCCCGATTATATCATCCACACAATTCCGTACGATATCGTATCGAATTGATCGTTTAGCTAGATTAAGATAGCTAAATTTGTAGGTGTTCGTAATACATTGCTGAATTGGAGATGCTGCATCAATCCCTATCAATATTCATGAAATTAAAATCTCAAGGAAACATTTTCGAAGCCCCAGTAAGCATAGAACGAGAACACATAGTTTAATTTCGGATCTTTTAATTCGAGGTGACGTGTAAATGTCCAATATCTGTGGCTGGGAGCTAATTTATTGTAACGTCCGTCTGTAACTCCACAACGACTAAGATGGTGCTGCACAGGGGAGTTTTCTATTGCATACTCAGCGCCTAAGATTATTTTGGTACGAATGCGGCACGCAACAGACTTCATCTCAAGCTACAAACAGAGAGCGAGAATCATAGTTGAGTCAAGAGGGCAGACTCGGTTGTGAGTAGAATAGAAGTAGCAACTCAAGACGGCTGGAAATTTTCTGCCATAGTCGGCAGCATGAGAGTAGATGTCGTTGCGTGAGAGTCGCGAACGTGAGTTCAACATTAAAAGACTTGCTGAGCAAAAGCTTCAGTCTTCAAGCGTAAGAATGGAACAGTTAATGTATTGTCCAGAGAAAATCTGAAGGCATGAGGAGGCTGAAACGGGTGCACCAGTTCCGACAGGTATGAAGGAGCCAAACCACGGCGGGCCTGGTGGGTCAGTGTAAGAACTTAACTCTGTATCCATTGACAGACCTGCAACCCTCCAAGCTGTAAGAGTGGACAAAGGAGAGACCTGGTCAAACCTCTGGAATTTTCAAACTAGCCTTTCAGCTTATAGTCATCACCATCTGCAGTGGCCTAGTGGCATTTTTTAGTAGCCAAGCCAAGGTGGAATTGCACTAATGTAGCCGATACAGAGCCAGGAAGATAGTTTAACTTTTTTAAGCCAACTCTGTAGACATTCTAAAATATCAGATAGGCATCGGACGCAATGGTTAGCAGTGAAAGCAGTCTTCCTTATGAGGCTTTCCAAATTTAGGCAGTCTTCAAGGACAATACCAAAATAGTAACAATATATTTGTGTAGCGTCTCAATAGAACGAGGACGGACCAGTGTAGGACTTCTTCGCAGGTGAATGGCCTCGTGCGCATGAGACCCGACCCCCGACACGACGCAGATTGAATATGAACGGACAAGTTGAACCGAGCCCGTACCTCGTTTGCCTGCCAGACTGATGGTTGTTCTCAATCGCTCAAGTAGAGTATCGTGATCATTAGTGTCGAAGGCATCTGACAGATTCAGCTGACGGGCTACGGGCAGTGACATTCCAGTCATCGTTGCAGCATAAGACGTCACTGGGTTTCGTGGAGGAGGAGAGCTGTTTCAGTGGAGGAGAGCTCTGTTTCAGTGGAGGAGAGCTCAGTTTCAGTGGAGGAGAGCTCAGTTTCAGTGGAGGAGAGCTCAGTTTCAGTGGAGGAGAGCTCAGTTTCAGTGGAGGAGAGCTCAGTTTCAGTGGAGGAGAGCTCAGTTTCAGTGGAGGAGAGCTCAGTTTCAGTGGAGGAGAGCTCAGTTTCAGTGGAGGAGAGCTCAGTTTCAGTGGAGGAGAGCTCAGTTTCAGTGGAGGAGAGCTCAGTTTCAGTGGAGGAGAGCTCAGTTTCAGTGGAGGAGAGCTCAGTTTAGCTCAGTTTCAGTGGAGGAGAGCTCAGTTTCAGTGGAGGAGAGCTCAGTTTCAGTGGAGGAGAGCTCAGTTTCAGTGGAGGAGAGCTCAGTTTCAGTGGAGGAGAGCTCAGTTTCAGTGGAGGAGAGCTCAGTTTCAGTGGAGGAGAGCTCAGTTTCAGTGGAGAGAGAGCTCAGTTTCAGTGGAGGAGAGCTCAGTTTCAGTGGAGGAGAGCTCAGTTTCAGTGGAGGAGAGCTCAGTTTCAGTGGAGGAGAGCTCAGTTTCAGTGGAGGAGAGCTCAGTTTCAGTGGAGGAGAGCTCAGTTTCAGTGGAGGAGAGCTCAGTTTCAGTGGAGGAGAGCTCAGTTTCAGTGGAGGAGAGCTCAGTTTCAGCTTTCAGTGGCTTCGAAGCTTGAATCCCGGCTGACACTTTTCGTTCGTTGCATTATTTTTTAATGTGTGCTACAAAGCTACTTGGCGAACTCTTTTCGATAATCTTTGACAAAAATGGAAGAAGAAAAAAATTAATATAATTCATTTGTAAAAATTCATTTGCATATAGCGCCCCAAGAGAATTTAATCTCTATTCAGGCGCTTCTCATACGCCTCGGGGCTCGAGCCCACGACCTCAGTCAGACCTTGGTCGGGGCGAGCACCTTAACCGCTAGACCAAACCGGCTAGGCAAAACTGGACAATAGTTTGCCAGCACCTCTCCTCTGAACTCAATTCATGCTTTTTAAGTATTGGTTGAACGATGGCCGATTTGAAGGACTTTGGAATAAACTTGTCCAGAGAAGCAATAAAATCTGAGTGATGTCTAGGTTAAGTGTGTCTGCAAGTGAGTGAGAAATACGGGCGGGCAATCGTATAATGTCTTCATTATACGATTGTCCGTTTTCTCTTTACTCTTTTACTGTACTTCGTGCGGTAGCCACATCGCTTGAAGAAACCTTGGAAAATCTTGTAAGGAAGGTCACCGGTTGCGACTCAACAATTGCTTTTTTCGGAAGGGTCTTTATAGAGGAACGAATGTGCGCAAGGTTTCAACGAAGAAGGCTGAACACTTTTCGGTCTGACCCTTAATATTTGGACAGTGATACCTCACAGGCCTGGCAAACAAACCGTTCACCATCTTGATAATCTGATTTGAGTCCGACTGGCACCGGACTTCAATGTTTGAGTGCGAAAAAGAAGAGCTTTCACTTTTCCTTCCGCTTCCGGGCGCAGACGAAAGGAGGAAGTACTTAAAAAGTGGCGTAAAGTTCGTCGAGCAGAGCCAGGCTTGCGTAAAGTGCCGTCCAATCCTGCGCTTCACATGGTATCACATCTTATGAATTCTTTTGGCATTCACCGACTACAGCGTGCGAGCAAGAAAAGAGGGGCGAGAACCTTGACCCCAAAAACCTTGACCCCTAGGCCCCAAACCAGAGCCGTTGATATCATAATGAAATGCAATTTAATGTATCTCCGTCTGTAACTCCACAAAGCCATAAAGACTGTGTGGTTGTTATGCAGGAGAGTTTTTTATAGTGCACTCACAGCCTAAGCGGCTTTTGGTACGCATTCGGTAGCCAGCAGACTTCATCTCACGCAACAAAGAGAAAGTGGGAACCATAGCAGAGTCAGGAGAGCAGTTGAGGTAGTGAATAGCATGGAAGTAGCAGCTCAGGACCGCTGAAAAGGTTTAGTCTTAGTCGGCAGCAGTAGAGTAGTTGTCGTTGCGTTAAATTGTGGAAGCGAGTTCCCTGGTCTAGGACCTGCAGAGCTAAAGCTTCTGTCACCAACGGTCTTTAGGCGGAGGAATGGAACAGCTAATTTATTGTCCACACAGAACCTGAGGGCGCTAAGAGGCTGAAAATGGTGCAGAAGTTAAGCTAGGTACGAAGGAGCCAAGCCGTGGCCGGCCTTGTGGGTCAGCGTAAGAACTTTGCTCTGTACCCGTCGGTCAACCGGCATCCATCCTAGCTCTTTTAGCAAAGGAAACACGTGCTCAAACCTCTGGGACTAGAAGACTATCCTTGCAGCCATATTCATAGCCAGCTGCAGTGGCCTAGTTGCTTTCTTTGGTAGCCCGCCTCGCCATTGCTTTCAGATTTTGTCAGGAACGAATTTCATCGGTTCGCCGACCCGTCTGCGAAGCTCGATCCGTTTTGCCGTAGGAAATGTCAGGCTTTCTCTCAGTCTAGCGCGGACCCGTCCAATCCGTCTCTTCTTTGACCGGTGGTCATGCAGACTGTGTTGTGGCTCGACAATGCCACCGCTTGGTCCGACCGAGGGCAAAGGTTTCGATCGAGATCAAGAGGTCCGATCAAGGTCAATGGTCCGACCGAGGTCACGGGTTTGACCGGGGCGATGAGCTGCGCTTAATCGGCAAAAGCTGGACGGCTTGTAGCTGGTGATCGGGCCGGAAGCTGCGGCTGCCTTCAGCTTCCGGCCCGACCTTCAGCTAGAAGCTTCCGGATTGACCTCGTGGTAGAAGCTTCCGGATTGACATGCTACAAGCTTCCGGATTGACCTTGGGTCAGAGGCCCCCGGCTCGACCTCTATGCTATATGCTCTTTTGATCCCCGCACGAATCATAATCGCTAAACAATCGGTACATACGGAACAAATATGAGTTATTTGCTCTAGTCAGTAACTGTTGAAGATTTGCGCCTGCCGAACGTCGTGAAATTAAAGCCGAGGACGAGAGGAAAGGCTTAGCTTTGTTTATCAAGCATGATTTTTCTCACCATTCACTTGCATTTCCCTTTGCAGCAAATGTAAAGCGCCTATAGAGAAATTAAGATCTCTGAGGGCGCTTTATCAAGTGCGTTATTATTATTATTAGCGAGCTTCTAATGAGGCGATCTACGTTGACGAAAGCGCCAACGGCGAGATAGCGAGTTGACATATTGCGGCCCTGCTGCAGTTCCATTTTGAAGGGCGTCGCGATTGCCTTCAAGAAGTCCGAACAGCGACACAGCAGCGAAGCCAGAGAGCACAAGTCACGCCGATGGAGATAACTCCAGCCATCGCGCATTGACGCGGCCTTGCACCTCAAAATTCGGCTTACCTGGATGGTCCCTAAAGAGATGCTTCTCGTACAGAGCGTTGGTGTAGAATCTTCCCTTGCAGCGGCTGCACTCCAAGCCCGCCATCACTGATGAAGAAAAGAAAAAACAGAGAGAGGCGATAAATTAGGCACTCAGAATCGTAGGCACGCTCGGATTACCGTTGTCTGTCTATATAAGTCTGCTTATTTGCAGCTTCATAAGACTGCGAAAATTCTGGTCAGCTTAGACCGAGGTACTGCATCAAAATGAGTCCGTGCATTTGTGACATCCCGTCTCGACTTCTGTTACTCGCAGCTTGCTGGTCCAGCTGCCTCTGAAATCAGGCTCGTTTAGTTAGTTGGTGCTAAACTCGGCAGCTATGCTTGTCTTTCGTGAGCGTCGCAGTTGCCACATCACGCCACTACTCACCGACCTGCACTGGCTCTCAATCAAGCAGCACATCGATTTCAAGGTTGTGTCGCCCACTTTTAGGTTCCCTCATTCTCTGGCTCCAGCCTACTTGTCAGAACTCATTCCCTACCAGGCACCGTACCACCAGCTTTCTTGAATCAAATCGTTCAGCCACACCTTGTACAAGCCTCAAGTCCTTTGGAGACTGCGCCTCTAGTTCGCATGCTCCCAAAGCGCTCGACTCACTCGCTACTGACGTCACGGCTTGACGTCACGGCATCCCTTGACTCGACGACATTTATAAACAAGCTCGTGCTTCTCTTGCAGCTGCATTGGGTCAAGGTCCTTGCGAGTCTTCCTCTGCTAGTGCTCACACGTTTGAGACACGTTTGAGCACTAACCATAATTACACGTTGAAAATGCGCATGCCAGAGCCTCTAACCATTTGATCGTGCTTAATTTACAGCAAATGTAAAGCGCCTAGAAAGAGATTAAATTATTTTCTGAGGATGCCATACAAATGTGCTAATATAATTAAAATTATCATTTTCAAAATCCATAGGCAGTGAGCTCATATATGTATATATATATATATATATATATATATATATATATATATACATATATATATATATATATATATATATATATATATATATAGTGGTATCAGATTAAAGGAATACTAGATGAAAGATAAGCAGAACGGAAAATCGATTTTCCTCTCAACATGAGCGGTTTTTTGCCGGCAGCAGACAGCAGGGGAATCTGTTGCCGGCGAAAAAATTGCAGAATTTCCTGGCGGCCTGTAAGGTCTCTCGGACTTGCAGACAGAGTGTCAAGGAAGACGTCGCTAGGCGGAAGTGGAGCAGCATGGAAGGCCGTCTCTTCCTCCTCCGTTCGACGACTGCTGGCGGCGGCGGCACGGCGGAAGAGCGCGCACCGTGAGACGGCGCCAGCAGGCGTCGCCTTGCGACGGCCGCTGGCGCCGCGAGGCTGCGCTTGAGACGCTGCGACGTTGCGCTCGCTCGACGCTGGAGGGTCACGCGTCGTCATGCAACGGTCGCTTAGTAGCGTCGGTAGGTCGATCACACAATCTCATTATCACATGATCTGAAAGTCGGTCGGTCGATCGCACGATCTGGGCGTCGGAGAATTACAAGAAAGATTCAGGCAGTCAGTATTGGCTTTGACGCGAGCACACACGGTCAGAGCAGCCTTGATTGGAACCTCAGCCTTGATTGAAAGTATTGTAGCGAGCCCAGAGAAAGAGAGAGAGAAAGAGAGAGAGAGAGAGAGAGAGAGAGAGAGAGAGAGAGAGAGCGAGAGAGAGCGAGAGAGAGCGAGAGAGAGAGAGCGAGAGAGAGAGAGAGCGAGAGAGAGAGAGAGAGAGAGCGAGAGAGAGAGAGCGAGAGAGAGAGAGCGAGAGAGATAGCGAGCGAGCGAGCGAGAGAGAGAGAGAGAGAGAGAGAGAGAGAGAGAGAGAGAGAGAGAGAGAGAGAGAGAGAGAGAGAGAGAGAGAGAGAGTTCAGATCATCTGTGGTTTTCGTGAAGTGCTAACGAAATGACCAATACGCGGCTCGACGCGCTGGCCGCATTCCGGTTGCCGCCAGATTTTACGATCGGTCGCTCTTGCCAAGTGGAGTGCCAGGCCAATCGAGGCATGACATTTTGAATTATTAAGCTGCTCGTCTGCTCTGGAAGCTCGTGCACGCGCGCGCGAATGCGCCGAAGTGCGAATATTCGCATTTCAGTTTCATCCACGGTCGGATGTGAGCGAGCCATTCGGAGGGAGTTTTCAATAAATGTGCGTCAATGAGAGTGCCGTAAACTACTTCTTACCTACTTACTTACTTACCTACTTACTTACTTACCTACTTACTTTACTTACCTACTTACTTTACTTACTGACTGACTGACTGACTGACCATGGTTTTCTCATGTTTACTTACTTGCAAACACTGCAGGCTGTATATGATGCTAAATATCCGATTGTCTGCGTAGAAAATCTTAATGGGATTTCAGTATCGCTGACCACAAATGGACGCTGAGCACAATTAATTTTTCTCAAGTTAAAAAGACAAAAACCTTGGACGCAATTCTTAGCGCTCTGACGTAGCATCGTGAACTAGGCGTCTAGTGCGTCAGCGCCAGTGCGTCACTAGTGCATAGCAGAGTAAGGAGAGCAGTTGAGATAGTGAGTAGCATGGAAGCAGCAGCCCAGGACCGCTGAAAAGGATGTGCCATAGTCGGCAGTAGGAGAGTAGTTGTCGTTGCGTAAAATATGTGGAAGCGAGTTCCATGGTCTAGGACCAAAAACAACCGCACTCACACACACACACACACACACACACACACACACACACGTATCTCTGTATGTAACTCCACAAATTCATAAAGACCGCGTGGGTGTTACGCATGAGAGTTTTGTATAGTGCACTCACAGCCTAAGCGGCTTTCGGTACACATTCGGTAGCCAACAGACTTTATCTCACGCGGCAAGGAGAAAGTGGGAAGCATAGTAGGGTCAGGAGAGCAGTTGAGATAGTGAGTAGCATAGAAGTAGCAGCCCAGGACCGCTGAAAAGGATGTGCCATAGTCGGCAGTAGGAGAGTAGTTAACGCTGCACTTCACTTCGAGCAGACGAAAGAAAGCTCTTTCGGAACCGGAGATTTTCTCACTTCCGGATTTGTATTGGGGCAACTGTCCACTACGGCAACGGTCGTTTCCCTATTCAGCCAAAGCCAGCGCCCGTCCGCACCGAGCCGGCGGCGTTGTGGACGGGAAAGAGCGGGGCTTCCGTCTGACCGGCGATACGCACGAAAAGCAGGAGCGCTGTGGACTAGTGCGTCACTAGTGCGTCGCTAGTGCGTCGCTAGTGCGCAGTGCGTCAGCCGCTCGCGTCCGCGCGCGCGCGGTCACTCTCTCCCTCAGCGCATACGCATCTGAGCATGTTTTTACTTACGCTTGAGTTTGGCCATTTCCACAGCTGCAAAAAAACATTAAAAATCTTAATTTTGCCAAATAAATGACGACATTCTCGCACGAAAACTTCCTCAATCAAAAGCCACCGCCGCGTTGCATCGAGCGCACTTGCGAGCGAAAATAAGTCGCATCTAACAGATATCAATATTGAGACGACTGAGCTCAGTAAAAAACGCTTTACTTGGTACAAAATCAAACATGAAAGACACAAATTCACACCGCTTTCGCGTTTCTGCCCCCCTCCATGCGAGGGCGCTAATAAATCCTTCCGACACAACACAAAGCAAGAGCGGGACGACACATCGCAAGTTACACTGCGTTTCTTTTTTTTCCTGGCATGCATTTTAATTAAAGCTATCGATTTATCGCAATGATTATTTTATTGACTAAAGCAAAATTCAAAGCTAACGACGTCTGGCGGACGTCATTTGCAGCGACCATTTTGCCCGCAGAAGTAGCTCCACTTGCTTAGCCAACTCATCGTGCGATCCCATGAGGAAGAAATATCTGCGAATTTGTAATATTCCAATTTGCTTTTAACAAGACAGTGTTTTCTTTTCAAACACTGGAGCTTTGGCAAAACGGCTGCACTGGCAGATTTTTGGCATTGACCACGTGCCTGTCTCCGACACGAGGCTGCAGCTTCTTGGCGGAAGTTTCCTGGCGTTCGCCTTTCGCGAGTGAGTATGTCGCTTTGCTGTGAACTGGCCTTTACCGTCGAAGTTTGATTCGAAATGTTCGCTAAAAATCTTCAATTTATCCAGTAAGGAAGCAATTACCAGTAATTACCAGCACTCATTACCTGTCTTAAATTTGCACAATTCCAAACAGTACAGTCCTCCCTTTTTCTTTTTAATGTATTTCGCGTAAGGCCCGTTTCATAAAAAAGGGACAGTTTCCCAATTGCAATTCATAATTCCAAAGCGAGTCAGACACATATCATAATAGCGTGCATAAATTAAGGGCTTTTTCATCTGCCGCTTCGCTACAGCTGAGATGACTTCAGCGGAGCCACTATTTGCGCAGCAGCACCAGTGAGCTAGCAAAAGCGAATGTATTTCTTGGCGTGACTCCGTCGCGGCGTGACAAGTTCTCGGAAGTGTTCTTAGTGCGTCGAACTGTACGGTAGTCTGGACAATTAAAACATGGAGGCGCTGCACTTTGCTCTTTAGAACCAAGCGAAGGGGATATCTTTACTCTTCTACTGTATGCAATTTTATCACGAAAAGATAATGTCGTTCGTCCGCTCTAATTAACTAAAGTTTCACTTTTCATCAGCCGCTGACGGACTGCAAATTCCGGAACTTTCTGGAAGCTTCATTAAGGAAGCTTCGCGTTCTCCTGCTTTCTGCGAATGCGAATTTCTGCGAATGCCAAGTCACTCGCGAGTTTTCCAAATTTTGGTCTGGCCGACTAGCGATCGGCAAAAGAAACGATTAGGCGGCGCTCATAAATGTGACAGCATGAAAATCTGAGAAACGCACGCTAAAAGTGGATGCACGGAAATTCTTGCGCACAAGGCGTGAATCGGGTCGGCCTCAAATGGGACAAGCACGAGCAGGGGTCTCGCATGCGTGGATTGAGTTTAGTAAATCCCAAACCGGTGAGCGAGGTGGCTCGCATCCTGTACAGCTGCGTCGATGCTTCCTAAATCTGGAAGCGCACTTGTTTTGAACTACCTCATTTTTAATCAGGATTTCAAAATGTGCATTACTTCTTAAGATGAGTGAAGATTATTAATGAACGAAAGAAAGTATTCACACTTTGCACTGTGCGCACGATCAGTCAGAAGGTCTTTCAAAATGTAGTGTACAATGGCGATCAGATTAAAGTTCGAACAATAGGAGCTTATCACTATCAAGGAAAAAGAGCTTGCATACTTGGTCCCATTATTTTAAAAAAATACTTTGAACATCTGATTCACAATATTAAAGTGACATTACAGACATCAGTGCAGTTTGGTACCAGCAAAAACCCTTCCCAAACTTTTGTGACGACGTGCCTTCTACCCGGCAGCCATTTTGACATCCGGCTCTACGTAGATACCTATTGCCCTGGCTCTATTAAAAAGAAAAGTGCGGTCAGTTTGACACACCAAGATTGACCTTGCATTGAAATTCAAAAAGGTTCAATAAATTTCGTTACTTCTTGATGGTTAAATCTTACGTTTGCAGTGAACTACTGAACAAATTATATGGAGACCAGTTAATTTTTTAATCACATATATGCAATCCAAAAATGATGATCTCGATGATAAACCATCTCCTTAGGCGTTCCCAGGTTATCTCCTTACCCAGTGATCCCTGAGATAATCTAGCCGATCAATTCTCTAGCTGATCAATAGCTGATCCCTGAGATAATCTAGCCGATCTCTTCTCTAGTTAATTTTTCAACAAAATAGCCAAGATCAGAGTGTCCATCTCCAAGATGGCAGCACCCCCACTAGAATAATGTCCCTCAATTCCATGCAGGACCTCAATGCCTTCATTCGAGTAGGTCACTGGTGACCTTGTCCTGAAGTTCCTATCCCAATCAAAGAATACAACAAGTCCTTTGGACTGTATTCCCACTGTCCTGCTTCTACGATCCATTGATCTGCTTGCTGCTGACATGCTTAACTAACATCATAAATACGTCATTAGCCTCAGGTCATGTATGTCCCAGCACCTTTCAAATATATACATATATATATATATTTTATTATATATATTATTTATACACATGCTTACTTTTCCCGCAGATATATTGTTCGGTAGACCAACCGAATCAGAATTGCAGGAGTTCAGCCTGGACCGTACCAGGGAGCTAGCTACATTTGTGGCAAGCCACTATGGTAGACTGTTCTTAATCTTAGACAAGGATCGACCTTGATGGCTAGCTATGGAAACAGCCTTCTTAATGAAACTTTCAACATTTAAGCACTTGTAAAAGATTACCCTAAATTCCGAGCACTTTGTGACGGTCGCACAACTGCATTACCTATTTGAAGAGCACAGTCTCTTAGTCCAGCCGCCGGCTTGATTTGTCTTACGAGTTCGGTTCGTCATTTAGTTTACGGAAATTTTCCAACTACCAGGACAGAATCTCTGCATAAATAATAATAGATGCATGCATTCCACTATACAGGTATTTTGGTCTACATGTGGGCTTAAAACCGCTGATAAAGATGCAGGAACACTGCTTATGTATACCATACAAAATTGTGTGCAGCATCAAGATTACAGCCAGAGATCCTGGTAGCATGGCTTAAGTTGATTTATTCGGATTTTTAGGTTTCCATTTTCCACTGCTGGCTTGCACGGTCTATAGGTTTTTTGTATACGATTTATTGAGCTAGTGCTCATTTAAAACATAAAATTAGAGTAATTGCGAAATGCTAAGTTCCCCGTATTAGGCAGCAGGCATAAAAAATTCACATTTGATCAGATCTGTGAGAAATCGAGATATAAAGTAATTCGCACTTACCGAGTTTTGCCTTCGCCAGTTCGTTTTCGGAGATTTTTTGCTCGCTGCATGAATCAATAGAAGCATTCAACACGTTTCACTGTCGCCTATCGAGCGTGCACGACACCAGTGACTCTATACATGTCAATCCAACTTTCAAAAGGATGGCTGATTTGAGATCAGATCAATTACATGGCATGATTGCTGAGCCTTAGACGGCGGGCTAACTATTTCTTTCTAAAAGGACAAGTTACAGACAATGAAAATAACAATAACAGCAATACATTTGCACAGCGCCCTCAGACAACTGAATCTCTATCTATGCACTTTACAGATGCAGTGAGTTGCAATATATCTCCGTCTGTAACTGCACAAAGCCACAAAGACTATGCGGCGTTACGCAGAAGATTTTTCTCTCTAGCACACTTAAAAGCCTCGGAGCTGCTTTCGGGAGGCATTCTGTAGCCAACAGACATTGCTGAGTCAGGAGAGCAGTGGAGGTAGCGAGTAGCTTAGAAGTAGCAGCTCAGGAGAGGTGGAAAGGATGTGCCTTAGTCGGCAGCAGGAAAATAGATGCATGCTTAAAAGAAAGCCTAATTGATAATAACAATGAAAATAGTACATTGTTTAGCGCTCTCAGAGAGCTCAATCTCTTACTAGGCACTTTACAAACGCTGTAAAGAAGCACGACAAAATTATTAATTGTAACATTCGCATCAAGTATTTTGTCATCAAGTAGGATATTTTTAAACGTGACATGCACAGGGTCAACATGTACATACGTTTTGTAGCGCTTGGCACAGTGTTAGTACGCGTAATCACACAAGGGACGAATCAAAAGGACCTACTAAATGCTGTCATAATAAGGTGCGTTCAAGCTTCTTTTTAAAGTTGGCGTGTCAGGGGGTGTCGGTACGTGATTCGGGAGCTCCCGAGCTTTGGGAGCGTGCACAATATGTGGCGCGGTTTTCCAAAGAATGTCAGGGTTCGCACGAGGTATAGCGATATAGTGATTTGAATCGTAGAAGCGGGCGGTCCGATGATTGGTTGGCCTGGTTAGAGGGGCAGTATTAGTTCTGATCGTTGTTAAGCCGTCTGAACAATGCGGCGACAGCGATTAAGCCGTCGTCTGCGAACATTGAACCCATTGTCTTTTGGCCGTTCCAAAGTGTTGCAGAAAGCGATGACCGCTGTCACCACTAGAGGGTGCTGGATCTAGAAGCTTCTCGATCCAGCGCCGTTCTGCATTACAGCACGGGCCGCCGCCATTTGTCAACCGTCTCTGGAGCGTGCCCAGATTTTCAGGCACGCTGGCTGCTACGCTGGCCATTTTTCCGAAAGTGGCTATTTTGAATATATTGATATATAATATATAATGTATAATAATATATATTATATATTATACATTGATATATATTATAAAAGATATTGCCGGCCGTGCTCGGCGGGCTTGTGCGCCAAGATCCGACAATCGACAAAACAGCTGATCGTCGAGCCCGATCGTCGCAGACAATTGGTCCGTCCGAGAAAATCTAGCCAATTTCTTTAATTTAAAAGGCGACACAACCTTAGCACCTTAATAAAGTCTTTTAAAAAAAGATTTCAGCGTGCGCCCCTAATCCAGCGACTAGTGCGGCCATGGTGGTATTTAAATAGTTTAATTTATTCAATCCCAATTTAGGTGCTCTCGTAGACGACTTCTTGACGTTGGATAAGTTTGATTAAAAAAACCGACTCATCAGCTGGTCATCGCGCTCGATCTGGGCTATGACGTCACGACACGCATGACGGTCATCGTGCTCGACCCAGGGCAGGATTTGGAGCTATTCAAGCTGGCCAAAGATCTTTCCAGCTGCCTGCTTCTCGCTTCCTGACTAGAAGAATCGATTGCATTTAACTAGCACAAATTCTACGTAACTACCTGAACTACTGCACCAGATTGCTATGCATTTTTGACAGCTATAGGCAAGCCGAGATGGAGACTAACAGTCCGGAATCGTGCGACCAATCAGCACAGAGTTAGTTTCCGGGAATTTCTTTCAAGAAGTTTTTCACGGAAGATAAACTTGAAATGCACTCCATTTGCATACCGTAGACACGCCTAAAGAACAATTCGTGCCGACGGAGTGCTTACTCTTGGTGGCCAGAGATATCAGAGGCCACCTTAACTTGAAAATTGAGAGCAGGCACGCTGTCTGTGACTGGATGTATTGACACAAGGCGAAAACAAACTTGGTACGGTGCTAAGGAAAAGACACTAGGGACTTCGCAGAAGCGCTGTCATATTTGATTCGCTGTTTGCATCAAATTAAGGATCCGAGTGATATGGACAGCTCTGCATTGAAAGTTCAAGAACACAGCCGAGCTATTTCTCTCCAAGTGCACACAGGTGGCACGTTTGCCACTGTTTGGTTGGCTACTAAAACTGCTAATTCAACTAGACATTTTAAATTAGTTGATCTAGATGCTTTCGCTTTGTAACTATATGGTCATGTAATATGTGACTTCCTTACAAGTAAATAAATATTTATTTGCGTGCACTTGCTCATCACGACCTCGGTCCCGAGGCCGTGGGTTCGATTCCTGCTGAGGGCGATCCTGTATCGCCACTACAAAGCGGTGGTGATAGCCGTAAAGGCTATTCTGTCACTATACAAAAAGAGACTGTTTAATCAGCTAGTATTTATGCATACATTTTTATTATTTTTATGAAATAGCAATCGCTGAATTTGTAAACACAGCATTGTTCCTGAAAGCTCATATGACATTTTACAACGAAGCGATTAATTTAGGAGCTCGACTAGCATTTGGCATTGTGATCCAAAGAAAACAAAACTGTCCAAAATAAGTCATGACCAATGACCAGACGTAAATTACTATTGGGATCAATTTTTAGGTTGTGTTATTTTAAATAGACACTCAATTCTAGAGCCATGTTTTCCTGCGACGGCATACTAGAAGTGACGCCTATGGAGCAGCATGGAAATGCTTGAGCTACAGTTTATATGCTGTCCCGGCAGGTGACAACCGCACTCCAATCATCCTGTTAAAAATCTAATCAAAAAGAACAATTTTGACGTAAATTTTGATTTTAAATGCGTCTGGATGACCGCTTGCTGCTCGCACGTATTCGACTAAATATTTTGCTTATGATATAAAGTAGACATAAATGGGCTGCGTTTAGAAAACAGTGCAGTTACTTTTTTCGAAGCAGGATCCAGTCGTATCCAGCAAGGAGACGAACTTGAAATTACAATACGAGCTGTTTTTCCTGTGAAATTACCATCTCGCGTTAACTGAGCTCTTCACAAAATGTTGCAAATGTTGCAAACGCTCGCATGGAGATTCACTTTCCTTTTAATCTACCTTAATCTCTTTTTATTTTAATCAAAAGATCCAAGAAGAACCAAGTTCGTAGCTGCGCCCGTACGTTGGCAGCGATGTGGGAAATTTAACCAACCATCTTCATCAGGAAAACAAAATAAAAATAAAACAAAACAACTTCCAAGTGACGTGGTAGAGATTTGCGCCTAAGTGCCATCTGAGCAGTTCTTTTCCTAAGAGCCCCCCGAACTCATTTCATACTTGGTTAAGTCGCGAAGCAGTAAACCGTCGTTATAAGAAAACGTAGGCAACCTTTCCGTTATTTTTTATAGCTATTACCTTAAGAAAATCACTACATTCCCTGTTAGTTTGCTTTTATCTGTTTATATTTCTAAGTAAATCCAGAGTTATGTCATCATAAATTGTCACATTATATATATATATATATATACATATATGTATATATATATATATATGCATATATATATATCATGTATATTGTACTTATATGTCCTAAATACACATATATAACATTAATTTGTAGGAAGTACGATCCTAACCATAATGTTATAGGGTAGATAGCGAACCAGTTAGGGGTTTTTATCGCTCTCTCTCTCTCTCTCTCTCTCTCTCTCTCTCTCTCTCTCTCTCTCTCTCTCTCTCTCTTTAACTTCCGTTTCCGTATCATTACTAATTGCTCTTTTCTATGCTACTCAGCATTTATATCTCTTTAATTAATGTATCTGTTAAAAGGGCGATCCAAAATTTCAGATTTTTCTCTTAAGCTCCTGTCCAGGAAATGCTCCACTTTTTGCTTACTTGCAAAGGTGAACTGCCACTGCACTGGCTTTCGCTAAAAAAAAAGAGGGCCGTCTGGACACAGATTTCCTTATGGCATATGCGGCGGTCTGCAACGTACATTTCTTCTCCTCATGATAAGTCACCGCACAGTTAGGAGGCACCAGCTGTTTGCTAAATTCCCATTTGCAGCACTGTTGAAGACTTGCTTTAATAAACATATATAGTCGAATGTCAGAGTAATCCTATATCAGTTTCATTATCATTCGGAGCCTCCTGCTTTATTGTCGTTGAATCTTTGGCAAGAGATCACACCAACAAGGTTTCAAAAGTCAAGCCCAATAGGGCTCAAACTTATAATTATTAATTTAAGCATGCAAACAACTCAGTTTACAAGGCTCTCGGAAGCTTGCAATATACTGTTAGCACAATACTTACCACTTAACCACGGCAAGGGACTCGTTGTTACCCATCTATAAATGTAGTTAAGGTTTTCCAGTTGAAGGAATGGGATGTATTCACGCGTTAGCTATCGTGGCGTAGTGATCCAGCTAGAAGCAAATAAACCACCAAAAAGACGATGGCACTTCGTAGCAAGAGAAAATGTCGTCATCAG
Source organism: Cristatella mucedo (assembly GCA_009760855.2). Taxonomy (NCBI): domain Eukaryota; kingdom Metazoa; phylum Bryozoa; class Phylactolaemata; family Cristatellidae; genus Cristatella; species Cristatella mucedo. Next base: position 1,734,267 of record WPIO01000054.1, read on the forward strand.
ATTCTGGCGATCAATGAGCGTGACCACTCGTTCATCACGTTCACTTGTGAGTTGTAAGCGCACTGTAGTTATATAAGAACAATGAAAAATGACTGGCGAGAAAATAGCTCTAATTATACTCACTTGAGTGATGTTATCTGCAGCTTGCTAGTCGTATCGTAGTTTGCTGTTGGCTAGAGCTTCATTGGGTGATTGCATCTCGAAGCTGACGCAAAGACGCGAACATTCTGTCCAACAGTTAATCATAAGATAGCCATTTTGCACAAGCAAAGTCTACTGTCGGTCTTTTATCGTATACTAACAAAATCCGTTCTGCTGCACTGGGGCAGCTCTAAGGTCTCAGCTGCGATACTAGCCCTTACCTTAGTGGGTCTGACTAGGGCAACTCGAGCGACCCGTAGCGATCGGATCTAGCCAAGTAGAATTGGGATGGGGGATAAACATTAATTAACCGGGAGCGATGCGAGATGTCAGTCTGACTGCGAGATCCGCTCGATAGCGACAAGATGGCGCAGGAGCCGTCTAATACAGTACAGCCGGAAGCGAATAGGCCCGAGAACGGACACCGAGAGCGAGGCGTCCGACAAAGTAGCAGCTACGCTCAAGATCACGAGTTCAGAGAGAGAAAGAGAGAGGGAAAGAGAGAGATAGTATAAACGATATGACTGACAGAGCTCGGGGCTGCTGCTTCGGTAGTCAATACGAGACTATGCCTCGAGAGCACAAGAGTCGAACCTACAGCGACGAGCGGCTAAGTGCAACTTAGTCTTCGCAGTTGTGTTCTACCGGCTACTCAGTTAGCTGCTCGCAATCTTGGGGTGCTGTAGCGGTCCGCCTTCGGGGTCGGGACCATTGTTAGCGACGCAGGCGTACGGTAGCATATTGTAGTGGCGATGGCACACTAGGTAAGGTGGTTGCGTAGCGTGACCACTACTCGCAGGCCCGCGATGGCCGGCTTGTCGCTTTCGGCACCGCTCGTCTTTTAACCCGTCGTGGCCGCTCGTCTTTTAACCTGCGCAGCAGCGCTGCATAGCACAGTCCACCGGTAGAGAGGGTCGAGATGTCGAGACGGCAGGGAGGGACGAGCGTCCTTCTCTGCGAGCTACGGCTACGTACGCTTCTAGCGACCAGCACGAATTGCAGAGCTGTACATCGGAGCACGAGACGGCGACAGAGCATTGTCACAGTCCAATCAGACTTTCAGCAGACCAGCGTTAAAAGACCTGACGAAGATGCAAGTGCAGCTATCGCCGAATGGATGCCTCCGTACTTAGCGACGACTAGCCGATTCAAAATGAATGGGCGCACAAAGGTGAACCGTCAAAGGTCTGCCGCTCAGCGTGGCCGCACTGAGTCCCAGACTCGTTGCTCGTGGGAAAAGCCTGAATGTAAATTGACACCTTGACGGTTTCGAAACCTCGAGTCGTGAGGCGTGGAAGCGCAGCTTCGGGATTTCCCCCTCCCCGGGTAACGAAACCATTGATTTGCACCGAATGGCACAATGGCTAACGAGCTTTCCTCCCGAAAAAAGGCGCCAACAGCGTTTCTTGTCCGCTGCAAAATTCTCTACCGAAAATCGGAGCTCTTGCGAACATCAAATGCGGAAACCGCCAGAGCTCAGACCTGGTAAAGCGAATCCAATTTTCGTTTGCCCGCTTAAGAAACGTCGGGCCTAGTTACGCGTAACCGCCTCACGCCTCCAGCTGCGCCCGCCAAGCCCTTGCACAGTCGGCCTTACATTCGCCGACTGTTACGAACATGCATAGTAGTTCTGCCTTAGTTTCATCAACAGTTAAGAAGGCAAGTTTTGGGATTAACCTCCCTTCCCCAACAGTACATTTATTGATATTGTATAAAGACCAATTCCCCCGAGAATTGGTATAAATCACTCGAACTTGGTGTGATCATCAGGCCAACTATTACACTGGCAGCCCAGCTTAACGCCTTCCTGTCTATGGAACTTTTAGCTCGATGTGTAATAAACCCTTAACAGTACATGAGATGGTTTTTGATGGCGATTTTGACCTGCTCACTTTAACTGAGACCTGGCTGAAATCGACTAGCTGTCCGACCATACGCGACGCCACTCCAACGGGTTTCTCGTTTTTCCATACCCCTTATATTATTAACTAGTATTTATAAATAGATAGATAAATAGATATAAATAGAAATATATAAATAGATATACTAGATTAATAATATTATATAATAGATTAATAAAATATTATATAATATATAAAATGTAAACCATATTGATCTAGATCAATAGAAATGGAAGGAGTCGCCCAATGTCGCGCATTCCTCCCTCAAATACTAACCGTTTGCAGAGTCTCCCCCGCAGCAATACTTTCGAATCTCTTGTTTTGAGGACATCCGACAGCTAGCCACCTATGGTGGCAGCAATCTATCGCCCGCGGGGTACAAAGTCCTCCTTTATCGCAGATTTTCTGATCTCATTTCAATTGGTGACCCGCGATGGCACACACTAGGTAAGGCGGCTGCTTTTCACGCCCTCTGTCACGAGGTCGTGGGTTCGAATCCTGCGTAAGCGATCCTTAATCGTAACGCCAAGTATTGACCCCAACTCACAAAAGTATTGTCACACACTCGATCAAATATTCTCCCATAAGTGTACGCTATCATTCCCTATTATTACAGGATCCTGCTCATTCAATCATGCGCCGATCACGTTCAATTTATAGTGTGCGCCCTCCTCCGCCTCCAAAATCGCATGCGAATCGAGAAACCTCAAGAACCCGCGACATCGATGCTGTCCTTGACATCTAAACCTTGACATCGAGCTAAAATACCCTCTTCGTCCTTGCTGCTCGATGCCCCTCGTGTCACGTGCCTGCCGTCATTGGTAGGATGCTACAACACGATACTTGCTGACGTGCTTAACGAGTTTGCACCACTAAGCGTAAGGCGCGCCTCGCCAAGACGGCCCTTACGGTTTACCGAAGACGTTAAACTAGCTAGCTCAGCTAAGAACAGGCTTGAGAAAGCGTATAAAAGATTAGCATCGACCGCCCGTCGCGAGGCATATTTTAACTACGGTAAACCTTAGGCGTCGATCCTAGAAAAGACCGAATCGCGCTTCTACAAAAACATTGTTGAATCCCAGATGCGTTACCCAAAAATGCTAATGTCAACCGTCAACCATCTCCTTAAGCGCTCCCAGATTCGTTGCTTACCAAGTGACCATTACGGCGATCTAGCCGATTGCTTCTCTTGCTTCTTTGTCAGAAAAATAGACGAGATCAAAGAGTCCATTCCTCAGGTGGCGGCATCCATTCGGTTGCAGCGTCCCCTCTGGACTCCTCTCCCTCCATTACATTAACACGGGACTCATGCCCGTCGATTTCGTGAACTACCTCCTCGATGTGTAGATTCAAGGAGGCGACGAGCGACATTATTCTGAAACTTTTCTCTTTCTCGAAGAAGACTACTAGTTCTCTAGACACTATTAGGCTTTCACTTCTATGCGGATGAAACTCAGTTGTACCTTTGCTTTGATCCCTCCCAGCCTTCGAGCACCGCGAATTCTCTCAACTCACTCGCTGCATGTATTGATGACATCCGCACATGGATGACAGCAAATTTTCTAAAACTAAACGATGATAAAACTAACGGACTAGTTATGGATAAACCCAGTGTGATTCAGAAACTGGAAAGGCTGACGCTCAAAGTTGGCTCTGCCAGCATATCTTCTGTTGAATCAGCTCGAAATCTAGGTTTCATGTTCCAAAATGACCTCTCATTTGAAGACCACATCAGCTCCACAGTCAAGTCTGCCTACTTTCAGATACATAACATTGCTAAAATTCGGGCTTGTTTAGATAAGGACACCACGTCTAAGTTGGTCCATGCATTTGTGATATCCCGTCTTGACTTCTGTAACTCACTGCTTGCTGGCCTACCGGCATGTGCAATCAGACAATTACAGCTGGTGCAAAACTCAGCAGCTAGTCTTGTCTGTCGTGAGCGTCGCAGTTGCCACATCACACCACTTCACGCCGGCCTGCACTGGCTACCAGTCAAGCAACGGATCGAATTCAAGGTTTTGTCGCTCACTTTTAGGTCACTTGATCTTTTGGCTCCAGCCTATCTCTCAGATCTAGTCCCCCACCAGGCCAAGCATCGTACCACCCGACAGCTTCGCACATGTTAAAGACGTTTTGCCTACACTCAAATTCAGTTAGGTTAAGGTGCAAAGAACAATTAAGAGTAGTGTCCGCTAAGGTGAAGCAGAGCTGATGCTTTAAATGAAAATTTTTCTTATGTAATGCAGATTAAGAGAATAATGAATAGCCATATTCTATTGAAATAGCGTCAAGAGGTTGCTTGCACTTAGCAGTTTCATTTTCGTTACGTGTTTATTCAATGTATACAGATAATATTGAATAAATACTCCGTGAAAGCGTCTGTCAAGACGTGCGAGGCCAACAAACTATACTGTGGCTAATATACTGTGGCTGATGTACTGTGGCTGATATACTGTGGCTGATATACTGTGGCTGATATACTGTCGCTGATATACTGTGGCTGATATACTTTGGCTGATATACTGTGGCTGATATACTGTGGCTGATATACTGTGGCATGTCTGATGCTGATCAAGACAAGCAGCATGCTGCAGTTGTACTCTTGAAGGTGAGGTGAACAATTGCTGCTGGTTAGATGTAAATATCTGCTCGATATTGAGTAGTGTATTGAACATCATTTTTTCAATTTGCATAATTTCGTTATGTTTACAGGCTGGTAGAGGGGGGAATAGAGACCGACACAGTTTTTTATGTCATGTATTTGGCGGGAAATAAACGAAATAAATAAACAAACAAACTAAAGCGACTGCTACTTCTGCACGCCGTGGACCAATCCAAACGTCGGAACTGGAAAGGGCCTCCCCTCCATCGTGCGCGCACGCACTCCTTCATTTACCGCCCTCCCCCAGTATCAAAATGGTCTCAGACCTTGACCTCTACGGAAAGTTTCGCAGACGCTTGCCGAGAAAGGAAAGCTGCACTCGCTCCAACCGCAAACCGGCGACGACCTCGACGATCGAAGCAGAGACCTTTTTCTTAGCAACGCTGCGCCCAACGCAGCGCTTCAGAAATAATTTTAGGTTCATGAATACATTAAATTTATTCTGAAATATTTTGAAATATAACTTCTGGATATTAATATTCTGAATTGTAATTTATTATTATTATATAATGTATAATTTATATTAATATGGTTTGATTTATTAATATTAATATTGATATTCTGAAATACAACCTATTCTGAAATGTATTTTGAAATAAATTTAGGTTCATGCGCACGTAACAGCTCAGAGACGACAGACGATAGATCGAAGTGCCACCAACCCTTTTTAACTTCTTTATTCAGCAGGATGATGAGCTGTGCTTCCTGCATGCCAATGCGGCAGGTCAATGCGAGGCTACGGGAGATGAACGGTAGCACGTGAATCCCGAGCGAACGGTGCCCGGCATGCTCGGCCACCGGCAGCTCTAGCAGTAGCCTACAGGCTGCACTGCTTTATAACGGGAGCAAGTACCAGTCTCTTACTATGGCTCGCAATGTGCATCTCCTCCGAGCCGACTTTATCCGAATGTCAAGACGCTGCTGAGTGCCTCGAAGCACGGATGCACTGAGGCGAGTGTAGATCATTGGAGACTGCAAAAGAGTGCGCCACTCGTGTTCTTTGTCCTTTCAAAGAGAACGAGGAAACTCCGCGAAACAACAAACATGAAACGTGAAACAACAAACAGGTAACGTGAAACAACCTTAGAGGAGACGAGGAGTTGCTTCGCGAGTTTTCTCGTTTTCTTCGCCTGGAGGAGGAAAGGCAGGACGCCATAAGGCCTCGCACCGTATCGCAAGCGGCGCTGGCAACGATGGACTGAGCGAGCTCTCCGTCCGAAAGGAAGGACCCAATCAAGAGGGAGCCGCTCGAAGAAACCTCGGAAAGTGCCGATGCCGCCACTGAAAATCCAGTTGCGCCTCGCCGAGTAATAACGTAGCGGCTGTGGCTAGTGAGCAAGCAGCATTCAAGTACACTCCCGCGTGTCTCTCCTCCGCGGTTGTCGAGGGGCGGGCAAAGGTCGCTGCCTCGTCAGACCAGCGATACCGCAGAGTGAGTGCCGCCGCAGAGTGAGTGCGAACTTAATTCGCCTAAAAAGCAGCTGAACAGGACGGCGAGAGACGAGGCGCCCGAAGGAGCAGTTTCGCTGCCGCCGCCTTCGCCGCCGCGTAGTCGTACTTTTCTGACGTGATCGTGAGCCTTAAAAGTTTGAGCACCAGTTGTTTCAGGCGCTCCTAGCGAGTAAGTAAGTAAAAGTAGCGAAATGGGACGAGGGCAGAGCCCTCAGAGTCAATATAGAATATTAATAATAATAAAATAATAAAGCAACATTTGTATTGATACTTTTCTCGAGAAATTCGAGGGAAAACGAGAGATCGAGGCTCATATGAGCGAGGCGAGGCGCGAGGAGCCTAGGACCACCTGCCCCTCGGCGAGACCGACAGGCTTTTGCGCCAAAGTATAATGGTGCCGCTACAATACGACGTCGCGAGATGTGCAGCCTAGAAAGTCAGCTATTTTCCAGGCGATTCCTCTTTGCACAGTGCGTATGAGGGCCACCTGCATCTCGCGTAGGGGGGCACCTGCCCCCTTTCGCGAGATGCAGAGTGCGAATCAGCCCTAACGGCATCGCCCTCAGTTGAGCCTCACTCTCGCTGACAGCCTCACTCTCGCTGACAGCCTCACTCTCGCTGCTCTCACGCCGATCCGGTAGCATTCGGGTGCACCCGAGACCAAATGCGACCGAATGCAGGAAGTCCCGGCAGAAGCTGGCGAAGGCGCTTCCGCTGGGCGGGCTGCTGCTGCTTCGCCGATAGAGTGGTCAGCTAAAAGAAATACCGAGCAGATTTGACTGCAGCCTCTTTCGCGCTGTCGGCAATAAAGGATCGCCCGCCAAAGGATTCGAACCCGTAACCTCGGCACCCTCGAGGTCGCGGAAAGCGACCGCCTTCTACGGCCGGTCGCTTCTGACAGGTTTGCAGCGACGCGCTTGCCGATACAGCAGGGCGTCCGGAGAGATCGCACGCACGCGATTTGCGCGCGCGCGGAAGAAGCTTCCTTCCGCGCGCGGAAGATTCCCGCGCGCGTGCGGAAGATTCGCGCGCGAGCGGAAGATTCGCGCGCGAGCGGAAGCTTTGCGCGCGAGCGGAAGCTGACGAGTGACGTCACTGGCGCCCTGGCGAAGCGTCGTCGCGGAAACTTCGGCGCAAGTTCGCGCCGCTCGGTCCTCGTGCACGACGACCGAGCGCGAGACGAGTCCGCGGAAATGAATCCGAGAAATAGGGCCGATCGATAAGGCCCGTGCGGCAGCCCGAACGCGGCTGCCGCACGGGCGACTGGAAGTCAGCCTGGCAGCCAGCGGCGCAGCCTAACTGAAGAGGCCAGTCTCTCTCTCGCGCGCGCGAGCGAGCGCGAGCGCTTGCGCGCGCACGCTTAGGGTTCGAGCTGAACAGACTTGATGACGCAGAATGATCGGCGGCGCCCTCGCTCTGCTAGGCGCCTAGCTACGCGGTAGCGTACTGTAGGCCGACTGTCCGACTGTCCGCTCTCGCGTCACTTCAGTAGTAGATACAAAAAAATGTAGCCTAGGGCTCGATTGATGACGTCATCAGTTAAATAAATCGTCCTCATATTATAATCTCACTTCGTTCGATTATTATCTTCGCTCGATTTATTTAATGGCTGTCGTCATTCTCGAGACCCTATTCTCCATACCCTTCATTTTATTTTCTACTAAGAGTCGCTTAGGTTAATGTTGACTATATAAGAGTAAAAAATAATTGCAATGAATTAAATATTTAATTAAATAAATGTTTTCAATCTTTATATACATGTCTCAAAACATTGATAACTTTATGCGACGGGAGGGTGAAAAATGTAGCGATCGTGCAAAACGTATTAGAGAAGAGGTAAGAAAACGTACAGGTCTTCTTCCAAAATATCCTTTCCCAAAAGACAGTGTAGATGCATTGATTGCAACTCAACGTTCGCCAACAGCTATAAAACTAGATAATCCTATTGCTAAGAAAACCACTAAGCCTAAAAGTAGATGGTCTTTCGATAAAGAGTCCATGAGGCTAATGAAGATACAGGAAACAGGTTGGTTTTTAGGAAAATCTTCTGATGGTAAATTCTTTAATTATGAATATATTGGACTAGATAAGAACGTAATTGATTTTGATGTATTATATGATTAGTTGTTAAAGAATTACTTAAAAACAAGAGTGACTTAAAAATGACACTTGTTATTTCACCTATTTTAGCTTCAGAAAGTGGTGCTTATAATTACCAACCATTTGCAGGAGTAACTAATTCAAAAATAAATAGAGTTTCAGATATTGATAGAATAATTAGAACACAATTTGCAGCACAATTTTTAAAAAGAAAGTAGAGGAATGGTTAGAAATAGATTCTAATTGGATTATAGTTGGAGTTAATGCTATTTATGCGAAGTTTTCTTATTTTCGGCACAAATTCGGCGGTAGTTACTTGTCAATGCCAGAAGGATTAGAAAAGAAGAGATCAACAATTAATATAAAGAATGAATCAGATAATCTTTGTGCTTTTTGGTGTGTGTTAAGGTTTCTTCACTGGAGAGATAATCATCCAGAGTCTATTGCTGATTTAAAGGAAATATTACATGAGAAATATTCACAACATTTAAAGAGAATAGAAGATTTGTTTTAAGTTAAGGAGAATTATCCCTCAAACGTATTAAATGTTATTGATATTTCTCATTTAGCTGAATTATTTAACATAACTATTAATGTTTACGAATATGATAATAAAATTCTAACTCCACTTATAGTAGTTGAAGAAGAGAAAGAGAGGCATTTAGATCTTCTTTTGTATAGCACTCCAAACAAAAGCAACTTTCATTATGTAATTATTAAAAACTTCAATGGATTGTGTAGAAGTAGCAAAGGATATGGAACACAGCTTACTTGTAAAATATATTTGTGTAGATTTTACTCTAAAGATAAACTAGAATCACATGTTGATGCTTGCAAACGTGGAAATGATGGTAAGTCTAGAATAAGAATGCCAAGTGCCGATAGTAAAAAGGAGATAAATGTTATTTTAGAGATTATGCTAAAACGTTATGGTGTCCTTATGTTGCTTATGCAGACTTTGAATGCTTACTTACAAGCGTTAGAAAAACAGATAAAGAAGATCCTACAACTCCATAAGGTACTTTTCGAAAGCATATTCCTTATTCATCTGCTTATACTATTATTGATTATGAAGGAAAACAAAGAACATTTAAATTATTCAATGGTTCAAATAATGTTAGAGATCTATTAAAAAGTTTATTAGAAGAAGTTGAAAGAATAAAAAGTGAAATTAAACATATTCTTGATAAATATGAAAAGTTTGATTATAGTAATTTTAAGGAAGAAGACAAAAAAGATTTTGAGAATGCAACTGTTTGTCATATTTGCGATTTAGATTTAGATGGAGATAAAGCTTTAGATCATTGTCATTTAACAGGAAAGTATAGGGGTGCTGCACATAATGCTTGCAACTTAAATCTCAGTATTAATCCTTAGAAGTTTAAGCTTCCAGTATTTACTCACAACTTACAAGGTTACGACTCACATTTATTAGTACAAGAGTTTCAAGATTTAAAACTAGATAAAAAAGTCATTGCCAATAACATGGAGAAATATATAAACATTGAAATTGGCTCACTTAGTTTTAGAGAATCTTTACAAATGTTGCAAAAAGGTTTAGCAGATCTTGTAAATAATGTTGTTAAATCAGGAAAACCATTAGAACAAACAAGAAATTACTTTTCAATGTTGGATGATAATGAATTCAATCTATTAAAAGAAAACGGTATATTGCCCTATGAGTATATAGACTCATTTTCAAGACTAGATGAAAAGTCGCTACCCCCAATTAAAAGCTTTTATAGCACATTAAATGATACAAACATAGATGAAAAAGATTGTGATCGTGTTAAGAAAGTTCGAGCATTGATGAAAAAAATAGATCCAAGCACTGAAGATACATTAGGAAAGTATAGTAATAATAACAATAATAATATTGCACTTGATAAAGCGCCCTCAGAGAACTTAATCTCTTTCTAGGTGCTTTACATTTGCTGCAAAGTGATACGCAATAGAATAGTAAGTAAAATCATGCTTGAAAAACAAACAAAATGAATAACATGGTTAGGGGTTACATGCACTGGGTCAGCATGCAAATGTGGTTAGTGGCAGCATGAACAGTGTCAGCACGCATAAGCACATCGAGGACGAATCACAAGGACCCACTAAATGCTGTCCTAAATAGGTGTGTTTTTAAGTTTCTTTTAAATATGGTCAGGTCAGGGGATGTTCTGATGCAGGTCGGGAGGGAGTTCCAGGCTGTGGGAGCATACGAGCTAAATGCACGGTCTCCAAAGGATTTAAGGTTTGTACGAGGTATTTCTAGACTGTTGGATTCCGAAAAGCGAGTGGTACGATGCTTTGCCTGATGGGGTAGTGTATCTGAAAGATAGGCTGGAGCCATAGAATGAAGAGACCTAAAAGTGAGCGACAAAACCTTGAAGTCAATCCGTTGCTTGACTGGTAACCAGTGCAGGTCGGCAAGAAGTGGAGTAATGTGGCAACTGCGACGCTCACGACAGACAAGCCTAGCTGCAGAGTTTTGCACCAGCTGCAATCGCCTGATCGCACATGCTGGTAGGCCAGTAAGCAGTGAGTTGCAGAAGTCGAGACGAGATGTCACGAATGCATGGACCAACTTGGACGTGGTATCCTTATCTAAACAAGCCCGAATTTTAGCAATGTTATGAAGCTGAAAATAGGCTGATTTGACTGTGGAGCTGATGTGGTCGTCTAACGAGAGGTTGCTTTGGAATATGACACCTAGATTTCGAGCTGATTCAACTGGAGATATGCTGGCAGAGCCCATTTTGAAAGTCAGCCTTTCCAATTTCTGAATAACACTAGGTTTGCCCATAACTAGTAAGTTAGTTTTATCATCGTTTAGTTTTAGAAAATTTGCTGCCATCCGTGATCGGATGTCATCAATGCATGCAGCAAGTGAGTTGAGAGAATTTGAGGTGCTCGAAGGGTGGGAGGGATCAAAGCAAAGGTACAACTGAGTGTCATCCGCATAGAAGTGAAAGCCTAGATTGTGCTTGGCAATCACATCAGCGAGAGGGAGAGTATAAACGGTGAAAAGGACCGGACCTAGCACAGAGCCCTGAGGTACTCCATATTTTAGAGGTACTTCAGATGATCTTTGTCCATTCACGTCAACACTCTGGAGTCTCCCACTGAGATAGGACCTGAACCACTGCAGAGCAGTGCCAGTGATGCCCAGGCGAGATGAGAGGCGCTCTAGAAGAACTTTGTGATCGATGGTATCAAAAGCCGGCCGAAAGATCGAGCAAAACAAGAAGAGACACTCTACCCATGTCTGCATTCCTAAGTAGGTCGTTGTATACCCGAAGCAATGCTGACTCTGTGGAGTGATTAGCTCTAAAGCCAGACTGGAACTTACTAGCAAGGTGTGAGGTTTCGATATACGAGTTCAGCTGGTCTGCCACGACCCGTTCCAGTGTCTTTGATAGGAATGGTAGAAGGGAGACTGGGCGGTAGTTGCTTAAGTTCTCTTGGTCTAGTGTAGCTTTCTTGAGAAGTGGCCTGACTACAGCTTTTTTGAAAGGTGCTGGGACCTGACCTGAGGCTAATGACATATTAATGATGTTGGTTATGCATGGCAGCAGCAGATCAATGCAACGTAGGAGCAGGACAGTGGGAATAGGGTCCAGTGGACTTGTTGTCTTCTTTGATTGAGATACGAGCTTTAGGACTACGTCACTGGTGACCTGTTTAAATGCAGACATTGAGGCGCAGCCAGGAACCGAGGAACAGCATTCTAGTGGGAAGGTTGTCATCGCAGGGATGGATTCCCTGATTTTGTCTATCTTCTGCACAAAGAATCGAGAGAAGCGATCGGCTAGATCATCACAAGGATCATCAGGTAAGGAGCTAACCTGGGAACGGTTGAGGAGATGGTTTATTGTCGACATCAGCATTTTTGGATTGTGCATCTGTGATTCAACAATGTTTCTATAGAAGCTAGACTTAGCCTTTGCTAGGATCGATTGGTACGACCTACAGTAGTCTCCATATGCCTGTCGATGGACATTTAGTCCGGATCTTTTGTATGCCTTTTCAAGCTTTCGTTTAGTAGACTTGATGTGGGTAGGGCCATGCACATGAGTCACAAGAGATAATGAGTCTGTCAATGTACGAAATTCGGTGCTGAAAGCGTCAGATAAGTTATCAAAGTGAACGTTGAAATCACCCATAACGAGGAAGGATTGATTTCTTGCACACAGAATCGAAATGAGATCGGAGAAATCTGAGATAAAGGAGGATTTGGTACCTGGTGGGCGATAGACTACTGCCACTATCGGTAGCTTGTTTTCGGGTGAGACCAGGACAATTGATTCAAAAGACTGTTTCGAGGGTACCGCAAATGGCTTGAAGTTGAATTTCGAGCGCACGATCATAGCAACTCCACCTCCAGTTTTGATTGATCTAGGGGTGTGAAAGAACGTGAAACCAGATGGAGTAGCGTCTTTAATTGTCGGGTAGTTTATCGATTTCAGCCAAGTTTCAGTTAGGGCGAGCAGGTCGATACCATTTTCAGAAATAAGGTCGTTTATTACTAGAGGTTTATTGCACATTGAGCGAGGATTCCAAAGGCAAGCGTTAAGTCTGGCCGATTGGGTTACAACAGGCCTGATGACCACTAAGTTTGAGAGATTTACAGTGACGCATGCGGGGGAGCGTGCTAAGCGGTTCGAGACAATGCTAGGAATACCAAACGAGCAGCGTCTGAGCTGGCGGTTCCGGCCACCGCGGCGGCTACGGGGTGCTTTCCTTTTGTTAATGCATAGTTCATGAATCTTAGCAACAACATTAATATCTAGGAATGCATTTGATATACGATGACGAAGCGATAGCAGCTATAGTAATATTTATCTAACTATGGATGTCCTTCTACTTCCAGATGTATTTAAACATTTTAGACATTGTTTAGATCTTGCCAATTTCCTTATAGCACCAGGTTTAACTTGGTCTGCAGGTTTGAGATTTTCAAAGGTTAAACTAGATTTATTAACAAACTTTGAACATTTTGACTTCTTTGAAAGTGCAATAAGAGGTCGGAATAACGCAAGCATCATGTAGATATGTCAAAGCAAACAATGAAATGGCTTCTAATTATGATAGTACTAAAGAAAAGAGTTGGTTACTTTATGTTGGTGCAAATTCATTATATGCTACAGCAATGACGCAGCCACTTCCAATATCTAATTTCAAGTTTTTAGATAGTAAACAAATAAAGAAGATTACAACTAAGAAGATATTATCGTTAAAAGAGGATGCAGAAACTGGTTATGCTTTTGAAGTGGATACGCACTGTCCAGCAGAATTACACGACACTCACTCTGATTGTCCTATTCTACCAATTAGGTAGGCGTTGAAGAATACTCTGAATATCAAAAGAAAACGTCGTTAAGGGATGATAAGAAGAAAATAGATGAATGTGAAACAAAAGTTGAAAAGCTGATTGTTGATCTCGAGCCTAGATTTAAATATGTTATTTATTATAGAAATCTACAACTTGAAATTGAAAGAGGATATGTATTGACAAAGATACATAGAGTAATGAGTTTCACACAAAGCAGATGGTTGAGTGGATATATAATTAATAACATTGAAAGAAGAAAAGTAGCAAGGGACGAGTTTGAAAAGGAATATTATAAACTCAAAAACAATGCATTCTTTGGAAAGACAATGGAAAATGTTAGAGAACGAGTAAACATTGAATTGTTTGATCTAAAATAGGATAAGGATATTGCAGTTTCAGATAAAAGAGTGATGAGTAATGTATTACTTGTGAGTGATGTGAGTGAGAGTAATGAGTGCAAGGTTTAAAGATGGAAGATTGTTTAATCGAGATTTAGTTGGAATTAAAACAACGAAAGCAGAGATCTGTCTTGATAAACCTATTTATTTAGGTTTTACAATTCTAGATAATTCAAAACTAATAATGCAGGATTTCTATGATAACACAATAAAAGATTATTACAATGATAAAGTAACACTTGCTAATGCTGACACTGATTCTTTGGTAATGCAAATTGATACTGATAATGTTTATAGAGACTTTGAAAATTATTTAGATTACCTAGATTTGTCTGGTTATCCTAAGAATTAAGATATATGGAAAGTAGAAGGAGCAGAAAAGATCATACCTGCTAATAAGGGAAGTCTAGGGAAATTCAAGGGTGAAATATGTGAAAAATATTCAGTAGATCCAAAAACAAAAGATTTCATTAGAGATGAAAAGGGGGATATGATTGAAAAATCAATTGTACTTGATGAGTGCGCTTTCTTAAGACCAAAACTTTATTCAATGCAGATAGCTATAAAGAAAGATAAAGGAATAGAAGTTACATCTGCAGTCAAAAAAGCAAAAGGAACACAGAATGATGTAGTAAAGAAGTGTTTGACTCATTCTGAATATGTTGGTTGTCTTAAAACTGGTTCTGATGTTTATTGCCATCAATCAAGATTTCAATCTAGAAACCATCAAATTTTCACCAATCTAAAAAAGCACTATCAGCATTTGACTCAAAACGATATTGGTTAGACTGTGGAATTCATAGTTACTCTTACGGTCACTATAGGATAAAAGATTCAGCAGGGCACTATAAAACTTGTAATATTAGTATAGATGCCGAAAAGAAAGATTGAAAACACTAAACCATTACCAGTAAAGAGAGTTAGATTTTCAGATAAAAAGAAAAAGCAAAACGATAAAAAACTAGTTGATATACAAGAAGAAGTAGAGTTATACGAGTCAATGGAGAAATTAAATATATATTAATAAAATTATTTTTACTATTATAGGATGGATCCCAAAGAAATCGATATTACCAGTTCTGATAGTGAGTCAGAGTATTCAGAGGATTCAATTGACGACCTTGATTATCAAATGGAAACAGAATCTGAATCTGAGTCTTATACTTCTGAAGAATCATCTTACATTGAAACAGAATCTGAATCAGAAGATGAAGAGGTAGATTTAGAAGAACTTCTATTTGGTAAAAAAGAGTCTTTTGAATCATTAGACAGTTCAGAAGGTGAAGAGATTTAATTTCAATTAAATAAAATTTTATTTTCATATATAGAAAATGGATGTCTCAAGAATTTTAAGTTGTGAACAATCTAGAGAAATGGCAATAAAAATCTGTCTTCAAAAACTTAAAGGTCAAGATCAACGTATTGTTAAACATTCACTAGACAAACTCATTCCAGATATTGATAGTTCTTATATTAGTATTCTTATAGATATATGTAATACATGTGACAAACTAATGGAGAGTCGTAGTAAGATAAATGAGATGCTTGAAGAGGCAAATAAAAAATCTAAAACACCAAAAACAAAACCAGGAGTAGTGATTAATTAAACAATACTATATAGAAAATGGAAGATGAAATTAAAAGAATTTTAAATCATAAAGATGTTGAAATCTATGCTCGTAGTATTTGTATAGCAATGTTTAAGTTTGATATAGATAGAGATTTTCATTATAATATTTATAAACTACCTGATTCAATTATTGCAGAATTAATAAAAATGTGTGATGTTTTTGATGAAATACGAGAGTGCAATTATTCAATAGAAACTATCTATAAAGGTATTTATAGTAAAAAAAATTTTCAATATTATATAGAAAATGGATATTGCAAGGATTCTATGTTGTGAAAGAGCTAAAAATACTGCATATAGTGTTTGTTCTAAAAGATTTAAAGTTTGTGGATCTAAGATGCTTACAAATCTATTTTCTTATATTTCTATGTTACCTGATTCAACTATTGAAGATTTAATTAAAATTTGTGATATTTGTGATAAAATAGAAGATTATAATAACAAGCTATATAATATTTGTTCAGTAGTTTTCTAAAATTATCGTCATAAATGATTTTTCATTAATCTGTGTGCATGTATTTTATTTTTTATTGTTATATAAGAAATGGAAGCCGTTACTGATCCGATGCTAGCAACTTCTGCATTAGCACTTAAATCTTACGTTGATTATCTTGTTAGATCAAGAATGACAGAATATGATGAAAAACAACTCAGTTCTGATATTTCACTTATGACTGATGAGTCTGTTAAGAAATTCTATCTTGATGAAGCAGATTCTGAAGCACAAAAAATTATTACTGCAGGTCAAACTGAAGTTCTATCAGGTCTTGAGGAAAGAGTTAGATCTAAAGTCTTCTAGATGATCCTAGTGAGATTGCTGATTATACTACATGGATTGCATCACAACTTCCATCAATGTCTACAGTCATATCTGGAGTATCTGGTGTTAAACCTGATATCACTGGAATTGTTAAAGACGAATGTTACGCAGTTCT
This sequence comes from Cristatella mucedo, assembly GCA_009760855.2. Classification (NCBI taxonomy): domain Eukaryota; kingdom Metazoa; phylum Bryozoa; class Phylactolaemata; family Cristatellidae; genus Cristatella; species Cristatella mucedo. The sequence goes on from WPIO01000054.1 coordinate 1,750,815, forward strand.
ACCAAGTATTACTGATGGTAAGAGTGCAAAACAAAAAGCAGCTGAAGCAGCACTAGCACAACCCGATCCTGTAGTTTAATTAATTTAAATAAAATATAAAAACGATATATAGAAGATGAACACTGAGACAAGAAGTAAAGACTGTCTTGAAGAAGCACAAGGACAACAGCATTCAAACTTTAAAATCTGTTCTTATCCAACGGGTAGAATTGAAGACATCAGATCAACTTTTTTAGATGCTGTAAAACTAGTATTAGAATATAAAGCACTTAGAATTAAACAATCTGAACCAGAAATAGCAAATATATTTGTTAAAGTTAGAGATGGTTCAATTTTTGAAGATTTCCTTAAAGACTTAAAAATAGAAAAAATAAATAGTATGAGGTCTAAAGCCTACTCTAAAAAAATAGAACTAACTAAACAAATGAAAGATTCTGAAAAAGAGTTTTGATATACCTTAATAATTGATTAAAGAAACAATGGATTGGAAGATTTAAATCGGCACGTCTTCCGCAGGATCATATCCAGTTGGAGGAGGACTATCTTGAGCAGATTCTTCACCTTCAAGTGGTTCAATAATTACAGATTGCATAACTGGATAAAAATGAAAAGGAGCACTAATAAATTTTTTAACTTCTTCAGAAGTTACTGTTTCACCTGCTACCCATGATGCAAGTTCAAAACGATTTTCATATTTAGCAAGGTCAAAAGAAAAGGATTCTGAGAAAATTACTCCATTTACTAATAAAATTTCAATATAATCCAAATCAGTTGGAGTTGAAATTGTACCAAAATTCAAAATAGGATAAACAAGATTAAATGCAATTGTTGTTGATACAGGAGTATCAAAAAGAGTAATAAAACTAGAAATAGATTCACTTAATAGTAACGTATCATTACTCTCAAAACCATAATGTTTAATGTCAATTAAGCTAGGTAGATATAGATTTTGTGAATGCAGTTTGTGATTATATTTTAAAAATATAATATCATCATTTGCTTTACTTATATAAATAATTACACCAACTACAACAAATTTATAATTCACTCTTGTTCTGTTATCATCTTTCATTAAAAATGATTTGTTAATATAACCTTTTTGAAGACTGTATATCTAATATTATCACTAATAGAATTACTACTTTCTACAACTACAAAATTAATATCTTTATTTTTATTTCTATTCTTGAGTAAGCTGGTTTTTTATGTTAATATCTGATAGCTTTGCTAAAACTTGTTGACCACTAGAAGAAGAATAAGATTGTGTTTGTGTTCTAATATTGCCTATACTATTTGCAGTTAAACTACCACAATATCCAATAAAACCAACATTATTAATAAGTGTTCTAACAAATGGTAAACTTCCACACTTCAAATAGAAATGATGCATGTACTTATTAGCAATTACATCAGTTGGAGAATAATTATTGAAATTTGCTTCTCTTCTATTCATTATTAGACTATCAACACTTACATTTCCATTTACTGTTTCATCTTGTTTATACATACTAGTTTTTGTATCAGCATATTGTTTTGTAGCAATATCTCTTCCATTTACAGGATCTGATATTCTTACATATTTTTTTGAGTTTGCAGATAAATTACCAGTTATATGTTGATCAGAATCCTTTCTTAAATAATTGTTATCAGCAAATGATTTATTGACTGTTTCTAATGAATCAATAGTTTCTCCAACATTAATTATTCTATTTGAATTGAAATTCAGCGTCCCATTCATTTGGAAGTCTTTTCTAGAAAGCATTTTTAGGATAGTGCTATAAGAAGTTAAAAATACACTTAGCTCAGTAAGAAAATCTTTTGAACATATAATTGGCATATCATTTATCAATCTTTTTTGTTCATTAAGAATAAAACTTCCAAATATTTGAAATTTATAATTAGGATTTATTTCTGCTGTTGGAAGTGGAGCAAGCATTTTTGTTTTCATATGAGGTGTTTGATATGTGGTTGAAATCACAAATAATCCTTTAGAAAATACAGTATTAGATATATTTTCAGGAATTTTTATCAATCCATCATATTCTATTTCTCTTATTTGTGTCTTTAATTTTGAATCAATAGCAATTAAAAATTTTATTTTACCAACATTTCCATCAGATATTCTATTTAGAGGCCCAAGGTTTACACCATCACTTGGATTAACAGGATCATTTACAATTCTAATAAAGTTATTTTGCATGTCTAAATTACCATTAAGAGTTCCACCATGTAAATTAAGAAAGTTATCATCGATATACTTTTTATTAGGAACTGTATAATCTAAGTCTGGATTTCCGCCAGCAGAAGAAATTGTAGTTCTAATAGCACGATTAACAATTAAATTACCTCTAACTGTTCCACCAGTAAGTGGAAGTTTAGTATCAGCATAATCCTTTGTTGCAGCATCACTAGGATTTATAGGATTAGCAAGATCTACTATTCTAAAATTATTCATATCAATATCTCCATCATTTGTAGTAGATCTAGAATTCTTAGTAACAAAATTCGCATCTATATATTTTTTCTATATATAAGTCTTTCTTCAAAATTATAAACTTCTTTAGTAATATATGATCCATCTAGAATTCCAGTAATAGCAAAGTCATTTCCAAACTTTTGAATTATCTCAGCAACACTAGTAAATTTAATTTGTTTGTTCTTTTGATTAAAGAAAATACTTGGTTTATTTCCAAATGAAATTCTAATACCAATAGTTGAACGTATAAAACTTCCACTGTATTCAAGTTTCATACTTGCTCTATTAGCAATATCTTCAAGTACAGGTCTCATATCTTCTGTAACATACATCCACGCATGAAGTAAGGCTTAGAATCTTTACTAATTTTCTCTTCGATGTGAATACGTGTTTGTTTTCCTTTAGGAATTACGACTGCAGCATTTTCGAGTACAACGCATTTTTTATTCTCCGTTTCCATTTCCATACAAGGAAAAGAAAATGTTTAAATTAAATTAAATTAAAATTCCATTGTTGATCAAAAATCCGATTCTTGCATTAGTTTTAAGAAGATTAGACACCTTCTTCCACAATCTGTTTGATTATATTCTTGTAACTTAAACGTCTGAAATGTTGGTATAACACCAAAATATTGTATAACTTCAGGTAAAGGTGGTGCACCGAATGAATCAAAGTAAAAACATTTGTTTCCTTCTTTTTTAAGTGCTACCCAATGATATATTGCTTTTTCTGATTCACCAGTATTGCAAATAAGACATTCATTTCTTAATGGTTTTGTTAGTTCATCTCTTGCAAAGACACCTCTAAAAATTTGTATATCTAATTTTTTTATATAATTATTTATTTCTATATCAGTCAAAGGTGATGATTTTACTTTTTTTTTAATTGTTCAATAGTCTTTTTTAGTTCTTCAGTTGTATCTCCAGAACCATTATATCTTTCTTTACTACCTGTGAAATTTTTACCAAGTGTATTTGATATTGCAGCAAATAAAGCAGGAGTTGGAACAGATGATCCAGATTTGTTTTGTATTCTTCCAGATCCAGATTTGTTTTGTATTCTTCCAGAACCAGATTTGTTTTGTGTTCTTCCAGAACCAACTGTTGTTCTCAATTTAACAAACTTTGACTTCTTACTATCACAAATAGTACAAATACCTTCAAGCGTTCCTCTCATTCGTTTCCTACTATTTACTTCTACATATTCTTCATGTATAATATCAGTTTGTTTTTTACACTTCAAACAATATATTTCCATATCTATTATAATATAGAAAAAATGTCTTTGCAAGTTAAACCATTCAATTTTGGACAAGATGTGGATACAGGACATAAAGAACCATTACCTAAAGTACCAATTAGATCATTGGTTCTTGGACCTGGCGGAACAGGTAAATCTCAGTTAGTAATGAATTGGATATTTTATGGAAAAGTTAATTATGATACTTGTACAATCATTGCTTCAAGTTTAGATCAAAATTTATATCGTGTTCTTATGTCAATGACTAGAGAAAAGCCTGCATTTGTTTGGGTTAATGGAATTGAGTCAATGCCAGAAGTTGATTCATATAAGAATTGTAAAAATATTGTTGTATTAGATGATTTGATGACAGAAGATCAATCGAAGATCTTAGATTATTTTACTAGAGGAAGACAATAAGGTTTGAATATATTTTATCTTGCTCAAGGATTTACTAATATTCCTAGAAGAGAAATGAGAAACAATGTAAATATGATAATACTTTTTTAAACAGAATAATACTGATATAGAATACATTCGTGATTCAGATGTTGGTGATATTGATAAGAAACGATTGGGTGAGAGATTGGGTGAATTCCTGTACAAGGAATATAGATATACAGTCATTGCGTTATTGATCTAACTAAAACAGAATCAGAAGGAAGATTTTGGTCTGTTGATAACACAGGTAAACAATTAATAACTATTTTTAATTGAATATAGGAGAAAATATTAACGGTGAAATATATGCGAGTAAGAACAGACCTTACAAAGGAAGTGTTCAAGAAGCAATAGATTTAGAAGATAAACTTGTTAATTTAGAAAATTTACGTGTTGCAGAAATACTTGATAATGCTCAAGAGATACAAAGGATCGAAGCAGAAATGCAAGTAAGAGATATAGTTGAACATGAACTAAATGAACGTGCTTTAGAGAAATTAACTGATAACTCTGATAATATTGTTATTGGTAAATTAAAAAGAATTAGACCTTCACTTGCAGTTCAAATGGAAGAACGGGAACAAGCTAAAAGAATGTTAGAGTATAAAGCACCAGTAGATATTTCTAATATAGTAAAAAAAGGATTTGCTGCTATTGCTGAAGGAAAACCTAAAAAAGCTGTAGCTATTGCAAATCAAGCTAAGACATATTCTGCTAATCCTGAGATGAGAGAAGCAATTGATTCACTTCAAAAAGGAATTGCAGAGCATCTTAATGTTAATCCTTCAACACGTAAGAGACCTAGTAAAAGAGTTAGAAAAGGTAAAGTTACTCAAGAACCTTCTCCAGTTGTTCAAACTTCAGTATCTAGTAGTGTAAGAAATGCTATAGAAAATATTAGAGTAGATAGTAAAGAATCATTTAATTCTGATACTATATTTTTACTTTCACAATTGAGAGCTTTGGAATCAAGAAAACCTGTAGAAAATGTTATCTTACTTATACTGGAAAAGGAATAGAGATAGTTCCATTATTTGTAAAATCTGAAAAAGAAGTCCTTGATAAACTTGATCTATGGTTAAGTGAACTTGCAGATGGAAATAGAGGTGGGATACCTTCAATAAGTGCAGGTGTTTATAATCTTGCTTCATCTCGAAAAGCACCAAAAAATATGTTGCAAAGATAAACAATCTTTTATTTAATATATAGAAATGAGTGACTTAGTAAAAATTGCTAGTGATATATTAAAGAATCTTGAAAGTATTAGAAGAAGTAATCAAGCAAGTAAAGATGGATACGTTTTCAATATAACTGGAACTACTAATCCAATAAGAACTAGGGTTAATACACCAATATTACTAAGAGGTAAGAACTTTAAGATCTGTTTTAAGAAATTTGCTGCAACTAATTCTATTAGAAATATAACTGAAACTAATAATACTTGTGTTCATCGAGCTACTGGTGGTTCAGAACAAACTATTAAATTAAGTCCTGGAATATATGGTGGTACAACCGATGATATAAATGTTGGACTTGCTGATACAATTAATAATTCAATTACACTATCTGGAGCAACAACTGATAAGTTTCAAATGGGGCTTGATACTGCAACTTAAAAATCATGGATTAAATTGCCTGTCGGTTGGAGTTTTCTTGCAAGTAAATCTTCTATTTCTACTATATTAGGATTTACTGCTGCTGCTTATACAACTCTTTCTGCTGCTGACTTTGATAAAATGTATTCTGACATTACACCAGTCGTTTGTACACCCAATACTAAGGTTGATTCTGAGAATAAAGTATTTGCTACTAATATTGATTCTATAGATGTAAATTGTAACATGGTTGCAAGTGGAACTAGTTTTATAAATGGAACAGAATCACAAGTACTAGCTAGTTTACCTTATGATGCTTATCCGTGGAATTTGATGGTTCATGAGCCAAAAACTATTGAATACCATAATGTTGCTAATGATTCTATCTCTGATATAGTAATTACTATTACTGATCAAAACCAAAATCCAATAGATTTTAATTCTCAAAATATTACAGTTGCTATAGAAATTCTTGAAGTTTCATATAGAAAATTGTCAATATGATTAACTGGAACAAGTAGTTCAGAATCAAAAACATTATATCCACCTCTTATGCTAGGATCTGATTCAGGTTATAATAAAATTGGATTACGTCGAGTAGAGTTCAGTTATACTAATAAAGTAGTATTAAATATACTTAAAGATATAAATGATAAACTTTGGTTTAAGTGGACAATGACAGATGTATCTCCTGCTTATATTACAATTGCTCCTGGTTATTATGATTCAAATAAAATAACAGCAGCTCTAAATAGAGGACTATCAGAACCTCAAGTAAAAACTATTGTTGCTCCAAATGGTCCAACAACATCAATAGTTAGTGCTTTTAATGATACTACTAAAAGAAATAGTTCAGGTACAAAATTTAGTGTTGATACAGATGATAGAATACTAATGCAAATAGTTGGTGATTATGTTGTTCTACTTGGAAGTAATTCTAATGTTGCTGTAAATTCAATCGGTGATACTCTTGATTTCAATTCAAATCAACAAGTAACATTTGATAGTTCTCTTGTAGGTGGAACACCATATGAAGCAATAGAAAAAGCAATGTATTTCGCCGGTATCTTTAAAGCATGGAATAAAATGTTATTGCCAGACAATAAAGGAATAAGATGGATAAGTGTTGATTGTGATTTAGTTGATTCTCTTAAGATTTATGTAGAAAGAAAAAAAGGATTCTTAGAACAATGTACATCTTTATATATTATAGATATTGATGATATTAATCCAGGTGAAAAGGTTGATCTACATATTCCTAACGTATTATATTTGTCAACAAGAGGAGATATAGATGGAATAAGTAGTTTTAAGATAAGTTTAACAGATCAAAATGGAAATCCTGTAAGTATTATTAGTGATTTAGTTGCAACAATAGAAATTTCAAAGTAATATAGAGCAATGGATATAAATCTATGCAAGAGTTGGTCATCAAAGAATACATGGAGGTAAATATCGTGGATCTGGAGCAAAGTTTGATAATGCTCTTGATATCTTTAATAAAGTTTTAGGTACTACAGATAAAGCTGTTGATGCTGGATTAACAATAGCTAACAAAGGTATTGAGATGCATCAAGCAAGAAAGCTTACTGAATTAAAAAATAAAAAAGAAAAGGAAGATCAAAAATACGCAATGAAACAAAGAGAAATGCAAGATAAACTTGAAAAAGAAAAAAGAAAGAAAGAACTTGAATATGAACTTGAGAAAAAAGAAAAGACGAAGAATATGACAGAAAGATGAAAGAGATGGATCTTAAACTAAAAGAAGTTATGCTTGAAAAGGTTACTAAGAAAAAATCTAAAAAAAAGTAGAAAGGCAAAGATAGAAGAAGATGAACCAGAAGTAGAAGACTATGCAGAGACTCTTAAAGAGAATTATCCTAAAGCATATACAGAAATAGCAAAATTAATTAATGATAAAGCTGTTGTTCCCTATGTTAATCCTAGGATTGATACTTATGGTGGAAACATAAAGAGAAAATTAGGTGCTGGTTTATATAATCAAAAATAAAATTTTAGTTTTTTATATAGAGAAGAAAATGGTAAGTGCAGATATTAGTACTATACTCGAACTTCGAGAACCTGAGTTTCCTGAATATAATCTTAAAGACTATCAATTTAGAGAGTTTTATCAAGTTAATGGAAATGAGACTGATAATGTTACTAGTAAATTAGTTAGTTTCATTGTTCCTGGTGAAAAACAAACATGTCATGTCTTATCTGATAGTTATGTTTTACTTGAAGGACAAATTCAAGTCCAGACTGCTGCTAATGGTGCTTATGGTACTCCTCATAAAATCTTGCATTCAGTCTTGTTAATAATGCTGGTGCATGGATGTTTAGTAATATGAGAGGTAGACTCGGCACTGAAGAGATTGGAAGCCTCCCACTAAAAGAGAAGGAGTTGGAAGTGTCTCAACACTAATGGGTCTTCTATGTTATCCAAATGAATATAATAGAACTGAAGGTCCTGCTAGTGGATGGAGAAAAGATGAAGCAAGTGGAATTGACGATTTAGCTGGAGGTCTTACTTCTTATGTTAGCCCTATGCTGCTAGAGCTAGTGCTTCAAACACTGGATATGTAGTTAGAAGAGGAATTATAAATAACACTATTGATGAGGTTGGAAATTTCAGTATTGCTTTGCCTCTAACAAGAATCTCTGGTTTTTGTGCTGATATGAATAAAATTCTTTATAATATTCCATTTACACTTGAAATGACTCGTGTTGGTGGATTTGATAGAGATATTATTTTGACTGGAACAAGTGGAGGTGCAAATGATTAAATTACCGCAGTGGCTACGAGTGGAACTGGTTCTGTTGGTATTGGTAATGGACAAGGTGTTTATACTGCTTTCAGAACTGCAATGTCAAAAATGAGACTTGTTGTACCATGTGTAACACCAGAAGAAAGTATTCAACGAGCACTTGCAGATATTTCAAGTGAGAGATCAAAGAAAATTAAACTAAATTACAGAGTTAGAAGATATGAAAACATTACTGTAAGTACTTTCGATCAAAATCTTAGATTTGTTAAAACTCTATCAGTTCAAAATACAATTGATAAAGTTAGGTGGTTGATCGTTGCAGCTCAAAATGCTGATAAATACGATAGTTACACTGGTAACCCCTGTACTTACAATCATTGTGATATTAAAAGTGTTTCAGTTCTTGCTAATGGATCTAAGCAATATCCTGCAGTTCCAAGATCTAGTTTGCCAAAACTTGGTAAACATGCACATGCATATATGGATTTCACGACTTTCAGAAAACAATATCTTGGCATGAATGAGCTTGCTAATCCAACTGGTGCTTCTTTTTCAGAATGGATGTCACTTTATCCTATTCATGTTGTTGACTTGCAATACAATGATGGACCTCTTAGAGTGACTTCTCGGCTAGATGTAACTGTTGAATTCAATAGTGCTGTGCCTGCTGGAACTACACTAATAATCCATTGTTTGACTATTTGTGAGAATAGTGCTGAACTAACTTCTAATGGAACTGGTGCTAATTTCACTTGCAGTAAAGGAAATATGGTATATGAAGGAAAAGATTTTTAATAAAATTATAATAACTAAAAATAATGCAAAAAAAACTAATTTTATTCAAGGGTCTGATGAATGAAAGAGATCTATGAGTTTAAATATTGGTGGATCAGAAGTTTATTCTGATTTAGGAAATGATATGGTTTTTGGTATTCAAACTGATTGTGATATAGAACTAATTGCTAATAGAAAACTAAAAAAATATATTGCTAACTCTCAACCAATGAAATTACCACAAATGCTATTTGGTCAAGTTTTGGAACCAATAGCTGCTAAATATTTAGAAATGAAATTAGATAGAACTATTGAGAATTTAAATGAATGTTTCACTAGTGATGGTGTTTATAGATATTCTCCAGATGGTATTATAGATGAAGATACATTAATAGAAATAAAATGTTTATGGTCTAGTAGTATTGTAGAAGATTTCATTCCAAAACAATATTTAGCACAGTGCTTACGTGGTCTACATGTACTAAAATTAAGTAGATGTTTTTATAGTGAATTTGAAATCTTTGTACCTGAACATTGAATTGTGATGATATTCGTAAAGATTCTGTTGCAGCTGGAACAGTAAGGATTCCAACAAGTTATATTTTTGACATGCCAATAAGAGAACCTTTGTTTATTTATTTACTTAAAGAGGAGAAATACTTTGATTTTGAATTTTATATAATAAGTGGTTATGGTAGATTTAATAATAAAAGAACTTTTGGTTATGATATAAAATATTCTATAAAAAAGTTAGAAATACAAGTGATAGAAGAGGAAGATCCGTTTAGATTTGCAAGAATAGTACCAATTGTAAAACAAATATTAGATAGAAGCAAAATATTAATCAATGAATATATAGAAGATGTCAAAGTTTAGAGAGGAGGATTATGTTTCTAAAGTTAATGGTTTGATATTATCTGATCTTAATGCAAACGGTAATAGAATTATAAATTTATCAGATCAAATTAATTATTCTGATGTAGTTACAAAAGCATATGCAGATTCTAAATTTGTTGTTAATACAGGAACGACTTTGAATCTTGGAGGAAAGACAATTACTAATCTTGCTCCAGGTGTTAATCCTACAGATGCAGTAAATGTTAGCCAAATAAATAATTATGTTAAGAAGACTGGTAATACAATGACTGGAGATTTAAACATGAATAGATTTGCTATAACATCTACTTATTGGAACTCAGGTAATAATAATCCAGTAGTTTTGAAAGATGATTATTGTGTTACATATGGTGGAATGAAGAGGGATGTTTTACTTAAAGGATTTCCTTCAACAACAAATATTGATATGGGTGGATATTCAATAACTAATGTTGCAAATCCTGTTAATCCTCTTAATGTTGCGACTAAATCTTATGTAGATAAAACAGTTAAAAAATAACAGAAGTACTAGCTCTATCAATGGATCTTAATGCAAAGAACTCAATACTAAATCTATCAACACCTTATTCATGGACAAACAAAACTGCTCCACCTATAATGATATTAAATGTTATGGTTGTTGGAGCATCTAATTGTATGTTTCTAAAACCTAATACTGATACAACTGCAGTATCTGGAGATGGTATATTTTACAAGACTCCCAACAGAGTATTACTTCATTGATACAACTGAAAAACTAAGAGTAAATATCTTGGTCAGTTATGTACCCGCCTGAATAGTATAAATGATATATTAAAACTATTAACTCTTTTAACTTTGTTTCTTTACGTTTACCTTTAAGAATAGGGAATAGTTTTGATATAGAACAAATAGCTTCATGGTCTTAACAATGATGTAATAAAGTAGAGCAACATTTTTTTTAAGTGTTTCTTAACTAATGAATATAATTTAGTTGGTCTCTCTTTCTTAAATGAGTTAGTATTTATGTTACAATATGAACAAATTATAATTGCATCATTACACATAAGACTAGAATCAAATTCTGTTTCATTCATATCTTTATCACAGATATCACAACGTATTTCATATTTTCTTTTTGGTCTCTTTTTTCTTGATGACAGTAAGGATGTCTTCCTTCTAGATAATCATTTTCATTAAATCTATTTAAACATGTTTCACAAAATATTTCCATTCTCTATAAAATGTCGTTTTTAACTCTAAATGAAAGAAAAAAATAAGGTAAATTCAATCCTGACTCAGATATAAGTCAAGTATTCAAACCAAGACCTAAGAAAATTCCACAAGGTTTCATTAATATTGTTAAGCCTAATGAAAATCATCAAGCAGAAATTTTATACATGCCTAATGATTCTGGATATAAATATGCACTTAGTGTTATTGATGTTGCTAGCAGATTTAAAAATTTAAGATCTCTTAAAACAAAGACTTCTAAAGAAGTAAAAAAAGCAATAATAGATATTTACAATAAAGGTCCTTTGAAGCGGCCAAAGAAAATTACAGTAGATCCAGGATCAGAGTTTAAAGGTGAGTTTGCTAAAGAAATGAAAAAACATGAAACACAAATTATTGAAGGAACTAGTAAAAAGAGTGTTGCATTAGTTGAAAGAATGAATAGAACAGTTACTGATAGAGCATTTATTGCTCAGTATGAAAAAGAAATAGAAAGTATAAATAAAGGAGAATATACTAGAAACAGAGAGTGGATTGATTATTTACCAAAGATTATTGATTATCTAAATAATAGTGTTACGAAAGCAATAGGTGAAAAACCTGTTAAAGCGATAAAAAAAGTAAAACTAAAGAAACCAAAATATCATAGAAAAGTAGGAGAACAAGAACCGTTATTAGAACTTGAAACGACTGTTAGATATTTATTAGAACCAGGTGGAGGAGAAGATGAAAAGAGAAGAAGAGCTACAGACCCAATATGGAGTTTAACTAAACATACTATTGTTAGAATAATGGTATTGCAAGAACAAGCTGTTAGATATTGGGTAAATGATGTTAAGAGAAGTTTTGTTAGAGAGGAATTACAAGTTGTTAAGCCTTAGAAGAGTCTGGACTTTCTAATGGTTCAATTATTATTTCATCGGATTCTTCTTTAGTTACTTTGTCATCGTCTAATGCATAAACAATCTTTGAAACTAAGTTATGATTTAATTGAAGAGAAGATCTTTTCCTTCTATCAATTTGTGATATTGTAATATCTATTGAGATTATCATTGTTGCTAAACTTCCTAAAACAGTTACTACATGAAAAAGGTCCTCATGTTTTGGAATATAAGTACTGGTTACTGTAATTGCAAGAGATAGTAAGATACCTATAAATTAAAAACAGTATCTAATGCGTATTAGTTTAGTTAAACAACCTTTAATTCTGTACCCAGGCTGGGTTCGGTTGGCTGGGACCGGACGGCTACAGTGAGGGTTAGGGTCACCGGCTAGGCCGGGGTCAGACCTATGCATTGCCGGATGTGTGGTGACGAGAGGTCACCGGGGCTCTTGGGTACGGGAAGTTGGCCAAGTAAGTCGTGGTGTTGGAGGCTCGCGGTCTCGCCGAGTTATGCACCTGGATTCGTGCAGGCGTGCTCCGGCGATGCTGCCACGCACGCAAGGGAACGAGTACCCAAGGCCCGAGCGGAGCTGGATAGCTCGCTCGTTGTTGACTTGTTTATACCGCGTTCCCCGTGTAGCGTGTTCGTGACCCCCCCCCCGTGTGTTGGCGTCTTTCGGTGGAAGCTTACGACTGTGGTAGTTATCGACTCGGACTAGTCAGCAGTTACTCAGCCAGCCGGGTTTTGGACGGCGTACGCTCGTACTGTTGGACTCGGAGTCGGTACAACGACAGGACTGCAGAAGCCGACTGACCCCAACTAACACGTTTGTTCGCGCTTGCTGCGTCATCTTGCGCTCCCATAGTGTATAATGTATAGGACCCTCCCTGTGGACTTGTTTAGTTTACCCGCTGTTGTTGGCGCATGCGTTATCATTAAGAGGTCTAACCTGACGGCCGCTTGTCTTACCCTAACTCGGAGGCATGGCGAGCGGCAGCGTGGCCGGAGTATAGCGGGGTTTGGCGGGAAACAGCCCCTGACCGCTGGAACCCGGTTACAATTCTATGATTGTCTAAAAGTATTTGATTATACTTGGTATTTGCGTATTTGGTTCGAAGGTCTGACATTGTCCTATATTAATAAAAAAAATTTTATTAATCGTATTACGTCATGTACTAAACTTAGACTGTTGGGGAATTCCTTATATATCACGTGAGTAGGAGTTATCTTGCTTTCCAAAATGGCCTCTTGCGATGAAATAGCGTTCGTTTTCGATAATAATAATAATAATAATAATAATTCACTTGATAAAGCGCCCTCAGAGAACATAATCTCTCTCTATGCGCTTTAGATTTGCTGTAAAGTGAAATGCAATAGAATGGTAAGTAAAATCATGCTTGAAAAACAAACGAAATGAATAATATGGTTAGGGGTGACATGCACAGGGTCAGCATGCAAATGTGGTTAGTGGCAGCATGCACAGTGTCAGCACTCATAAGCACATCAAAGACGAATCACAGGGACCCACTAAATGCTGTCCTAAATAGGTGTGTTTTTAGGTTTCTTTTAAATGTGGTCAGGTCAGGGGATGTTCTGACGCAGGTAGGGGGAGGGAGTTCCAGGCTTTGGGAGCATGCGAACTAAATGCACGGTCTCCAAAGGATTTGAGATTTGTACGCGGTATTTCTAGACTGTTGGATTCCGAAAAGCGGGTGGTACGATGCTTGGCCTGATGGGGTAGTATATCTAACAGATAGGCTGGAGCCAAAGAATGAAGTGACCTAAAAGTGAGCGACAAAACCTTGAAGTCAATCCGTTGCTTGACTGGTAGCCAGAGCAGGTCGGCGAGAAGTGGAGTAATGTGGCAACTGCGACGCTCACGACAGACAAGCCTGGCTGCAGAGTTTTGCACCAGCTGCAATCGCCTGATCGCACATGCTGGTAGGCCAGTAAGCAGTGAGTTGCAGAAGTCGAGACGAGATGTCACGAATGCATGGACCAACTTGGACGTGGTATCCTTATCTAAACAAGCCCGAATTTTAGCAATGTTATGAAGCTGAAAATAGGCTGATTTGACTGTGGAGCTGATGTGGTCGTCTAACGAGAGGTAGCTTTGGAATATGACACCTAGATTTCGAGCTGATTCGACAGGAGATATGCTGGCAGAGCCAATTTTGAGCGTCAGCCTTTCCAATTTCAGAATTACACTGGGTTTTCCCATAACTAGTAAGTTAGTTTTATCATCGTTTAGTTTTATAAAAATTTGCTGCCATCCATGTGCGGATGTCATCAATGCATGCAGCAAGTGAGTTGAGAGAATTTGAGGTGCTCGAAGGGTGGGAGGGATCAAAGCAAAGGTACAACTGAGTGTCATCTGCATAGAATTGAAAGCCTACATTGTGCTTGGCAATCACATCAGCAAGATGGGGAGATAGGGATAGTGATAGTATAGATAGAGAGAGTATGAATCGTGAAAAGAACCGGACCTAGCACGGAGCCCTGAGGTACCCCATATTTCAGAATTACCTCGGATGATCTTGGTCCATTCACGTCAATACTCTGGAGTCTCCCACTGAGATAGGACCTGAACCACTGCAGCTGACTATTAATATGGCTGCAAGGCTAATAATCAAGTCCCAGAGGTTCGAGCACGTGTCTCCTTTGCTAAAAGAGATAGGATGGATGCCGGTTGAGCAACGGGTACAGAGCAAAGTTCTTGCGCTGACCCACAAGGCCCGCCACGGCTTCACTAGCGTACGTACGCTACGTACCTAGCTGAACTGCTGCACCAGTTTCAGCCTCTTCGCTCCCTCAGGTCTTGTATGGAACAGGACATTAGCTGTTCCATTCCTCCGCTTAAAGACCGTTGGCGACAGAAGCTTTAGCTCTACAGGTCCTAGACTGTGAAACTCGCTTCCGCAATTTTTACGAAGCAACTACTCTCCTGCTGCCGACTATGGCTCATCCTTTCCAGCCATCCTGAGCTGCTACTTCTATGCTACTCACTACCTCAACCACTCTCCTGATTCTGCTATGCTTCTCACTTTCTCTTTGTAGCGTGAGACGAAGTCTGTTGGCTACCGAATGCGTACCGAAAGCCGCTTCGGCTGTGAGTTCGCTATACAAAACTCTCCTGCGTAGCACCCACATAGTCTTTATGGCTTTGTGGAGTTACAGACGGAGATGCATTACATTAGAGTACTAATGCTTGCCTAAGAATACTACTCATCTGCATGTGTGTCCTTGCTGACGTGGATGACGGTTTACAGCACGGCTTACAGCAGCCCGCTGCTACTCTCAGGCTCGACGTTCGGAGCTTCGCCGCCGATTTGGCTCGCAAGCCCCAGCGCAGCTCGCGTGAGCCTCGCTTTCAACGACGCCTACACCTCAATTGCTTCCTGGCTCGAAGCCTCCAGCGAAACTGACTGTCTACGACGTCGGACTTCGACCTGTGTGCCGCTTAAGCAAAAATTGTACACACACGCGACCTCTTCCTGGTCATTATAATTCAGTAACCGAGAATCCCGCGATATCTCGCGAGTCATAGTCTGGCCAACGTAGCATCACGCCGCTATTTCCGAGATAGCACGCAACACGCGACGAGACTTCACAATCACTCGCCCAACAAGAAACTTTTAGAATGATGCGTTTTTTTTAATTAGAAACCATCCGCTCAATGTTTAGCACTCATGCGCACTACTAGCAAGTCGCAAAAAAAATGCCAGGCTTGCTGCAGCCGACGCCAGCCTCTCGCGCTTGCGCAACCATTTGAGGTCGAAAAATGGTTTTGGCTCGTTCAATTCGGTGCCTAAAGGCGTTCTTCTTTCGGCGGAGTCCGACCTTGACCTAGACATCCGACACGCTGCGACCGCCGCGGTACCGCTACTGGCAAGCGCCTGCCTACAGCAACCAGCCAGACCAAGTGTCGAAATCGTAGCGCTAAGTCAATGAGGCTAAGCAATAACCACTAGACTAGTCAAAACCAGCATAGCTCCAACGATAGCAGCGAGCGAGGTTCGTCCCAGAATGGAGACGGACAAGACGAGTTGGCTGGAAGCTGCTCCGGATGAAGTCGTCGACCGGACCGGAGCGGAAGTCGTAATTTTGGGTATTGACCTAGAACTTGCGTACGAGCCGGCTGTGGTAGACAAAAGAACATCAATCGCCGTCTCGTTTAAAGCCCACGGAATCGTTCCCTGAAAATACGAAAGTGGTTCAGGGCACGTTTGAGATTACGCAAGCGGAAGTGTAAGTGAGCCAACTATCGACCGACTCGCGGAGACCGGCTTGCTTAAAATGGTCGATAGAATTCTCAGAGGACACAAACTGGAACCCGTTGCGACCGCTCGCTGTCACCGTCAGCTTGTTTACAAGGAGTCATGCCAGGTCATAGCTGTAGGAAAATCCGTATTACATTATTAGTGCGACACCGGTCTGTTGACTCTATATTTCGAAACGATCGTGCAGATATGTAGTATGTTACAGAAACTCGGGATTCGTTAGACAAAAGCACCACAGCCAAGCTGGTCCGCGCATGTGTGACATGTCCCGCCTCTATCCATGTTACTACTCGAACTTGCCCCTACCGTCTGTGCAATCACACGCTCACAGTTGGAGCAAAACTCCTCATCTAGGCTTGCCTGTCGCGGAACAGCATATACGCTGAAGTATTACATAACTTATTGACAACCAGTACTGGCTCAACCTCAAGAAGAGAATCGACTGTAAGATTCTGTGCGTGACTTTAAGGACGCTTCCTTGTCGTGCTCTCGCCAACCTGTGCGAGATACTTCCTAATCAAGCTTCGTACTGTACCAATCGTTCGTCTGAGCTGTGAGTCTAACCAACCTCGAATCCACTATAGAGACGATGCCTTCAATTTGTGTTCTCTCAAGGCCCAGAACGAACTGTATTCAACCAACTTCCCTGACGTTTCGATTTCCCTGAGTTTACTAAATATGAAAGGATGATTAAGACCTACCTGATCTTCAAAAAGGTTGCTCATTCTGGATACTATCATACCAATATGGACATATTTGGTCGGCTCATATTTGATAGCTGCAGCCAAAACGTGGGTCGTTAAAAAAGAAAGATGACAATCTGCAAGTGAATATTGCAGCACTCTGTGGAACCATTTCTTTTTAAAATCTTCATGGCGTCTTCACCTAGAAGTGGTCTGCAGTTGGTTACCGACGTCCTAATCTGTGCTAATCTTAGTAAGAGATTGAGCTATAGCATGCAGTGGACGAAGCCAGGATTTTCTCGTAGTGGAAGACTCGCAAAATTTTCATGTAGGGGACAAGACCTTAATGTTTTTGCGTGAGCGGGGATAGACCCGCAATTTATAAAAAAAAAATTACTAGACAAAACCACGGTGTATATTCTTCGCGAACTCATCGGTGGCTCATCAAGTGGAATTCAGATAGAATTTCTTCGTCGGGGACAGGCGGGAGCATAGGAGTAGCGGAGCGATCCAGGTCGCAGTCCCGTGGTAGCCAGGGGGTGGCAGATACCCCTGCCACCCCTTGGCTCCACCACTGATAACATATCTACGAAAGCAAACGTTGAGGCATGAATTGTAGCTATAAAGTAACTCATGACTAACTCTAAAGCCTAAAACTGCTTTTGCAGTGTCAAAGCTAGGATTACAGCCAAATTATCAGTGTTTTCGTCCTGATTGTGACTGATTGCGATAGAAGCCATCCTTGAGTTTGATTACCCTAATAAATTTACAATTTTGCCAGGGAAAGGACACACAAGGTAACCCAGTGTCTTTCACTTGTTTTCTTCAAGACCACGTGAGCATCAAATGTTTGTAAGTAGGTAGCTGTCTGAGCCAGCTGCTGCTCTGCTCAAAGTCAGAGCTAGGGTTAAATGGCAAGTAGGGAAAATATAAATAGCAATTATAAAAGTAACGACAATAATAAGTCTTGTGTACAGCATCCTAAGAGAACTTGATCTATATCCATTCGCTTTGCAGCTTTCTGTCACTGAAGCAATAACCAACATTTAATGACAAACAAGATATCTGCCAAGACAAGCATTAAAAAGCACGCAAGAAGCCGCTGTTGCGGCTGCTTCTATGTAGGACCCCCGTTAAGAAACAGGCACTTAATCGGCACACGCAAGCAAAGCGCATATGAAAAAGCTAAGCTCAACGGGGTGGTTTATATATATATATATATATATATATATATATATATATATATATATATATATATATATATATTTGCATATATTTATACATACACGGTATAGATATATATGTGCGTGAATGTGTGTGCTCGAGCAATCGCGAATGTGTTAGTGAGTGCGTTCGTGCATGTGCGTGTAGAAAGAAAAAAGATCACTCTTGCTCTCTAAGTTGAGACGTACACGGTTTCACGATGCGAAATCACCCAAAAGTAGCAATATCTATCAAATTCAATTTTCTCGTAAGATTAAATAATTAAATGATAATAAAGTAATCTAAATGCATAATAAATAAATAATATATAATAGCTAATATGATGTAATACATCATAAACAAATAAATAATAATCATAAATGATTTTGAATTCAATTTGGTCAGAAAAAATCTGACGCTGATTGGCCTCTTCGTTAAGAGTAGGTGCGGGCATTCGCTAGTCGATCTTCGGCTAAGCTTTCTCGGAAACGGTAAATATGTGAACGTAAACCTGCTGCCACGCCTTTAGCTAAGTTTTCGACAGCTAAATGGACTTCGTGTAGCGCTAAGTGGGAAACCAACGCAGCAGTGCTGAGTACTTTGGGCTTGCTTGGATTTCGGTCTAACGAAACTACAACCGAGCGATCGCGGAATATTTCGGCCTTTTACCGTTACAACGAAGATGTCTTCGCCTTTCACGGTGGGAATCTGCTCAAAATTCACGCTCTTGCCTTGCACTTGCACTTGAATGGGATTTTCGCCGTTTCGTATATTCTCCAGTGCTAACCTGCAACAACAGGGCACCTGTCTGCAGCGCCTGACAAAGTAATTGCCGCTGCCGCTGCCGCTGCTGCTTCCTCAGGAGCCGAGAGTTCAAGGGTCACGTGCATTCAAGAGACGAGTGCGGTTGGCGCGCCACATACGCGAAGCAATGATGCTGCAAGGACTCTATTTTCAGTTGCGGGGGAACAGTATCTCAAGCGAGTTGATTCGCCACTATTTTTTAATAAAACTACTAATATATATTTATTATAGATATGCATATATTTGTAATTACCAATTGATTAGTTAATTAATAGTTAATAATTGCAAGAAATTTAGCGAAATCCTTGCAATAGCCAAGACCAGCAAACCAGTGAATTTCACGAATGACACTTTAAAGTTCTGCTTCGAGCAAACCCTAACGCGGTCAAGGTAACCGGTGTCAAAGCCGGTGTTTAAAAAAGAACAATAGCTAAACCTGCCAATCAACCTGCTTTCACGCTTGAAGATCAGTGCGGACACGCATGCTGTTCCTCTGAAGGTTCTGAACGCAGAAATGTGACTTCAAAAATTGCACCTACAATACTTTGAGCTTTGCTTGAGCTTCTCGGTCTCATCTTAACAGCAGCACTTCGCGTGCTACTGGCATTTCAATTCCCAGAACTTCGTGACTTTCTGTCGTTGCCTTCTTACCGAGAACGTTTATGTCGAGAACTGCGTAGCGTCTTTGGAGAGTTTCCTTCTTCTTCGCGTCTCTCACTTCCCGTTAGCGTCATGCTTGCATTTTGTTCGATCGCGGCAGCGTCGGGCGGCAGCGCTCTAACCTCTAGCCTCGGCAAAAAGTTTCTACTTGTCCATTCGAGCCGAATCTCGCTGTACTGCATCATTAAAGGTTAATTTGCATACAGCAAATAAAACAATCAGAGTGGCTGCAAAACGAACAGATAATTAAGTGGATGTATAGGTGACTAATCATTATAAAAAGATTACTTATAACATATAATAATTATAAATAAGTAAATTGCTAAATCAGTATTATCATATACATTTATTTGCTGGATAGTATGATATACTATAATAGATATATACTTATGAGTCCTTGTTAAGATATAAATAGAACGCCAATCTTTTCTTCGTCGACCGAATAGAGTTACGAAGAGATTGAAATTACACGACAGAAATGTGTGATGGCTGTCGCAGCAATGCTTTAAGATACATGTTGGTGAGTGATTTCTGACAGAGCCTACGATCTAGTTGGGCCGTGATAGCCGAGAAGGTGAGGTGCTCGCTCTTCACGGCCGAGGTTACGTGGGTTCGAATCCGGCAGCAGGCGAGCATTCATTGCCAACTGCAAGCGGTGGCGATAGCCTCGAAGGGTCTTCTGCCGCTATGCAATCGAGGCTGCAACATCAGCTAATGTGTACCGCGTCAAAGCGTCATCCCAGCGGGGGGGGGGGCGGTTAAGTCATCCCAGCCGGTGGGGGTGTGAGCGGTTACGTCGTCACAGTGGAAGCGCTTATGTACTCCCTGCAGCGAGGTGCCACCGTCGTCGCGTTACGCCTTTTTAATCCGGTTCCAACTGTTCGGACGAACTTACAACTTTCAGCTGCCGTAGCGTGCGACGATACATTAAACGGGTGGCGAGGTACAGTGGCAGCGGATGCTTGTAGGACTCAAAAAAATCTTTCACGTGCGACGCGAAACTATTCCGTTCCGTTAGAGCGTCGGCCAGCAGCGACGCAACACTCGACAGAGCGTCGCGCCACAGGCACGAGCCGAGAAATCGAATCAAACTTTTTGAATTCGGCATCTCTCTCTTGATTCGTCTGCCATTCGCTTCGCGCGCCGTTTTGCCGCCACGACAGCCTTATCAGAGCGATGGCCACTGCCGAAGCTTCGGAGAGGAGAGCGTGCCGGCGAGAGGTCGATATCGAGGTCAGCCGTAATCGGAAACGAGGCTCGCCAGTCGGGGTCGAGCTGCCGACGAAAAGTTCTCGAACGAAAGACGCGCCTTCAGGAGGGGTGCTAAGCATACATACATACATACATACATACATAGGAGATACAGGGCGGGGGTCCTTGGGCCCTTGGGGTCCTTGGGCCTTCGGGAGGGGCACGCTGAACGGCGGCGGCGAGCACGCGGGCGAGCAGCAGCAGCGCAAGCGCCGGCCAAAGGCCGCCGCCGCCCATCGTCCTCGACCTTGGGAGCTCGCTACCGTTCCATTGGGCTCCCTCTCGAGCCGCTCAGACTCGTTCCGCGAAGCTCGCGGGCGACTCACGTGAAGATGTGCGCCGTGCCGTTGAACGTCAGAGCCCCCGCTCCGCTGGCTGTGACATTCGGCCCGCCGGGCGTGGCACCGCTCGTGGACATCAGAGGAAAGATCTCCGGAAGAGCGCCTGCAAGGAAGCGGAAGCACCTCGGTAACGGTCCACACCGCCGCTCGCCTGCGCTGAGAGGCAACGCTCGCGCTCTCGCGCGACCGTCGGATCGTCTTCCACCGTCTTCCTTCCCCGCAGGTGGCGGCGCGATCGTTAGTGACCGAGGTCGTCGTCCGTTCGAATCCTCCAGTGGGCGATCGCCAATTGCCAACAGCATGCACTGGCGATAGCCGTTAAGGCTCTTCTGTCTCTACACAAATGAGGCTTTTAAATCAGCTAATTTATCATTATTTAGTATTGTCATTATTTACGTGTTAACGTTATGATTTATTGTATTATCGTTGTTATTATTATTTACTAATATCCCTATTAATATCGGACGAGCGGCGATCGACTGGAGCGCAAGGCGGAGTGCAGAGCGGAGGAGACCTACCCATAATGTACAAAGCTCAAAAACCTTGGCAACGCGATTGGACATACGCTGCAATTTCCGAACTTGTAGTCCCGCAGCAGCGGCGGCGCGAAGTCTCTCTTCCGAGGAGCCGGCGAACGGCTCGACGGGCGACAGATCCGGTGGCGAGAGAGAAGTGCCGGCGTGTGTGAGGAGAAGCCGTCTGCTCTTCGGCATCGCATTAAAACGCCCTGTTGAAACCCTCGTCGAGCGCGAGAGATGGAGAGAGAGAGAGAGAGGCAGGGAGGGAGCGATAGAGAGCAGACCGGCCCCAGACTCCTCGGCGAGCCTTGCCATAGAGCTACGACCGTCGTGGCTCGAGCTAGCGCCGAGCCGCCGCCGCCGCCGCTTGGCTGCCGGCCACCGGTCCAGAGCTCGGTGCTGCCGCCCGAGATCGATCTGCGAACGTAGCCGGTTCACCGCCGACGAGATCCATCCGCTAACCTAACAGGTTCCGAGGGCTGAGCTCGGTGCGTCGATTGCGAGCGCGTCCCTCACGCTGCCCTCACCTGCACCGGCGCATGCGCTCTCACTCACTCACCACCCAGTCGGCCCTAAGCCGCCTCGTTCCCTCCTAGCCGCTAACGTCCAGGGGAGATTTCGTCACTTCCGAGCAGTCGCTTCGGGGGGGGGGGTAGCAGCGCACCAGGAGCGGAAGCTCGGACTCTCACTCGGCGGCGTCCCACTTGGAGTTGAAAGAGAGCTCGAGGAGCGAAGGACGAGGAGCGATTTACTTACACGACGACAGCCCCGGGTCGCAGCTCAGGCGCAGTCTGGGTATGCGAGCGCTGATCGTGACGTTGGAGGGCGAGCTCGAGTTCAGCGCCAGTAGCATGTAGGCGCGCCCGAGCCAGTAGATTGGCGTCGTCGTGTTATCTCCGCTGAGCTCCTGTAAAATGGCGGCAGTACTCCCTGATGTATTTATAGCGTAAATTTCGCAGCATCCCGCTTATGCGTGCTCGGGCAACAGCGAGGCAAAGTTCTGGCCCGATCCGTAGGTCAAACTGCGATCCACTTCCGGTTCACGGACTGGGCCAGAACTTTGTGGCGCTGTAGTAGCTCGAGAAGGTGTCAGCGGGAGCGCCGTGATATTTGGAAGATGAACGAACGACAATCGCGGTGCCGCATAATCCACAATCAATTGGCTTCGAGCTTCGAGCAACTTTTCCGATGAAGCGCAAGTGGACCGTAGCTTTTCATGAAACAAATGGAGGTAGTATCTTTCATCGTGTAACTGACCTGGCTTCACCATATTGCCGCGGCCTAACTGGACTGGGAGCGATGTACTCGGCACAATTGGAAAGTGGACACGATTGGTGCAGAGCTTTTCAATGTGACTGCAATTTAAACATCGGTCAGTGGAAGTGCTGAAGTAGTTAACCCTTGTAATATTATGTAAAACAAACGACCCACGGTGCACCAGAGGGTGCTTCGAACCATGCGAGTAGTCAGTACTCGGCTATCCATCGGGCACCAAGCTGAGCAAAGCTTTCGTACAGCTGAGCAACAATTCCTGCCGCTTTGGCCTTCGCTCTATTTATTGCACGCAGAATTTAAACGCATCTGCTTATCAGACCATTTATTGGGTCCATGCGACTCGCCTTTAGTGTGCTTATGCGTGCTGACACTATGCATGCTGCCACTAACCATATTTGCATACTTGCCCTGTGCATGTCACCTCTAACCATGTTAAGCTTGTTCACATTGAGCATGCTATCGCTAACCATTAGATCACACTTTCTTTTCAGTATATGTAAAGCACCTAGAAAGAGATTGGGTTCTCTGAGGGTGCTATACAAATGTATTGTTATTGCCTTTGTTATTGTTATTATTATTATTATGCGTTTTCCAAGCCGAATTATGGCCTTGCCCTTAGACTAGGATGGGGATAAAAGACGCTGTGGCACTTCCGTGCTTAGCTTTTCTTCTTTGATGTTAATTTCTGGCCGACCCTTCTGTTGCGAATGTATGACCCTATCCTGTGATGAGGATGAGGACATGAGAGTCGAGGCAGCAGTGTTTCGGCGATTTTGAGATAGCGTGCCAGATCGGGGCCCGTGTGGGCGGGCACCGGAGGAGATTTTGCAGCCATTTTGAATATATTAATATATTAAATATATATTCTGAATATATTCATATTCTCCATATTGAACCAGTAGTGCCCTTTCACTGGAACTTACGGCTGGACATCGTGCTACAGTTCCATCGTTTAGTCGGAGGACTGGTGCACGGCTTCCATAAGTCACTAATCGCATCGACCTTCTGCCTGTGCAAGTGAGCCGCTTGCAGGTTGTGCAAAACTCCGCAGCTAGGCTTACCTGTCGTTGACACATGGTAACCAGCACATTAAACCTTGTTTTCACCGATCTGCATCGCCTCCCGTCAAGCAGCTTCTCGACTTTAAGCTTCATTCTCTCACTATTAGTTTACTACTATTAGTTGCCGTCATCCTCTGTCTCCGTCCTAGCTATCTTGAATACTAAAAATTGCATAAACAGTGAATAATAAATCCAAAATGAGGCTTCGAGACATACCATACGCTATTGTGACTAAGTTGCTAAGCTGTGACTTCAAAAAAAACCTCAAATCATTTGAAGACTGCGCCTTCAGAGTGTATGCACCCAAAGCCTGGCGAAACTCACTGACGACTGACATCGCGACATCACCTGACTTGAAGACATTTCGTTAGAAGCTAGGAAGCCACCTGCTTTCCACAGAATGTTTTCCTCCCGTGTAAACTGCCCGTTGTCCAGTTATGCATGCTGACACTGACGCTGACAGCTGACACTGCGCATGTTGTCATAAAAAATTGACCCGCTTCCTCTCCAGCATGTATAAAGTGCCTAGAAAGATATTTAGCTATCCATGTTACAGATGGTTTTGCTCTAGTTAGTTTTGCCCGAGTAGTAGGCTCGTTTTGAACGACCAAAGTCACGGGATCGAGCCCTGCGGCGGCATATGGGATATGACTGGTTAGAGGTCAAGTTCTCTTAGGGCGCGATACAAATTAATTATATATATTTTATATACAACTATTATCGCTGATCTCAGGAGGAGAGATCGGCGAAGATCCGATCGCCCAAAAAAAATTTGGCCGAAAATCGATAAATCCTTGGCTTACGACACGGAGCGGCTCGATCCGGGTACTCGATCTGGTCTTTGGTAACGTCTCTACTCTAAGAGCAGCGAAAACGCCGCCGCTGCTGCAGCTTACTCTCAGTATGCCGGTAGACCAGAGCGCACCGCCCTTCTTCTGGAGCCGGTCGGTGAGATTCGCCAGCACCGTCGAGCTGGGAGCCTTGCCCGGGCCGTTGATGGTCAGACTTCTCACGTCGGATAGATTAAGGTTTCCGATCTGAACGACAACCTTTTGCTGCAGCCACGATCTACTTCGACGTTTCGCTGACGATCTCGAGCGAGCGAGCGGCGCAGAGCAGAGCACGTCACATCTGACGAGGGCACGTGCCAGCGAGCAAGCATGCCCATGCTCGTACGATTTCGCGAGAGCCGTCTTACTGCGATGCTCAGACGACCGTCGGCGGTGTAAACAGCTTCTCCATAGTACGCCGCTTTGCTTCGAAGTGAGACCTAAAAGTACAACTACGGCTAATGCGACGGCGGCCAGTCGTTACCAAGTCACGTCAGCAAGTCCAACGAAACATGAAAGTTCGTAGGGCTGAGTTGACGATCTCTCTCTCTCTCTCTCTCTCTCTCTCTCTCTCTCTCTCTCTCTCTCTCTCTCTCTCTCTCTCTCTCTCTCTCTTCTACTCTTTCTCTCTCCTCCCCTTGCATCCCTCGGGTGGTAAATCTATTCAGGCATTTATCGAGTTTTGCTTGCCCTAGTTTGAGCGCACTTTTCCTGGACTCTAGGGAGGAGATTGATAACCTCGAATGATCTCTTAATCTAATCTGCCATCTGTGATGATCTCTTAATATAATAGGAGAACTCTCTTTTCTGGATTTTTCATCTCAAAGTTAGAAAATGTAGCCTGCAATCTTTTAATTCGTCTTTGCGATGCTGCATCCCGTTAGAGAAACGACGGGCACACGAAATTCGGACACTGTTTCGAAATCGAGAATGGCCTGGCAACTACAATCGGGCACGGTTACCTCTGTAGTGCCAAGGAGAGGAGCGGAAACTGACGTAGCGAATTTCCTGTCTTCTGGACACCGAGGAAACGACTAAGGAAGATGTGACGTTGGCAGCTGCATAACCTTGACAGTCGCATGACTTTCACTTGAAGCAGCGGCAATCTACTTGTCTCGGGTCTATGCGCTTCGAAATGACAAAGCGAGTGGCTCGGTAAGCAGGCTGTAGTATGTTTGAAGAAACGACTGCCGTGGCAACGCCGGTCATTAGCGCGATTCGTGCTAAGAAGCCCGACTCAATCCGATCCAAGGCACCCGCTAGGCTTGCACGAACTACCCAGAGCCAGTGCCATCGAAACTCGGTCACCTGCATCCTGCCACACCCACCGCGCGACGGAAGCGTTCGAGCGGGGATTACCTGGTCGACGAGGACGCGAGTGCGGGAAGGGAAGGAGAGCACGAGATGCCGAGCTAGCCCAGGAGGTGCGCTGCTCCTCGCTCGTCACGACCGACGTCACGCGGGTTCGAATCGTGCAGCGGGCGATTCCTTCCTTACCAACCGCAAGCGGTGAAGGTGAAGGCCACTAGGGCTCTTCTGCCGCTGTGAAAATGGGGCTGTAAACTCAGCCAATAGTGTTTAAGAGCGGTGAGGGGTTGGAATTGGTTGGCTCTCTGCGCTGAGAGAAGAGGAGCCGAGGGGGGAGGGGCAATGTTTTGCCCCTCCCCCTCGTATCCAATCTCCCAGCATGCTCGACGCCCAGGGAAAACTTTCCAGTCCTTGTCCAGCTCAGACAGAGTGCATTCAATTAGGCTTGTCCTGTTTGGTCTAGTGGTAAAGGCGTTCGCTCCGACTGAGGTCAAGGTGAATTCGACAGCCGAGGTCGCGCGCCCGAGCCCGCGGCAGACGTATGTGAAGCGCCCGAATGGAGAATAAGTTCCCTTGGGGCACTATACAAGTGAACTATCTCTGCTAAGTAAAGCGAGAAAGCCCGCCATGCCGCAAGATGACGCACTTGCGTCATGTGGCTAGATGGCACACTTCTGTCAAGCGGCAAGATGGCCCAGCGTTGTCTGGGGTGACGGAACTACTATGACTCAGCGAAGCGAGCCCACCGGCAGTGAGCTGCTCGGAATGTATATATATATATAATATTTATTTATTTATTTATTTAGCAGAGCTTTTCGCCGCATTCTTCGCAAGTAAGATATGACGGCAAGAAATGACTCCATTAAAATAAATAAGTACTAGCTTATTTAACAGCCTCTTTTTTCTAGCGACAGGAGAACCTTTACGGCTATCACCACCGCTTGCAGTGGCGATAAAGGATCGCCCACCGCAGGATTTCGAACCCACAACCTCGGGACCGAGGTCTTGAAAAGCAACCACCTTACCCAATGGGCCATCACGGCTCACCTTCAGCCGGACCACTACAGGCAGCCCTTACCGTCTTCAGTTCTCTCTCCTTTTACACGTCTCTAATGAACTACTCTCTTAATGCGTCTCGTTATGTCTCAACATGTCTCGCATGCTGCGAAAACCTATCCATAGTCCTTTAGACCCTGCCCCGACGATGCTACTTATTGCGTGCACGGTCCGGCGGCTACCCACCATAAAAAACGAAAATTACAAATTACGTTTACCGGCCGGAAGTCCCTTCCCTACGATCGCGCGGAGCGCTCAAGTCGCTCGCCCGAGCGAGGCTGCGGCGACCTACTTACCGTCCAAACCGCAGGCGTGAGGCGAGCGGTAAGCACGGTTCCGTCTCTAAGCTCCACGCTGATGTTACCGATAAAGAGGCTCGCTGTAACACAGCAGCGTGCACGCTTCAGCTGCTGCGTCGCCGCTCGACTTCGAACGAACGGCGGCGGCGACGGTGCCGAACAGACGTCAGATCGGGCGATAGCGTCGACGCCGAGCGAAGGCGGCAAACGGACGGGTGAACGGCGGCGGCAGCAGACGAGCCGAGCCCAGCGTCTGCTGCCGCCGCCACCGTGTCCGTCTCCGCTCGCGAGTCGACATCCGTCGACGTACCTTTATTGTAAGGCACCACCCCGACGGCGGTCAGGCTGTTGTTGCGCACAAACTGCGGCAGAAACGGCAAGCCGGCGCCGGGCCCTGTCAGCCCAACGAATTTCATCTCCTCCGACAGCACGCCGCTTGCGTAGATGTTAAAGCCGTCGTTGATCACAACGCTGAAGGCGCCGACCGCTCCGGGGCCGTCGAATACGGCCTGAACGAGCGAGCGCGCGAGCGAGCGCATGGCGCCTGCAGCTGCAGTCAAAGCACTTTTAGCGGCTCCGGCATTCGCAACACCCTAATCCCCCTACCACCCTTACCCCTAGCCGTCCGGACCGGAAGTATCTGCCCCGCGCTCAGTCGGTCACGTGCTCGCCAGCTGTCAGCCTGCAGCCGGCCAGGCGCGCATACCGCGTAGCGCTCGCTGGGCGGCGCGCAAGCGCCTTCCGGCAGCGTCATGGGCGAATATCCGGACTCGAGCCAGGGCAATTGCAAAGCCGTGAGCCAACCGCCGGGCGTGAAGTCCGTCGTCGTTCCTTCGCCTTTGCCGTACACGCCAGGCTGACTCTAGAGCGAGCGACGAGGGCAATAGGCGGCCGGCAGGACTTCAGGCCAAAAGGCGCCAAAAAGCAATAAAGCCCTGGAAGAATGCCGAAAGCCGCCGAAAAACGGCTGCCAGTAGCCGATCGGCTCTCACTGATCGCGCACGCACGCACGGGAGTGCGTGGGCGGCCTTCGCTCGAACAGAAGAACTGAGACGAAGAGTTGCGAGCCTCTCTATTGCGAGAGCGAGAGCCGCTCGAAGGCTGGCGCGAAGGTGAAGGCCGGGTCAAGGTGAAGGCCGGGCGGTGGAGGCCGGCACAGCCAGCTCGGAGAGAGCTTCAGTAACTCGGCCGCAACTGCGGCTGCGGCCGTGGTGGCCGAGGCCAGGCTCAGAGTGGCCAGGGTGGCTCCTGTAGCCCAGAGCGTATCGCCGCCCATCTCGCCTCCAGCACTGGCGCTCGGCGGCCGACGGCTCGACATTCGCGTGCGACGACGCACCGTCTCGTGGCGCATGATATTACTCACCATTCAATTGCATTTTCCTTTGCAGCAAATGTAAGGCGCCTAGAGAGAGATTGAGTTCTCTGAGGGCGCTTTATCAAGTGCATTATTATTATTATTATTATTATTATAAGAATGCATTACCACTTTCGCGCGAGTAAGACATTTAAGGCTGTTTATTGTCAGCATACTCAACGCGCTGGCTAGGACCGTTGCCGTTTTCACCCTGAGCGTCCTTCACTCTGAGCGTTCTTCACCGTGAGCGTTCTTCACCGTGAGCGTCCTTCACCCTGAGCGTCCTTCACCCTGAGCGTCCTTCACCCTGGGCGTCCTTCACCCTGAGCGTCCTTCACCCTGAGCGTTCTTCACCCTGAGCGTCCTTCACCCTGAGCGTCCTTCACCCTGAGCGTTCTTCACTGTGAGCGTCCTTCACCCTGTCCTCGTCCTTTCCCTGTCCTTAACTTTTATCTCGCTGGCCATTAACTCTTGCTAATTTCTTCTCTCGTTGCGAGTCTGTAAATTGCCTGGATAGAGATATGGTTCTCTTAGCGCTATGCAAAAGAGTCCTCATTATTATATAGTCAGTATAATTAGCAAATGAAAAGGAGATCTTGCGAGACTCGCGATAATGCGAACAAGCTAAATAAACCTAAAAGTAGTCGATTGCATTTGCCCAAATTGACTTTGCACTCAGCAACGGGCGAACGATGGGAGACGAGAAGACGGCACAGGGAGCAGGGAGCAGGGAGCAGGGAGCAGGGAGCAGGGAGCAGGGAGCAGGGAGCAGGGAGCAGGGAGCAGGGAGCAGGGAGCATTCGTAGATGCAGGTGAATGCACGCCGTTGACATCGCCGCTGTTGCTTGATATCGACAAAAACACGTCTGACAGAAAATAGCAATGGCGCCGACGAACGACCTTACGGGGTTATCTGCAGCCACTGGTTAAAAGAAAACAATTACTCAACAGGGTGTACTCAGCGAGATAATAATGATGATAAAAATAATACTAATACATTCGTACGAGAGAACTGAGAACTTGAAGAACTCTTTCTAAGTATTTATATATTACATTTTAATTTAATTTAATTTAAATATATTAAAGTAATTTCTATATTACATTTGCCTCAAAAGAAGCATGATAGCAAGGTTAACGGTATCATGTTCAATGTCAACAAGCATAACCTGGTTAGAGGTGACGTGCACAGGGTCAGCATGCAAATACGGTTAGTGGCAGCATGCACATTGTCAGCACGCATGAGCACACAATGGACGAATCACATGGACCCCCACTAAATGCTGCGATAAATAGATGCTTTTTAGCTTCTTATTTTTAAAATTTCGTCCGGTCAGAGCTGTACTGAAGCCTCACTCTGACTGCCAATCGGGAGCCGAAAGTCTCGACGAAGTCTCAACCGGAAGTCTCTACGGTTGCCTTTAGCGTCCCTCGTACCAATCTGGAAAGGGGCTTGTCAGCGGCAGGCCCGACGCCCCGGAATGCCACTTAAAACGGTCGGATTCACGCGGACCCTGTTTCATAGGCGTACCGGGCTGTGGCAGTCATGATGCCCTCATAGACATCGTCAGAAAAGCCCTGCGAGCGCCGGCTACTCCATCTCGGCTGAACCGGAAGATAAGTCGTCTGCTGCTTCGCTGCGCTCCTGAAGAGAATATACGTTTGCTGAAGCCGGCTAGGGCGTTTGTGTCGCTTAGATCACGTTACTCAAATTGCGCTACTCATGCGACTTGACTGTAATCGCCAATACCGAGGCGAAAAAATTCTCCTTTCTAGAACAAAATCCTTGCTGTAAAAGTGCCGAGATTTCTGTTTGCATTACGCACGTTAGTGACTGTTGGATCCGCCATGCTCATTTTTTCGCTTTTAACAGGGATAGAATCATAATGTTAATAATTTTTAGTTTAACATTATAAATATATTTAATTAGATAATTACTAAATATAATTTTTAAGGTATTGGTGATCATGTTTTTACTGATGCATCGGTAAACTTTGCTGCCATATACCAGGTTCTAGATAAGCAGAGCCTGACTTCCGCCCAGAGGAGCATGGAGAGAGCACCGATTACTCGGACCAATAGGAGCAGGCCTGGCACAGCTACACCGGTTGCAGAGTCCTCCGTGTGCACATGCTCGCTCGCGGCAACCGCAGAGGCACAAGATCTAGCTCTCAAAGAGCTGTGGCTTGCACTCGTCAACAGGTAAATAAAAATTGAATAGTTGATAAAAATGTGATCTAATGAGGCTGATAAAAAACGTCCAAATGCCAAAAGCCTTCTGTCTCCACAATCCAGTAACCATCTTGCTATCTGGACCCAAGCATGTCGTCAGGCTGCGATTTCACGCCTTATTGTAACTCAAAGACCAAACTTATAGTCGGCTGATTTGTTACGGCCTCATTTACCAAGCAGCAGAAGAATGTAATAACAATAATACATTTTGATAAAGCGCGATCTTAGAATCTTTTTCTAGGCACCTTACTTTTTCTGCAAAGGAAGCACGATCGAATGGTTAGTTGTTATGTTTATATTATAAATACATTTATAGTGTTAAAATTATATAATGTTATCAATTTATTTATGTTTAATTAAATGCTCTGAAGCTGCAGCAGCAAAGTTTAAGCAGCGGCGGCGGCCATCATCCGTTGCTTACGGGCCTTAATAGATTTCTAGCCATAGGACTCGAACCCACAGCATGCATGTGCTGTAATCAGAAGCTCGCGTCCGGGCGTGGATACCCGGAGCATCTGCATCGTGCAGTAAATAGTTATCGTTCGCGTAAAGGCACTAGCAGCAGCAGCAGCAGCAGCAGCAGCGTAAGCGCTGACCCGCTGACCCCACGCTCACTTTGTTAGCGTAAGGCCATGTGCCTCCGAGGTTGTCTTCATAGCGACTGCAGACATCCAAATCCTTGCTACTGCCCCTTGAAAACACGTGGAAATTGTTGGAACGCATTCTGAATGCACGACAGCAAGTAAATTCTCGGACAGTTCAGAGAATTCTAGCTGCACTGTTAGTCTCCTGTCAAGCTCATTCTGCATACTTTGTTTTTTCTTTAGTGAGTTTTCTTCGTCACGTGACTACTTACAAAATTTTTATATTGGCGCAGCTGTAGTAAGTCGAGCAATTCACCGACAGATTGCTGTCGATGACGCATTCTGAAAAAGATGAAGTGCGAACACTGCCGCGCCTCCGTGCACCACTCTGTTCGGTCGTTGGTTTTACAAGCCAAGCTGGCATTTCGCATGCGTCTGCATAAGTCCAGCGGCCGCAAGATTGCTTCCTCTGGCGAGGCAGCTGCTCTAGAAACTCCCTTCGATAGGTGTTCACCATTGGCCATGAAATGACAATAACGTACCGACCCAATAATGGCACATCCAGTTTGTATATTGATCGCCCCAAAACTCAATGAAAAGAACGCTTCTGGCGCAGCCAATGCTCCTTGAAGCTGGCACGGGCACGCGCGAATGCTGTCAGAAGCCGAT
This sequence comes from Cristatella mucedo, assembly GCA_009760855.2. NCBI lineage: Eukaryota > Metazoa > Bryozoa > Phylactolaemata > Cristatellidae > Cristatella > Cristatella mucedo. The sequence goes on from WPIO01000054.1 coordinate 1,783,485, forward strand.
TTTTGGGTGACAGCGGTGTTTCTAAGAGTATTTTCTAACGTCTTAGACCGAAACGTATACTGTATTTATTGTGCATTTGCTGACCTGCCGTGACCTTTGCAGTCACCGGCAGCGAACAGCTAGTGTTAAACTAAATTAAATTAAATAACATGGCTGATTTAGCAGCCTCTTTTTGTATAGTAGCAGAAGAGCCATAAAGGCTATCACCACCGTCTGCAGCGGCAATAAAGGATCGCCCACCGCAGGATTCAAACCCTAGCGGCCGAGGTCACGAAGAGTAACCGCCTTACCCATTGTTCCATTGCTGCTCATTGTCTATCCATACTATGTCCAACACCAGGAAGTGTGCCTTCGGTGTGTCCATTAGCCTCTTGTAGCGGCAGATGAAAAACTATTGGGTTTAGAGTTTAGGTCGTAGGGCATAGCGTTTAGTATTTAGGTATTCGAGAGAAACTCCTAATGGAAGAGATTACTACAAACGTGTTTATTTACAATGTATATACATCTATACGCTGGCGAGAGATGACAAAAATGTGTTTATTTACAATGTAAATACATCTATACGCTGGCGACCGCAGGGAACAGCCTGCTATGAACACTGTGCCCGTAGAAGATATGGCACTGCTGCATGAACAAACGACACCCGTATTAGCTATGTTGACACCGCGAACGTTACCACTAACCGTACTGGCATGCTTCCTTTATAGCATGTTTAAAGTGTCTAAAAAGAGATTAAGTTCTCAGAGGGCGCGTTATAAAAATATAGTACTGCAACTATTATTATTACTATTAGTACTATTAATATGTTAATATTAATAATATCAATATAACATTGTGATATTATAATAATATTAATATTATTAATAATACACCTTCGGTTGTAAGCACCCAGATTAAAGAGATGCAGGTTTCGGTCCCGGAAAGAGTAATCAGGCATAGATGATAGTGCAGAGATACGAAGGAGCAGTAGGGCAGGGCTCGAATGAATTTCCACGGTTGAGGTCGCTCCACTGAGATCGTCTGCCTTCGTATTGCACCCTGCCGAGCGCGGCGGTTTTAAGAAGCGGTCGACTGCTCTAGAAACTCCGGAGCCGGAGGGTTTTTAATGCTCTTACGGTCCTACACCCAAAGACCGCCGCCTCGGAACCGAGGCGCCGGTGTCGGCGTGCGGATGCGACTAATGCAAGCCAGCGTCGCTCTCAGCCAGGCGACCTCCTTTTTTTTAGAGTTTTAGAGACGCGCAGAGAGGCGCGTCATCGCGAGGCTGCTGCTGCTGCAGCTCGTCGAAGGAGGCGAAGCAGCGTCCGACAGATGGCGCAGCAGCAGCAGCAGCTGCTGCTGCTCCAGCGTCCGCCGTAGGAAAATATGCAAAGTTCGTCGGTGTAAATTCTTTCGCAAACAGACAGATTACGCCAGCGGCGGCGACTTCGTCTGCAAACACTTTATCCTGCAAACAGCGTCCTCTCTGCAAACAGAGTCCGCTCTGCAAGCTGGCATTGCATTTGCCGCCCAAGAGGGCGCTCTCTTGTGTACCTCCTTTCTGAAAAGGATGATTTCAATACACCATTTTGAAGAAACCGGTCCCCGCAGCGCCGAAGGCGGGCCACCCGGCAGCTTCTTTAGAGGCTGCGTGAAAAGAAATCGCTACCATGAAAAAGAAAAGAAATCGTCATCGGGAAAAGAAATCGCTACCACTACATCGAAAGCCTGTAGCTGCGCGCTTCGAAGCTACAGAAATGTGGGTTGTTTTTAGATCATCCGACCGAGCATAAGCTCCTTGGAACTTCCTGAAGCATGCATTATCGCCCCCTTCCAAAAACTACTTTCCCGCTCCCGGAAGCGAGCGTGAATGCGCGAGCGTCCAAGAAGCGGCGTCGCTCAGTCTGGGTCTCACTCCTGGGGTCTGGCGCTCGCGCGTCGAGATCCATCCGCCGATACCGGGTTCGAGTCCTTCAGCAGACGATTCTTAATTTTCTCGTGCAAGGGCTTGCTCACTTTTAACACGCTACCACTAACCATTCGATCCTGCTTCCTTTGCAGCACGTGTAATGTGCCTAAGAAGAGATTAAGCTCTCTGAAGGCACAATGCAAATGCATTATTATTATTATTGTTGTTATTATTAAGGGCGATGTACGACGCTTTAGTTCTTCTGCCCCTATCGCTTTTCTGCCCTTGTGCTCCTTTTACATAATATGTAAAGTGCCTCGAGAGGGCTTTAGCTCGTTTAGGGTAATAATAATAATAATAGTAATAGTAGTAATACATTTGTATAGGGTCCTCAGAGAACTCAAATCTCTTTCTATGCACTTTACATTTGCTGCAAAGGAAGCACGATCGAACGATCAATGGTTGCACGCTCAATGTCAACGAGCATATAGTCAACGAGGTCGCTTGGAAAATACCTTATTTCTATTATTATTATTGCTGTTATTAATGGCATGCTAACGCATAGATAGAGCTGCTTGATCAGGCTCGGTAAATCGTCCTTGCTGCACCCCGGCGTCACCTGCTTGCTACGAGCGCTTCCCTTTACAGCGGGCTCTTGCCGACCGGCGACGCCTCCACGCGGACGTACCTAATGGCGCCGACGCTGCTTCCGGTGCGGACAGACACGACCGTCGCCCCGCCCCGCGCTTCGGGGCAGCGCCAGCCGCTCGCCAGAGGCCGCCATTCACTCACTTTGGCTCTCCGGGTACTTGTCCGTCATGACGGAGACGAGCTGCAGCACGCAGTCGTCGCAGTCGACGTCGGGTATGTTAACGGTGACGTACGCCGTCGTATTCTGGCACACACCGACCGGGAACTGCGCGCGAAAGACGGAAGCTGTCGACGTTGCACTCGCCGCCGCCAGCGCCGCCGCCGCCGCGGCACTGGCGGCTGCGCTGGGCTTCGCTGCTCGCAGGAGACGGCGGCGGCGGCCGCCGCAGTAGCCCCGGAAGTTAGATGCTCGCTCTTCACGACTGCGGTCGTGGGTTCAAATCGTGCAGCGGCCGGCCGGGCGAGCGAGCCTTCGTTGCCGACTGCAAGCGGCAGTGGCGACAGCCGTTTTAAGGCACTTCTGCCGCCGTATACGCGTGAGACTGTTAAAATGGCTAATATTGCCTTGTCTACTTGGAAGAGGTTTCAGTGGCACTGCACTCATTGCCTAAGCGGCTTCCGGTATGCGGCATGCGGTAGCCAATCGAATTCACTTCAAGAAACAAAGAGAAGTTGTTTGCTAAATCGTTAGTTAATTTTTTTGCAATTAATTTCGTTTGCTAATTGTTTGCAACAGGTATACATTGTATAGCTGAGTCAGCAGGGCAGTCCAGGATGTAAGTAGCGTGAAAGTAGCTGCTCAGAGCGGAAGGCTGGAAGCAATGTGCCACAGTTGGCAGCAGGAGACAAGATGCTGTTGCGTGAGCCTCGTGGAAGTGAATTTCAAAGTCTAGGACCTGCACAGCAAAGGCATCTGTCGCCGAATGTCTTTTAGCGAAGGAACGAAAGAGCTAATTTATTGTCCCTACAGGACCTGAGGGCACGAGGAGGCTAAAATAATGTTGAGCATACAGCTTACAATAGATACACATACAATGCCATATACAACATAAGGCAGAACAGTCGAGCCGGTTTTGAAGAAGCCAAGTCACGGTGGGTGACCTCGTGGGTCGGCGTAAGAATTGTGTTCGCTGTATTGGTTGAGCGACCATAAGCCATCTGAGCTCCTCCAGCAGAGGAGACGCGTGGCTGAACCTCTGGAATTTGCTGACATTTGCCCTGCAGCCATATTCTCGTCACCAGACGCAGAGGCTCGTTGGCTTTTCCAGGTATCCACCAGCTGCTGAACTGAACTGCATTAGTCCAGCCTGGTAAGGTCTAGGAAGCTTGTAAGGTCCGAGGAAGTTTTAAGGAGTGTTTTGAGGTTTCCGAAGCTTGAGCCGCGGTGGCACACTAGGTAAGGCAGTTGCTTTTCACGACCTCGGTCTCGAACTTGTGGGCTCGAATCCTGCAGTGGTGAGCCTTTATTTATATTTTTATGTTTATATTTATATATTCGTATTTATATTTATATATTTTAAATAATTTATTATCCTTTATTGTCGCTGCAGGCTGGCTGGCGATGGCCGCGAAAGGCTTTTCTGTCGCTATACAAAAAGAGGCTGCCTTAGATCACGTGGTATTTTTCTTAGCACGACCTTTAGCAATCCATAAAGATGGACGGCATCCAATCATGGGCAGGTATCGAACGCTGTCGATTAACGGCGGCAATGGTCTTCTTGGGGGTTATTTCAACACGTCAATCAATTGCGCACGAAGGCACCTAAATTGAAGCACACAATGACGATCGCAAAACTCGCACCGTCATTTAGTTAGTAAAGTCTTACAATCCAGCCGTACGCTGAGGGTTTCCTATGAGCAGTAGTTTGGGTTCATAATCGTTGGGGATAAGATAATCGGCCGAAATCTATTCTCGAATCTCTGCACTGCACTATTAGTAGGTGCATACATTCAGTTTTATTAGCCAGTTCCTGCAGCTGACTCCGATGGCTTTAAGGACAAGTACAGCGGGTAATCGTCAGCATAGAATAACCAGCTGATCTAAGGCAGCCTCTGTTTGTATAGCGACAGAAGAGCCTTGACGGCTATCACCACCGCTTGCAGTGGCGATACAGGATCGCCCACCGCAGGAATCGAACCCACGACCTCGGGGCCGAGGTCGTGAAAAGCAACCACCTTACCTAGCGAGCCGCGATGAATAGTGTCACACTCGGCAGACAGACGGAGCAGGCCGATGGCAGTGACGACGCAATCACCATCTTGCATCTGCTCAAATTTCGTCGATCTAACGGAGGAGCGGATGTTTCAGCGGAGCAGCGTCGCATGAATTCTGGAAGAAATTTCTCGTGTACTTCCTTCGTGTCAATGTGGTCCGCGAAGCGCTCAGCAAAAATCTGTTCGACAAACTTGGCAAGAAATTTGGACGATGAGAGATAGTTTGCTAGGACCTCAGAACTTCGTTTCAGGCTTTCAAATATTTTTCTTTTGTATGCTTGTACGTGCTGACCAATTGTGCATGTGGCTTACCAATTGAAATGCCTCCAATCTAGCACAGGTAAAGCGCCTATATTTTGTCAGTTATTTTGTATATATATGTATATGTATATATATACAAAATAACTGACAAAATATAGGCGCTTTACTTGTGCTAGATTGGAGGCATTTATGAATTACATATATTTTGTATCTATATTGTATGTATACATATATTTTGTATATAGGCACTAATGAATTACATATATTTTGTATATATATATATATATATATACAAAATATATGTAATTCATTAGTGTAACGCCCTAACAGACTTTAGTCTCTATCCAGACGCTTCACATATGCCATGGGGCTCGAGCCCACGACCTCAATCAACAACCGCATTCACCTTGACCTTGGTCAGGGTGAAAACCTTAGCCACTGGCCCGAATCAGCTCTTAGGGAGCCATACCAATTTCATAGTTTTATAAAAAAAAAAAATAACATGATTACTATTGCCAGTACGTCGGCCTCGCAAGCGCCAATAAGTCGTATAAACTTTGCCGGCGGCCTTGAATCGACGAGGGGCGGCGGCCCTCGTTCTCGCTAGCTGCTCCGAACGTTAGCGATGCACATCGACGGCGCGTTCATCCGTGTTTAATTTACAATTTACATCTGGGATTTCGGCATGCAATGATGAGAAGCTGGAGCCACGCCGCGAGTCGATTTAACTGCAGACGACTTAGTCGGCTTAACAGCGGGTTCAACAGCAGACAACTTTCGGTCAGACATATATATATATATATATATATATATATATAAATGAATATATATATATATATAATTCATTTATATAGTGCCCCAAGAGAACTTAATCTCTATTCAGTCGCTTTAAATATGCCTCGGGGCTCGAGCCCACGACCTCAGTCAGACCTTGGTCGGGGCGAGCACCTTAACCGCTATACCAAACCAGACGTCAATTTAGCGGTTGGAGATCACGAGCGAATAATGGCCGACGGAGTTCTCGCCCGATTTCTTACGACCAGCTGCGCGCGCCTGCCTTCACGGCCTCGCGCGTGGTGTCACCGTCTGCGAGGAGGTCGCCCTCTGAGCCCACTGGCGGACTCGGCGCCCTGAGCTCGCCGCGTCGCGTCTGGGGCCGCCGTGACCGCGCTTACGTCACTGAGACTGGAGACGTTCAGGCCACAGTTGAGGCCGCGTGCCCACGCGTCGGCGTGCGGCACGTGATCTAGCAGGAGGCAGCTCTTGGTCACGTGGCTCTTTCGGAACAGCCGGAACGCCGTCGGAGCGCCTGCAAGCGACGGCGGCTGCGGCGGCTGCGACGGCTTCGAACAGCGAGCGCGAAAGCCGCGACGAAAAGCGAGCGCTCAGCCGCGCCCCCTGGTGTCGTCCGCTCGAACCGGGGCGTGGCCAGGAGTTTTATCTATCGTTGAGGTGCCGAGCTCAGACCCAAGTCGATTGCCGTTCGATGACGGCTTCAGGGTCACGCGCGCTCGCTCGTACGCTCTCGTTTTTCCAAAGTCTCTACGCCGGCGGTGCGCTGCGTCCGCTAGGTTTTCAGCTACCGCGTAGCTGAGTAATTTGCGAACACTACACTACACAGGCGCACGTTCGCGTAGTGATTCAAAGAATCGGGTCACTCTGGAGAGCAGCGTGCAAATGCAAGAGCCGGCTCGCTGTGCTGGCTCCTCTCGCTGTGCTGGCTCGGCACCACCTGCCGCGTCTAGCAGGACGCAGTTGGTCGACCGGTACCGCCTCGGCTGCTACGACCTTGCTTACGACCGCTTCGGCTTGAAGCCGGCGCGCTCGCAGCGGCGGGCTCCTTGGACCGGCCAGCTTACTGCAGGCGGCTCGGCGCGAGGGTCGACTGGGACGCTCTCACGGAAGGGAGGAGCGGTGGCAAGCGTCTCAAGGCGGTCCGCTGCACTGCGGGCCGACTAGCCGCGGGAGGATGTTGGCGGCCGACCGGCCGGCCGGCGGCAAGGCGAGGCGAGGCGAGAGGCGAGATGAGGGCACCGGCCGGCAGGCACCGCTGACTTCCGGGCATGCCTCGCGTCTAGGAGGCGAGCGGGTTCCCCGGCAGCTCGAACGCGCGAGTTTCAACTTCGCCGGAAGCGAGCTGCGCCGCCGGAAGCACCGCTGCCGGCAGCGGCATCCGCTCACCCTCGTGATAAATGGTCTCCTCAAATCGCAGCGTCATCGGTCCCGGCGCGACCACCGTGTACTGCTCGCTGTCTCCGCTGCCGCACGGTCCGACCTGAGAGACGCGCCGCCGCGAGGCGGATGCTGGCAACGGCGAGGCGGCGGCATCCGCGAGGCGGCAGCGCGTGGCGCTAGCATCCGCGCAGCTGCTGCCGCACGCAGCAGCGCTGAGCGTCGGCCGCGTGACAGCAGCAGCGGCTGGGCGCCCCTACGCGGCCGCCGGCCGGCCGGGCGCTAGCGCGCAATGCGGCCTCGCCGCCCTCGCCACCCGCCCGCCGTCGCTCAGCGCGCACGCTCCGAGCTCCGAGCGGCGGCTTGGCGCGTGGCCTTGGCCTTGGCTCACCTTGTTGCCGCTGTTGCCGTTCATCGGCATCGGGCAGACGAGGCGGGCGTGCCCGCGCACGCCCGCGAACTGCGAAAGAAGCGCGAGGGCTGCCCACGATGCGACCGACGCCATCGCTTCGACGACGAGCTGGACAGACGGACGGACGGACGGACGAATGAATGACGCGAGCCGTTACCTAAGCGCTTGCACGGCGCACCGCCAACTGCGGGCGGGGGGGGGCGGACGCAGCGGCGGGTGCACGCGCCTTTTGACCTCGCCTGCGGCGGCTTATCTCGATTGCGGCAGATAGGGCGACGGGCCAATTTCGTCTGCGGACGGCCGACCTCAAGAGGGGGCGCTGACGTCTGGCGTTAACGAGCGAGAGAGAGCGAGCGAGAGAGAGAGAGAGAGAGAGAGAGCATTCGCGAGAGTGGGAGAAACGGCCGCTCGTCCATCTACCCGTCCGCAAGCAGCGACCGTCGCAGTTTTGTAGCCATGTTTGTGAAAACCTCTGTCCAGCTCTGTCGGCTCGCTCGCTCAGAAGAAACGGTGTCCGAGCGAGCCGCGGTCAATCGCTGCCTTCGCCGAGAATGGAAGCTTGATAGATGGGAAATTCCTCAAAACCACAATCGCATGTGCAGACGGCGCTTCTTTAGGCACGAAGCCACTATCAGACGCCGCCGCTGCCGCAGCTGCCTCATCGATGCAAGCTAACTCGATGCAAAGACGCTTATGTAATTCCCACACTTACTGGCACGGCCAGGGAAGCCAGCAGGAAGCTGCCGGAAGCGTTCTCGCCTCTCGTATGCGTCGATGCGCCGCGTGCGATCCACGCGTGCGCCAGACCTGCGGCAGCCATGAGGCGTGTCTCTCTCCGGCGCAGCGGCGAGCTGCCGCCGCCGCCGCCGCCGCCGCCGCCGCCGCCGCCGCCGCCGCCGCCGCCACAGTGAACGTCAGCGTCCGCTGCTCAGTGGCCGAGCGCGGGCACCGCTGCAAGCGGCTGCGCCGCTCATCGTGGATTCACCGGCTCGCGCTGAGTCACCTCGCCGCCGCGCCTCGCCGGTAACATTTCGCCGGAAGAAATGCGCCTCGCGAGGCGGATCGCGAAGAGCCAATCCTGATCATCCAGGAAATTCGCGGCGACGACGACGACGACGACGCCGCCGCCGCCGCCGCCGCCGCCGCCGCCGCAACGTCCTTTCCGATGAGAAAGACGCCGCAGCGCTGCTAGTGCGTACTTAGCACTCCGGAAAGGAAAAGCCATTACCGCTCCCTTCAGCCATGGCCGCTCCCTGAAGCGTTTCTCGCAGCTGGATTAGCTAATTAGCCGCCGATAATCAGCCGGCGGCCATTCATTGTTGGGATTCATTTGCGGCCTTTCATCGTCGGCCTTTAGCTGCCCAGCTGCCAGGGACGCCGCAAGGAACGTCAAAGCATCACCTCGCTTTGGAGGGAGACTACGCACAAACGCCGCCGCCGCCGCCTCCCTCGATTTCGCCACTGGCCTCGTGCGGAGGCCGGAAGTGTCGAAGTGAAACGACGCGCGATTCGTCCGGCGAACGCCCAATTGGAGAGCGAGACAGTCAACGGAGCACTCGAGCCGGCACTCGCAGCTCGGATTCGAATCACGTCAGCGTATTCCTCCTTTCTCTCAGGAGAGCTTCTAGGTGGCAAGCCCACAGGATTCGTCTCGCCGCTTTCAAGCTCGGGATGCTGGCGAGAAGCGGAACGTCACAATATCGCCTCGCTTGAGAGGGAGACAGGGCGGTTGCTTTCATGACCTCGGTCCCGATGTCGTGGGTTCCATTCCTGAGGTGGGCGATCCTCTATCGCCACTGCAAGCGGTGGTGATAGCCGTAAAGGCTCTTCTGTCGCTATACAAAACGAGGCTGTTTAATCAGCTATGATTTCTATTCATTTATTTTTATTAACCTTAGACGGACGTGCAATTCGAGCCGTCCCCACTCGATTGCTTTCCGGTGTCTCAAAGCGAGGCGGCTTACGGCTGTTTGTGCGCGGATCATGCTAAGCGAATCTTGAACGCGGAGCAGCACACTCGCCGAGTATGCTGAGGACTACCACCGGTCTCATATACATACATACATATATACATATATATATATATATATATTTATGTATATATATATATATGTGTGTGTGTGTGTGTGTGTGTGTGTGTGTGTGTGTGTGTGTGTGTGTGTGTGTGTGTGTGTGTGTGTGTGTGTTTATATATATATATATGTGTGTGTGTGTGTGTGTGTGTGTGTGTGTGTGTTTATATCTATATATGTATGTATGTATATATATATATATATACATATATATACTGCACATATATATATATATATATATATATATATATATATATATATTGTACGTATATCTGCCTGCGGCCGCGAGTTTCCTCTCCCTCAGTCTTCGCGAAAACTGAGTGGCGTCAGTCGCCGCTGCATCACGTGAGCGCAGGGGCGCTTCCGGAGACTTCGCTCGCTGCAGGGCGGTTGCGGCCGGGCGATTTCGGCGAGGGAGTCGCCGCTGCAGCGCCGGAAGGGTGAGCTAACAGGGCAACCGCGAGGCGACCGCGCGCGGCGATGGCGTGCCCGCCAGACGGCGACGCCGGCGGCGGCGGCCTCGCGCAGCCCGACGGCGAATGGGCGCCGCCGGCGGAGCTGTCCTTCTGCGCGGGGCTGCTCGCGCGCCCCGACTGCGCGCACGACTTCTGGCGCGAGCGCGGCACGGCCGCGCTGCATCTGTGCCTCTGGTACGCGGACAGCTGCCGCCGCGGCGGCGGCGCCGCCGCCGACGGCCTCTCCGTAGCGCAGTACGCGCGGCGCCGGGCGATGATAGTCGCCGTGTACGGCGTCGCGCTGCACGCCGTCTGTCTGTGCGGCTTCGTCGGCAACGCGCTGACGCTCGCCGTGCTGCGGCGGCGGCGCGAGCTGGCGCGCTCGACCAGCGCCGTCTACCTGGCCGCCATGCTCGTCGCCGACACGCTGTACCTGGCCGTCAACTACGCGCACTTCGTCGTCGTCGTGGCGCTCGAGGCGGCGCCCTGGGGCGTGTCGCCGCTGCCCGCCTACAGCCGCGTCGTCGGAGTCCACGTCGTGTCCGACTTTGCGCGCAACGTCGCCGTCCTGCTCGCCATCGCCGTCACCGCGGACCGCTACGCGCACGTTCGGCGCGGCGCGCGGGCCGGCGCGCGGCGGCCGAGCACGCGGCGCCGGCGGCGGCGCGCGCACCTGCTCTCGCTCCTGCTCGCGCTCGCCGCCGCCGCCTACGAGGTGCCGCGCGCGCTCCTGCTGCGCGTCGTCGCCGACGACGCCGAGCCGACGCTTTCGCCGCCGCAGCAGACGCCGTCGCAGCAGCGATCGATCTGGGGCAACGACGATGGCGGCGGCGGCGGCACGGCCGCCGCCATCGTGGCCGCCGCCACAGCGTTAGCCACGCAGCCGCCGCCGCCGCAGCCGCCGCCGTCCGACGCCTCCTCCGCGCCGCCCTCGACGGCGCCCCTGCCGCCTCCGTGCCGGTTCGAGGCGCCGACGTACGTCATTGACGTCGACCACGCGCTCGTCTCTCGAGACGCCGAAGAAGCGCTGACGTACGTCGGTCACGCGGCGTTCATGCTTGCGCCTCTCGTGGCGCTCGCCGTGCTGACGGCGCTGCTGATTCGCGCCATCGGCCAGTGGACGGCCAAGCGTCGAAGCCTGTCCAGCCGCAGGGCGTCTTCGAAAAAAGCGGCGGCGGCGGCGGCGTCGGACGCCGCCAGCCTGAACGCTGTGCTGCTCGGCATCGCCGTCACCTTCGTCGTCTGCTCGACGCCAATGGCCGTCGTCGGAGTGCTGCGCGCCGTCGCCGAGCTGGACGACTTCTTCGGCGAAACGACCGCCGGCGTGCTCGTGTTCTACCTTGCTCTCACGGCGCTCAGCGTCAACGCCGCCAGCAACGCGCCGCTGTTCT
>WPIO01000054.1:1800000-1817500 GCA_009760855.2 Cristatella mucedo
TTTCGTTTGTTTTTCAAGCTTGATTTTACGTACCATTCAATTGCATTTCACTTTACAGCAAATGTAAAGTCGTACTTCGTCCGAGCGCGCGAGCGAGACCGTCGCCGCCCGCCGCAGCAGCCCCGCAGCTACGGCGGCCTCGGCCTGCCGACGCCAGCTCGGGCATCTCAGGCCCAGCTGTCAGGGCCTGGCTGCCAGGCCAGGGAGCATAAACGCCGGCAGCCGAAGCAGCACAAGCCGAGAGCTCAACACGAGATTCTCCTCCTCGCCGGCCACACCTGTCTACATTGGCTGGCCGTTCGTTTACATGCCTATGAGCCAGCAGACGATACGTAAAGAAAAACACACCGCGAGCGGAGGGAGGGCACGCAAGCGCCCGACAAAGCTCGCCCGGCAACCGACCGAGGCTCTTAGCTTGAGCCCAAATCCCTGCTGGCCGCTGCCGAGGCAGCCGCCGCCGCGGCAAACGGAGGCTCGCGTGGCCGCAGCTGCTGCCACCCGTCATCGTCGCCAGGTGGCGCTTCGAGCGCACTTCCGCCGACGATGGCAAAGAAGCGTCGCATCATCGGGCTGTCGCGCTTCTGCGGTGGCTGAGGCTGGCCACCGCCGCCGCGATCGTCCTCGTCGTCTTCCAGCAGGCACACTTCGACGTCTTCGCACGACGGCTCGCCTTCGCGAGACTGCGTCTCTTCCGGCTCGGCGAAGCCCCAGCCAGTCTGCACGGTGGGCGCGTCACTGCGCAGCGGCCCGTGCGTGAGCTGGTGCCGTGTCAGGTGTCGCCGATTGTTGAAGCGCGCCGGGCAGCGGTCGCATGCCAGCAGCTTCGCGCGGTGCGTGCGCATGTGGCAGCGCAGGTGCGTCTGCACGGCGAACGCGCTGCCGCACTGGGCGCACACGTGCTCCCTCTCCGCCGAGTGAGCTTGCACGTGGTCGCGCAAGCTTGCCGCGCTCTTCAGCCTCTTGCCGCACCGGTCGCACGCGAACGCCTTCTCGACGGAACGGAACTCGCACAGCAGCCGGCCGAGAATCGATCCGGACGCTAGCGCCTCGGCCGCCGTCGGCGAAGGACTGCCGTTTTGTCTGCTGCCGACGACGCCTCCGGCGTTCGCTGAGGCAGCAGCGGCTGCGGCCGAATTCTGGGCAGGCGCCGCCGTCGCCTCAGGTGCCGCCGCCGACGCTGCTGCTGCTGCCGCCGCCGTCGCCGCGGCCTCGGCCGCGTGACTTCTCACGTGCTGCGTCAGATGACCAACCAGCCGGAAGCGGAGGCCGCACTGGTCGCACGCGTGCGGCCTCTCGCCCGTGTGCATGAGCACGTGCTCCTCCAAGTGGCGCACCTCCTTGAACGCTCGCGGGCACCGGTCGCACGCGTGCGGCCTCTCGACCGTGTGCGACCGAGCGTGCTGCTTCAGCAGCTGCTCGCACGCGAACGTCTGCCCGCACCCGCTGCACGTGTGCTCCGGCGCCCCGCTGACCGCGTGACACAAGGCGTGCTTCCTCCGGCTGCTCGTGCTGGCGAAGCGCAGGCCGCAGCGCTCGCACTCGTACGGCCGCTCGCCCGCGTGCGCCCTCTCGTGGTCGGCCAGCTGACTGGCGCGCGTGAAGCGCCGGCCGCACTGGGCGCACGCGTGCGGTCGCCTGCATCGTGCGGTATCGTGCGGCGGCGACGCAGCGCTCTCCTGAGAAGGAGGCGGCAGAGGCGGGGATGCGGAGCTTTCCTGCGAGGATGCAGCGTTCTCTGGCGGGGATGCAGGACCCTCAAGGGGCTCGCACGGCGCCTGCCCGACAGGGTCGGGCGAGCCGCAGGCGAGAGTCGTCTTCTTGTGATGCTGCGACATCGTGGCGACCTCTGGGCGAGGCACGTGACGTTTGGGGCCGACGGCGAAGCAGCAGCTGCTGCTGCTGGTGCCGCCTCCGCTGCAGGCAGGGGCACCTCCTGCAAAGGTGCCACCGATGCGGTTGATGAAGCGTGCCGGGCGATACCTACCGTGGGGATGATTAATGAGCGATTCACTGGCGTCTGAGTGCTCCACCAGCAGCAGCAGCATCACAGAGGCGCTCGTGCGAGATAGAACTCCTAGCGCTTCGGTGGGGGGGGGGTGCTCGATCGTCCGATTAATTCGGCTAAACGGCAGCGTAAGCCAATGGCAAAAAATGGCATGTCGCTCGTTCAGCGGTGCGAGCCGGCGCCCACTGAGCCTCGCTTTGGTCGTCCAACGGGCAAGTGCGACCCTGACCACATTTAAAAGGAACTTATAAACTCACCTATTTAGGACAGTATTTAGTGGATCTCTGTGATTCGTCCTTGATGTGCTTATGCTTGCTGACACTGTGCACGCTGCCACTAACCACATTTGCATGCTGACCCTGTGCATGTCATCCCTAACCATATCATTCATTTTGTTTGTTTTTCAAGCATGATTTTACTTACCATTTTCAATTGCATGTCCCTTTGCAGCAAATGTAAAGCGCCTAGAGAGAGAGATTAAGTTCTCCGAGGGCCCTTTATCAAGTGTATTTTTATTATTATTAAGTGTGACAGGCCGAGTTACGGCGAGCGAGAGTGCAGAAAGCCGGGCGGCTGCACGCAATTAGAGCACACGCGCCTGCAACTCCGGCATTGCGTGGAGACGCATTAGCTCACAGGCGAGGGCAACAACGCTTTGAGGATAGGCTGAGAGATGCCGCGGACCGTGTTGTTCCACAGAGAAGAAGAGAACTGGAAATAATGTGTCTGCCTTCGGCCTACCCACTCTACCCAGCCCCTCTGAGTCGAACCCGGCCGAGCCCCGACGTCTGCATCGACTGCTTCGGTTAGGTCGCAAGGTCACTGCCCCCCAACAAAGCAGAGCCCTGAGCCAATCACGAGCTCTCGCCGACCCCACGCAGGGCCCAGCCCCCTCGCGAGTCTTCCGACGTTATATGGCAGCTACACCAAGCATGCAACACTGCACTTGACACGACCGACGGTAGCTGGTGGAGGAGGAGGGAGGAGCGCATCAGTTCCGATGAGTGGCAGCCTGCGCTCGAGCGCCAGAGCGAGGGCGACTCGACAACCGGCTGGCTGGTCCGGCTGGCCAGCAATCGGGGGCTTCGAGCTTCCACGTCACAAGGCACCGACGACGATCTAATCGCGCGTGCAAGAGATCGCGCGAGACCGCCAGCGGCCGCGCGCGAGGCGCAGCGCTCGCCGAAGCGTCAGGGTCGGGCCGCCACACGATACCCTACGCGCCGCTCACCGTCGGACGACGACTCGGAGTGGCGGTCCTGGCGGCGGCGGCGTCCGGATCTTTCGAGTACACGAACGCCAATCGCGACGATGATCAAAAAGCGCGTGCGGCCCGCTGCCAGGACGTGTTGGCCTGGCGGCAGCGAGTGAATCAGTGCTTCGAGCAAGCACTGACGCGCCATAGAGTACACGAATGCCAATCGCGACGATGATCAAAAATGGCGTGCGGGCCGCTGCCGAGACGCGTCGGCCCGGTGCTAGCGAGTGAATCAGTGCTTCGAGCAAGCACTACTGCGGGCGGGAACGCTCAGCTACGCAGGCAGCTCTGGGCGGAAGCCGGTGGCTTCGCATGACCACGCTCTCTGCCTGTCGAGTTGACTCGCGCCGACGGCGGCGAATTGTATAAATATATAAATATATATATATATATATATATTTATATATATTCAACAGTGCACTCAACCACCTAATATATATATATATACATATATATATATATATATATATATATATATATATATATATATATATATATATATATATATATATATATATATATATATATATATATATATATATATTAGGCGGTTGAGTGCACTGTTGAAAGCTCTCCTTCGTGGCATATCCACATGGTCAGTCTGTGTGACTTTGTGGAGTTACAGAT
Source organism: Cristatella mucedo (assembly GCA_009760855.2). Classification (NCBI taxonomy): domain Eukaryota; kingdom Metazoa; phylum Bryozoa; class Phylactolaemata; family Cristatellidae; genus Cristatella; species Cristatella mucedo. Next base: position 1,803,891 of record WPIO01000054.1, read on the forward strand.
AGAGATGCATACATTCACGCATACGCCCCAGACCGGCCGTGCTGCCCACCACTCCGGGCTCATCGTGACGTATGTTTCAACAATTCTTTCTACCTGCACCGTCTCGCACAGACTGCAGCGCACAGACTGCAGCGCACAGACCGCAGCGCCGCCGCAGGCAGGCAGGCAGCTGCCCGGTGCGGCTTTTCTTCAACTGGCAGGCCACACTGCTATATCCCCTTCCTTGCCCCAGCGACTACGCGAGCGCTGCGGAGACGCTGCCACGGCTACTGCAGGACGCAGCCCAACAGATGGCGAGGCGGCGGCTCGTTAGAGGCGGCGGCTCGGCGCCGCCACGCTGCAGCGTCTGCAGCGAACGCGAGGCTGCCAGAGTGGCAGCAGACGCCTTATGCCGGCCCTAAGCAGGGGCTTCTCGAAGACCGGGCCCAATGGTGGCGTCTGCATCTTGAGGCTGTGAGGCTGTGAGCAACGGCCTCGGGCCACCGATGCAAACCGGACGTTCGCACGTGCGACCGCTGCCACTAACCGTACATACACGCTGACTCTGTGCACTTCACCCGTAGCCATTTTATTTTTGTTGTTTATTGAGCATGCTATCGCCAGCCATTTGATCGTGCTTCCTTTGCAGTAAATATAAAGTGCCCAGAAAGAGGTGGAGTTCTCTGAGGGCGCTATGTCAAATGTATTATTATTATTGGTAACTGACAGCCTACGCTGTCATCATGGTGACTCGCAGCAAGGGGCGCACGCTCAACCGATGCAGTGCGGCCTCTAGTTCGTGTAAGTCTGCCTCAAGCGCCACGTGACCCTCATTCACAGAGGCGGTAATTCTGCGTAACCTGTGAGATCCTATGCAGCAACGATGATGACGGAAATGTCACGTGCCCTAGCGCTGATGCTGCTTGATCTATCAAAGCTGCCTTCGACACCATCGATCGCGATGATATCCTACTTGAACGATTGAGAACAACGATCGGTCAGGCGAACGAGGCACTGGCGCGGTTCCCATCGAACGTGTCCGATCGTGTTCAACCCATGTCCTGTGGGGGTCAGGTCTCATCCACCAGATTGGTCACCTGTGGAGTTCCCCAAGGGTCCGTTCTCGGTACCTTGCTGCTCTACATTTATACTCAACCGCTGGGAAAAGTTATACAGGCCCATTGAATAGGATATCGCTTTCGTGCTGACGACACTCAAGCTGTGTTAATCATTTAAAGCATCGGAATCCGCTCCAGCAGCCGAGTGAACTAAACTGAATGCTTTCCTGGCAGACATTCGATCCTGGACGCTACCCAATTTCCTTAAACTTAACGACGACAAAACGGATCTGCTACTCACAGGATACTTGTAGGATTGTTGCGTGAGACGAAGTCAGTTGGCTACCAAATGCGTGCCGAAACCTGCCTAGGCTCGCCTTGAGTTCGCTATACGAAACTCTCCTGCAGCATAGTCATTGTGGCTTTGCGGATATACAGATGAACATACATTGCATTATTCAAGGGGCTATTTTAGGCCATTTCCTCGTGGCAATGTATTTGCTGAGCGGCGTGGCGTCAGCTCATTGCCGGAACCACGCTGGCAGCGATTCGGCTGCCAGCGTGGTTCAGATTCTCTTTTTATTTGTTGGCGTTTTGTCGCTGACGAATATTTCCTATCAGCTGCTCAGACTGAAGAGAAGTCCGAGCGATAAATAAATAAATCAATAAAATAAATTGATAAATAATTAAATAAATTAATAGATAAACATAAATAATTAAAAAATAGAAATAAATAACGAAAATAAAAATGAATGAACTAAGTAAAACTAAATAAAGCAGACCTCCCGTGGGAGGAGTCTCGCACTTCCAAGCTTAAGCAACACGCACCCACGAGGTGAAGCCGCTTAGCTGTGTCCGCTCAGCCATCTTTTGTACCCAGTTCTTACCCACCATTATTGGCTGCTAGAAACTGCTACGTTTCAACCGACTGCACACTTTACTTCGAATGAGCCTCAGTAATAATGCGAACAATAGTAGCAATAATAATAATAACACATTTGCTAGAGCGCACTCACAGAGCTCAACCTCATTCTAGGTACTTTAAATTTGCTGAAAAGGATCAACTTTAGCACGGATCGATTTACAAGTATGTCACTGGTTTTGTTAGACGAGAGATAGCCACGTCAATCTACGCTGGCAGCCCGCGTTGAGATGAGTGAAGCAAGTTGCCATATCAATGGTCAAGGTCAGGTTAAAGTGCAGCGATAAGCCCGAGGCTTATCGCCGAGTCATAGCTGGCAATGAAGCTGAGGAGGCAGGATGCACGAGGTTGCGGTTCTAAAAATGGCGCAGCGTTTCTGAAAACTAGCTTCTGGCCAAGGTTTCAGCGAGCAGCTGAGATATAGCTGAAGTCACAGCAGTCGCTACGCTGCAGGCGCCGCTGATCATTATCGAAAGATCTGGAACTCACTCCCGACTTGCATTACGACATCCCCTGACTTGTCCACATTTGAAAAAGGCTGAAAATGCGTCTATTTATCACAGCATTTAGTTGGTCCTTGCGGTTCGTCCTTTATGTGCTTATGCGTGCTGACACTGCACGCTGCCACTAACCATACTTGCATGCTGACCCTGTTCATGTCACCCCTAACCATGTTATTCTTGTTGCTTATTGAGCATGCTACCACTAATCATTCGATCGTGCTTCCTTTGCAGCAAGTGTAAAGTGCCTAGAAAGAAATTGAGTTCTCTGAGTGTGCTATATATCAAATGTATAAATATTACTATTATAAAATATTGCTCCTGAGATGAAAAATCTCTGACAGGTAGTTGGCTGTCAAAGGTGACTTTACAAAAGGGACAAGATGAATTTAAATGTACAAATCTGCGATACAATGTGTGATGAATTTGTCTCGAGAATCTTCTCACCAACTCAGCATAGATCTCTAAACTCTCATCACCTCCAAACTGGTGCCTAAAGAATAGATGATGTGCAGCAAGCAAACACCAGCGCGAATCCGATGATGGCCAAGCACAAAAATCAAAGCACAATAAATAGCAAGCTGGTCATTCCACCCGCTAACAATCAAGCAGAAGAGACTCAACATGACGCCATCAAAGCATCCAAGCTGATTATTTATTAGATTAAATTTTTCTTCTCGACGCGACGGTAGTACGAAGCAGGGGAGCATGCTGCTATTTGCTCTCTCTAGTCCCAGACGAATTCTTTTTTCGCACCATGACAGCTTCCCAACACTCAGTGCTGCGAACTGCTTCAATTCTCACTTCCTCCTCTTTGGGGCCGGGCAGGAAAGTATATCAAGGACATATTCTTCCTTCTTTGCCGCCTCGGTGGGCATGCTCCCTTAGCCCGGGGGAGGCAGAAGGCTAAATGCTTAACCCACCACCCGCCCCCCACCCAGGCGGGAGGGGAGAGGACTGATGAGGGCTCGAGCTTTTCAGGTTTCCACTTCGTCCGAGCACGTGCGGCGCGCTCGTCGCCACAGCCGCCTGCAGATACGGCGGCCTGCAGCTACGGCGGCCTCGGCCTGCCAACGCCTGCCCGGGCGTCTCAGGCCCCGCCGGCCCAGCTGTCAGGACCTGGCTGCCAGGCCAGGGAGCATAAACGCCGGCAGCCAAAGCAGCACAAGCTGAGAGCAGCACAAGCCGAGAGCTCAACGCGAGATTCTCCTCCTCGCCGGCCACACCTGTCTACATTGGCTGGCCGTTCGTTTACATGCCCATGAGCCAGCAGACGATACGTAAAGAACAAGACACTGCGAGCAGAGGGAGGGAGGGCACGCAAGCACCCGACAACGCTCGCCCGGCAACCGACCGAGGCTCTTAGCTTGAGCCCAAATCCCTGCTGGCCGCTGCCGAGGCAGCCGCCGCCGCGGCAAACGGAGGCTCGCGTGGCCGCAGCTGCTGCCGCCCGTCGTCGTCGCCAGGTGGCGCTTCAAGCGCACTTCCGCCGACGATGACAAAGAAGCGTCGCATCATCGGGCTCCCTCGCTCCTGCGACGGCTGGCCGCCGCCGCCGCGATCGTCCTCGTCGTCTTCCAGCAGGCACACTTCGACGTCTTCGCACGACGGCTCGCCTTCGCGAGACTGCGTCTCTTCCGGCTCGGCGAAGCCCCAGCCAGTCTGCACGGTGGGCGCGTCACTGCGCAGCGGCCCGTGCGTGAGCTGGTGCCGTGTCAGGTGTCGCCGATTGTTGAAGCGCGCCGGGCAGCGGTCGCACGCCAGCAGCTTCGCGCGGTGCGTGCGCATATGGTAGCGCAGGTGCATCTGCAGCGCGAACGCACTGCCGCACTGGGCGCACACGTGCTCCCTCTCCGCCGAATGAGCTTGCACGTGGTCGCGCAAGCTTGCCGCGCTCTTCAGCCTCTTGCCGCACCGGTCGCACGCGAACGCCTTCTCGACGGAACGGAACTCGCACAGCAGCCGGCCGAGAATCGATCCGGACGCTAGCGCCTCGGCCGCCGTCGGCGAAGGACTGCCGTTTTGTCTGCTGCCGACGACGCCTCCGGCGTTCGCTGAGGCAGCAGCGGCTGCGGCCGAATTCTGGGCAGGCGCCGCCGTCGCCTCAGGTGCCGCCGCCGACGCTGCTGCTGCTGCCGCCGCCGTCGCCGCGGCCTCGGCCGCGTGACTTCTCACGTGCTGCGTCAGATGACCAACCAGCCGGAAGCGGAGGCCGCACTGGTCGCACACGTGCGGCCTCTCGCCCGTGTGCATGAGCACGTGCTCCTCCAAGTGGCGCACCTCCTTGAACGCTCGCGGGCACCGGTCGCACGCGTGCGGCCTCTCGACCGTGTGCGACCGAGCGTGCTGCTTCAGCAGCTGCTCGCACGCGAACGTCTGCCCGCACCCGCTGCACGTGTGCACCGGCGCCCCGCTGACCGCGTGACACAGGGCGTGCTTCCTCCGGCTGCTCGTGCTGGCGAAGCGCAGGCCGCAGCGCTCGCACTCGTACGGCCGCTCGCCCGCGTGCGCCCTCTCGTGGTCGGCCAGCTGACTGGCGCGCGTGAAGCGCCGGCCGCACTGGGCGCACGCGTGCAGCCGCTCGCCCGAGTGCGATGCCACGTGGCGCCGCAGGGTGGAGCGAAGCCGGAAGCGCCGACCGCACCGGTCGCACGCGTGCCCCCGCTGGTCGCCGTGCGTGAGCTCGTGACTCCGCAGGCTGGATGCGTGCGCGAACCGCCGGCCGCACTGGTCGCACGCGTGCGGCTTCTGGCCCGTGTGCACGAGCGCGTGCTGGCGAAGCTGACTTCGCAGGCGGAAGCACCGGCCGCACTGGTCGCACTCGAGCGGTCGCCGGCGGTCGCCGGCATCGTGCGGCGGCGGCGACTCGGGGCTCTCCTGAGGAGGAGGCGGCGGCTGGGATGCAGAGCTTTCCTGCGAGGATGCAGCGCTCTCTGGCGGGCATGCAGGGTCCTCGAGAGGCTCGCACGGCGCCTGCCCGACAGGGTCGGGCGAGCCGCAGGCGAGAGTCGTCTTCTTGTGATGCTGCGACATCGTGGCGACCTCTGGGCGAGGCACGTGACGTTTGGGGCCGACGGCACCAGCAGCAGCTGCTGCTGCCGCCTCAGCTGCAGGCAGGGGCACCTCCTGCAAAGATGCCACCGATGCGGTTGATGAAGCGTGCCGGGCGATACCTACCGTGGGGATTCGCTGGCGTCTGAGTGCGGCACCAGCAGCAGCATCACAGTGGCGCTCCTGCGAGATAGAACTCCTAGCGCTTCGGTGGAAGGCTCGATCGTCCGATTAATTCGGCTAAACGGCAGCGTAAGCCAATGTTGCTCCTTCAGCTCGCACAGCTGCCGCCTCCCACGCATGAGGCAGCTGTGCGAGCCGGCGCCCACCGAGCCTCGCTTTGGTCATCCAGCGAGAAAGTGCGATTCTCAGGCGATTGCAGCTGGTGCAAAACTCGGCAGCTAGGCTTGTCTGCCGTGAGCGTCGCAGTTGCCACATTACTCCACTTCTCGCCGACCTGCACTGGTTACCAGTCAAGCAACGGATTGACTTCAAGGTTTTGTCGCTCACTTTTAGGTCCCTTCATTCTATGGCTCCAGCCTATCTTTCAGATATACTACCCCATCAGGCCAAGCATCGTACCAACCGCTATTCGGAAAACCGCTATTCGGAATCCAACAGTCTAGAAATACCTCGTACAAACCTTGAATCCTTTGGAGACCGTGCATTTAGTTCGTATGCTCCCAAAGCCTGGAACTCCCTGCCGACCTACGTCAGAACATCCCCTGACCTGACCACATTTAAAAAGAACTTAAAAACTCACCTTTTTAGGACAGTATTTAGTAGATCTCTGTGATTCGTCATTGATGTGCTTATGCTTGCTGACACTGTGCATGCTGCCACTAACCACATTTGCATGTTGACCCTGTGCATGTCACCCCTAACCATCTTATTCATTTTGTTTGTTTTTCAAGCATGATTTTACTTACCATTTTCAATTGCATGTCCCTTTGCAGGAAATGTAAAGCGCCTAGAGAGAGAGATTAAGTTCTCCGAGGGCCCTTTATCAAGTGTATTTTTATTATTATTAAGTGTGACAGGCCGAGTTACGGCGAGCGAGAGTGCAGAAAGCCGGGCGGCTGCACGCAATTAGAGCACACGCGCCTGCAACTCCGGCATTGCGTGGAGACGCATTAGCTCACAGGCGAGGGTAACAACGCTTTGAGGATAGGCTGCGAGCTCGGTGTCCCTACCCGAAATGAAATGCTGCGCAAATAGGGTTGCACAGCGAGGTGGATTTCTACCGAGCTGTCACAGAGCAAGGATGGGTTCTATGACCATGCCGCGGACCGTGTTGTTCCACAGAGAAGAAGAGAACGGGAAATAATGTGTCTGCCATCGGCCTACCCACTCTACCCAGCCCCTCTGAGTCGAACCCGGCCGAGCCCCGACGTCTGCATCGACTGCTTTGGTCAGGTCGCAAGGTCACTGCCCCCCCAACAAAGCAGAGCCCTGAGCCAATCACGAGCCCTCGCCGACCCCACGCAGGGCCCAGCCCCCTCGCGAGTCTCCCGACGTTATATGGCAGCTACACCAAGCATGCAACACTGCACTTGACACGACCGACGGTAGCTGGTGGAGGAGGAGCGCATCAGTTCCGATGAGTGGCAGCCTGTGCTCGAGCGCCAGAGCGAGGGCGACTCGACATGCTTTGCCGGCAAGGAACGGTCGCTTGACGAACGGTCCTATCATCATAATCACAACCTAACCTAATCAGCATCGTAATCGGCAGCATCGGGAGCCGCACAGCCGAGCTTAGGTCACGTGTAGGGAAAGGGCACCAAGAGTTTGAGGAGGAGGCCTCGGCCACGAGTTCGAGACAAGCAGACGCCGGACACACCAGCAGCCAATCCTCGAAGCTCGGACTCACAGCCAGACCGGCAAGTGAACGCCGGAAGCTGCGGGCGCCGGAAGCTGCATTTGAAGAGTCGCTCGAACCGCGAGCTGCCGCGGGCGAGTGCCCCGGATGTCGGCGTGAGTTCCACTGCACTGCGCCGGCAGCAGCTCCCTAGCTGCTACGCAAGCGAAGAAAAAGAAAAGGAGGAAAAAGGAAAGATAAAGATTAATAAGAAGAAGCGAAGACACGCGAAACCAGCGTCACTCGAGCAGCGCCGCCGCCGCCGCTGACGCCGTACGTCCGGCTGGCCAGCAATCGGGGGCTTCGAGCTTCTACGTCACAAGGCTCCGCGGATGCCGCCGACGATCGAATCGCGCGTGCAAGAGATCGCGCGGTCGCCGCCGCGGCGAGCTCGGCGGCGGCCACGCGCGAGGCGCATCGCCCGCCGAAGCGTCAGGGTCGGGCAGCCGCCGCCGCACGATACGCTACGCGCCGCTTACCGTCGGACGACGCGGAGTGGCGGCCCTGGCGGCGGCGGCGTCTGGATCTGTAGAGTACACGAACGCCAATTGCGACGATGATGGGAAAGCGCGTGCGGGCTGCCGCTGCCGAGACGCGTCGGCCCGGCGGGCCAAGCCTCGGCAGCGGTGCAGGCACGGCCGCCGCCGGCGGGCCCGGCGGTTACGGGTCAATCAAACGACCTTAACCTTGAGCGAGACCATCGACCTTCCCCCCACCCCAACCTCGCGTGGCGAGTCCGTCGCTTTTCGTTCTCGTGCGCTGCGGCAATTGCACCCGGCGTTCGGCCCCGCGGCGGACACCCTCCTCGACGCCGTCGAAAAGGGAGTCCGCCGCTGGGCATCGGAAGTGGACGCTGAGGACTTCGTGCGCAAAATGCGCCGAAGCGAAGCATGTCAAGCGGCGCGTCAGTGCTTCGAGCAAGCACTCCTGCGGGCGGGGAAGCTCAGCTACGCTGGCAGCTCGGGGCGGAAGCCGGTGGCGGCGCATGACTACGCTCTCTCCCTGCCGAATTGACGCGCGCCGACGGCGGCGAATTGTGTGTATATATAAATATATATTTCGAGAGAGAGGTGGAAAGAGTGACGGCGTCTCGATACGTGTGTGCCTTCTTCGTCTCTTTTAAGCTGTCGTAGCTCAGAGGTGGGGTCTACTGACGCAACCGCGCTCAGTTGACTAAGAACGCGCGTGCTGCGGCGCTGTAATATCGTACGATTAAATGATCCTTGTTTTTTGTTTCTTTTTTGGCTCGAATCGAATCCCTTGCACTAAGCCAAGTCACGTAAGAAGCTGCGAACAACAAGAGATTGCGTTCTCTGAGGGCGTTTTATTTAATGTATTATTATTATTATTATTATAACACGAGTTTCGGCTAAAATGACCGGCATCGTCAAAGTTCTTTTATGTCACAAGTCTTTCGAAAGACGCCTGCTTGCGAACCTGTTGCCATTACGCGCGTGCTGCTCACCCGAAAGTGGCTGCCTCTTTGCTAAGCAGCCTCAAATCCTTTGTAGACCTTCGGACTTAGGTTTATGTGTCGCCGAAGCCTGGAGCTCACTCCCGACTGATGTCACGACATCGCCAGTGTATGCCATTTAAAAAGAAGTGCAGCGCAGCATCTGATTGGTCCTCGCGAATTGCCCTTCGAGCGCTTATGTGTGTAATAATAATAATAATGCACTTGATAAAGCACCCTCAGAGCACTCAATCTCTTTCTAGGCGCTTTACATTTGATGCGAAGGGAAATGCAATTGAATGGTGAGTGGTATCATGTTTGATAAACAACATGAATAACATGGTTAGGGATGACATTCACACAGGGTCAGCATGCAAGTGTGGTTAGTGGCAGCATACACAGTGTCAGCACGCATATGCACATCAAGGACGAATCACAGGGACCCACTAAATGCTGTCCTTAATAGGTGTGTTTTTAAGTTATTTTTTAATTTGAAAATGTTGTCCTAAATAGGTGCTTTTAAGTTCTTTTTTAATTTGATCAAGTCAGGGGATGTTCTGATGCAATTCGGGAGGGAGTTCCAGGCTTTGGGAGCATACGAACTAAATGCCCGGTCTCCAAAGGATTTGAAATTTGTACGAGGTATTTGTAGACTGTTGGATTCCGAAAAGTGGGTGGTACGATGCTTGGCCTGTGTGTACGCTGAGCACGCATGCTCCAGCTATACGTACCGACAAGATTCCTTTGCAGCCTCTATATAATGCCTGGAGAAAGGGGAAAGGTTTAGTGTTCTCTGAATGTACTATACAATGTGCTATTATTATTATTATTATTATTGTTTCCATAGCAAACTGGAGCAAAGCAGGTAAAGCAAGCCGGAACAAGTGAACGAAAGCAAGCAGACCGACTTTGATGCCTGCGGTCTTGCTGCCATGTGACAGCTGACGTCAGAAGTCAGAGAAAAAGATCAAAAAGCAATGAACCGTGCCAAATAGCAAACCGTGCTGCCACCTCGCGGCAGCACGCCAGCCTGCACGAGAACTCTCCAAGCTTGCTGAAGCTTGGCACCTTGACCTTGGACGGGGCAATGAGGACTGACCAGGAGGGCTGTCGGGTAGCCCTGTGGGACAGCTTGGTTGTCAGCTGTCTGCTCGGCTCGAGACGCTGCAGCACGAGCTGTCTGCTGCAGCGTCGGCCATCGGCACATGACGCACCACGAGGCTGCTTAGCGCTTCGACACTTGGTGAGCCGTGATGGCACACTGGGTAAGGCGGTTGCTTTCACGACCTCGGTCCCGAGGTCGTGGGTTCGATTTTCTGCGGTGGGTGATTCTTTATCGCCACTGCAAGCGGTGGTGATAGCCGTAAAGGCTCTTCTGTCGCTATACAAAAAAAGGCTGTTTAATCAGCTAGGATTTTTTTTTTTTTTAGGTGTCGCTCGGGGTCCGCCTTCTTATTGTCGCTAGAAATGTGTGCTGCAATTCGAGGCTCGCTCTCTGCTGCTGCTGCTGCTGCTGCAGCAGCAGAGAGCTTGACCTCGCCTCATCTCATCCAGAGGCAGCGCTAGCAGGACGACCAGTCACGCAACCAGCTGGCCCGTCGCGACCAGCTGCTGCTACTCGAAGCCTGTCACTGCCGCCAGTGAATCACTAGATAAACTGCGTGCAAACGCCGTCACCGTGCAATCTCTCCGCTGCTGCTGCTACTGCTTAGAGTGTCTCTCAGCTTCGCTACAGCTTCGTGCGACGAGCTGAGGCCACCAGGCTGCCTAACGTTCTTTGCGAATCCGGGTACGAGAACGAGCGCTGCTTCCGCTTCGCTGCTCCGCGGCCGCCCGAAGCAGCGACCGCCGGGCCGCCGCCGGCGTGCGACAGTGCACTTTCCTTGCCGGACGCAATGGGACGCCACCTGGCTGTCATGCACGCCGACGTTGCTATTGAGCGACACGCTAGCTAGCGGGCGTGGCGAGCGCTTCTGCTGCAGCCTCGGCCACAGGACGCACGTCACGAGCGCCTGCGGATGTGTTCTCTGCGAGCGGCATCCTCTGCAAGCGAGCCGTGGTCCGAGCCCTCGGTTGTGGTCAGCCACTCACCAGATGTGCTCCCCTTCGGTTGTGGTCAGCCACTCACCAGTGGTGCGTGTGCACGCACGACGTAGTGCCGACGGGCGCTACGAGCTGCTGCACCAGTGTTCGTTGCATGCTCGTGCCGCCGGCTTCAGGTCCTCTACGGACGAGAAGTTCGCTGCTCCTCCACTGCTCTTCCGTCTGTTGACCGTTGGCGACAGACGCTTTCTCTCTGCGCGTCCATGACTGCGAAGCTCAATTTTCCGCGCATCTTAGGCAACGACATCCACTCTCCAGCTGCTGACCGCGGCAGGCAGGCAGGCAGGCAGATTCGTTCTTGCCGTCGTTGCTTCTACTTCCGTGTTACTTGCTTCCTCAGCTGCCCTCCTGACCCTCGCTTCTTTCTCGTTCGTGAGATGACGTCTCGTTCGTGAGATGACGTCTATTGGCTACCGAAGGCCTCTATCGAAAGCCACTTGGGCTGCAGTCTGTGCGCTGCAGCGCACAGACCGCCGCGCCGCCGCGCCGCCGCAGGCAGGCAAGCAGCTGCCCGGTGCGGCTTTTCTTCAACTGGCAGGCCACACTGCTATACCCCCTTCCTTGCCCCAGCGACTACGCGAGCGCTGCGGAGACGCTGCCACGGCTACTGCAGGACGCAGCCCAGCAGATGGCGAGGCGGCGGCTCGTTAGAGGCGGCGGCTCGGCGCCGCCACGCTGCAGCGTCTTCAGCGAACGTGAGGCTGCCAGAGTGGCAGCAGACGCCTATGCCGGCCCTAAGCAGGGGCTTCTCGAAGACCGGGCCCAATGGTGGCGTCTGCATCTTGAGGCTGTGAGGCTGTGAGCAACAGCCTCGGGCCACCGATGCAAACCGGACGTTTGCACGTGCGACCGCTGCCACTAACCGTACATACACGCTGACCCTGTGCACGTCACCCGTAGCCATTTTATTTTTGTTGTTTATTGAGCATGCTATCGCCAGCCATTTCTTTGATCGTGCTTCCTTTTCAGTAAATATAAAGTGCCCAGAAAGAGGTGGAGTTCTCTGAGGGCGCTATGTCAAATGTATTATTATTATTATTATTGGTAACTGACAGCCTATGCTGTCATCATGGTGACTCGCAGCAAAGGGCGCGAGGCAACCGATGCAAGCTGTACGGCCTCAAGTTCGTGTAGGTCTGTGCGGCCTTGCCACGTGACCCTCATTCACAGCGGAGAGAAGCCGCCCTCGCATGCAACGAGCACACAGCATGCAGTTCCGCTACAGCTTCCGCTAAAGCATCTCTGCGCTGCAGCTTCACAATCTACGCTCTTTGCACTGTATCGGCTCATTGCTCTCGTGCACTCGTTTTGTCGCAGCTGCCGCGGCGCACTGCCACCAACCACCGCACTCGTGCGGGGCGCTGAGCGCGATCGTTCCTGAAGCCGAGCAGTCTGCGACGTCACGAGATGCTGTCGCACGCGGCCTACAAGCCGAGAGCTCGTGTGCCGCTGCCAAGCTCGCCGATGCGGCCGGGGAGACGACGCGGTCCAGGCAGCGCAGGTATGCGCAGGCACATCCGAGATAATGTCGATGTAGTGTGGTCGAGCGACGACGGGCTGCAGAAGACTGACGATGCAATGTGGTGGCACATCCCGTCACCCTAGCAAACCGGAAAGACTTCGGGCACAGCTTGCAGAGCTGGATTGCTGCGCTCACGTGACCGGAATCGGCAGTGGCGCCACCGAGTGGTGCAAGTCCAGCTGGCTTCGAGGGAGCAAACGCTTGGCATGTTTCAAGGGTTTCAAGGCTCAACGGTTGAGCGCACGGATTTCGCCAAACCAGGCATGAGCACAGCCGGCGTCGGCTGCGCCGGCAGCGCCGGCGGCGGCTGTGCTCAGCGGGCGGCCTGTGGCGCCTCGCCGTGGCTTGTAAGCTCTGCTGTTTTTCACGACCATAAATGGCTTCGTAATGAGCTGGCCAGGTCACCGAGCGGGGCGGGGCGGCAGTGGATTGCTTTGCGGCTAGCTTCCTGTGGCGTTTGGGGGGGGATCCTCTAGGCTTACTGTGCTCGGCTTGATTTATGCAGTCCTTTGCATCGGTACTGCAGAGCCGGTCCTATTCTTTTTGGGCCGGCTCTGCATTTTTACCAAGCGCTGCCTCCTTGAGTAGCTTTGGTCGTTGAGCTTCTAAGCAGCTGTAGCAGTAATTAAGTTCTGTCGCAGCTAGGATGGGCTGTGTGGGGTCAGTCAGTAAAATGGCAGCGGCAACAGCCACCATCGAATAGGTGCAGGAAATGCCATTCGCAGTGCCCAGTGTTGTGGCATTTGCTCGAGTTCTCTGAAGGAAAGAACTCACTTTGCATCAAATGTAAAGCGCCTAGAAAGAGATCGAGTTCTGTGAGGGCGCTTTATCAAAATGTGTGATTATTGTTAAGAAACGAGTGAATGCTAAATGTTCATACAATGCCTGCGCACTCGTGTTCTATTTCGACGTAGGCTGGTTGCTGGCACCAATGTCTATGCCTGCTGCTTACTGCTGGACGAATCTGCCCAGGCTGTGCCCTAGTCTAACCATCACGTGACTCTATGGCTGCCCATTACATACCGAGTAACACAAGTTTAGCGACGGCTCGAGCGTGTGTAGCCACAAAAGAGTCCAGCCGGCTGTCATCGAGCAGATGACTCGCTGTAGCTGTTGCCTGCTGCTGCGGCTGCTGCCAACGCTGCTGCTGCTGCAGCTGCACTG
>WPIO01000054.1:1822500-1840000 GCA_009760855.2 Cristatella mucedo
TGCTACCTATCTATCTATGCGATAGCTATGTGCAGCTGCTAGCTATCTATATATCTATCCGATAGCTATGTACAGCTGCTATCTATCTATCTATGCGATAGCTATGTGCAGCTGCTATCTATCTATCTATCTATGCGATAGCTATGTGCAGCTGCTATCTATCTATCTATCCGATAGCTATGTGCAGCTGCTATCTATCTATCTATGCGATAGCTATGTGCAGCTGCTATCTATCTATCTATCCGATAGCTATGTGCAGCAGCTGCTATCTATCTATCTATGCGATAGCTATGTGCAGCTGCTATCTATCTATCTATGCGATAGCTATGTGCAGCTGCTATCTATCTATCTATCTATCCGATAGCTATCTACAGCTGCTATCTATCTATCTATGCGATAGCTATGTGCAGCTGCTATCTATCTATCTATCCGATAGCTATGTACAGCTGCTAGCTATCTATCTATCCGATAGCTATGTGCAGCTGCTAGCTATCTATCTATCCGATAGCTATGTACAGCTGCTAGGTATCTATCTATCCGATAGCTATGTACAGCTGCTAGCTAACTATCTATCCGATAGCTATCTAAAGCACCTAGAGAGAGATTAAGTTCTCTGAGGGCGCTTTATCAAGTGAATTATTATTATCATTATTATTACAGCTGCTAGCTATCTATCTATCTATCCGATAGCTGTGTGCAGCTGTTATCTATCTATCTATCTATTCGATAGCTATCTACACTGCTAGCTATCTATCTATCCGATAGCTATGTGCAGCTGCTATCTATCTATCTATCCGATAGCTATGTACAGCTGCTATCTATCTATCTATCTATCCGATAGCTATGTGCAGCTGCTATCTATCTATCTATCCGATAGCTATGTACAGCTGCTAGCTATCTATCTATCCGATAGCTATGTGCAGCTGCTATCTATCTATCTATCTATCCGATAGCTATGTGCAGCTGCTAGCTATCTATCTATCCGATAGCTATGTGCAGCTGCTATCTATCTATCTATCTATCCGATAGCTATGTGCAGCTGCTATCTATCTATCTATCTATCCGATAGCTATGTACAGCTGCTAGCTAACTATCTATCCGATAGCTATGTGCAGCTGCTATCTATCTATCTATCCGATAGCTATGTACAGCTGCTAGCTATCTATCTATCCGATAGCTATGTGCAGCTGCTATCTATCTATCTATCTATCCGATAGCTATGTGCAGCTGCTAGCTATCTATCTATCCGATAGCTATGTGCAGCTGCTATCTATCTATCTATCTATCCGATAGCTATGTGCAGCTGCTAGCTATCTATCTATCCGATAGCTATGTGCAGCTGCTATCTATCTATCTATCCGATAGCTATGTACAGCTGCTATCTATCTATCTATCCGATAGCTATGTGCAGCTGCTATCTATCTATCTATCTATCCGATAGCTATGTGCAGCTGCTAGCTATCTATCTATCCGATAGCTATGTGCAGCTGCTAGCTATCTATCTATCTATCTATCCGATAGCTATGTGCAGCTGCTAGCTATCTATCTATCCGATAGCTATGTGCAGCTGCTATCTATCTATCTATCTATCCGATAGCTATGTACAGCTGCTAGCTATCTATCTATCCGATAGCTATGTGCAGCTGCTATCTATCTATCTATCCGATAGCTATGTACAGCTGCTATCTATCTATCTATGCGATAGCTATGTGCAGCTGCTATCTATCTATCTATCTATCCGATAGCTATCTACAGCTGCTATCTATCTATCTATGCGATAGCTATGTGCAGCTGCTATCTATCTATCTATCTATCCGATAGCTATGTGCAGCTGCTATCTATCTATCTATCCGATAGCTATGTGCAGCTGCTATCTATCTATCTATCCGATAGCTATGTACAGCTGCTAGCTATCTATCTATCCGATAGCTATGTGCAGCTGCTAGCTATCTATCTATCCGATAGCTATGTGCAGCTGCTATCTATCTATCTATCTATCCGATAGCTATGTGCAGCTGCTAGCTATCTATCTATCCGATAGCTATGTGCAGCTGCTATCTATCTATCTATCCGATAGCTATGTACAGCTGCTAGCTAACTATCTATCCGATAGCTATCTAAAGCACCTAGAGAGAGATTAAGTTCTCTGAGGGCGCTTTATCAAGTGAATTATTATTATCATTATTATTACAGCTGCTAGCTATCTATCTATCTATCCGATAGCTGTGTGCAGCTGTTATCTATCTATCTATCTATCCGATAGCTATCTACACTGCTAGCTATCTATCTATCCGATAGCTATCTACAGCTGCTAGCTATCTATATATCCGATAGCTATGTGCAGCTGCTATCTATCTATCTATCCGATAGCTATCTACAGCTGCTAGCTATCTA
Organism: Cristatella mucedo; assembly: GCA_009760855.2. Classification (NCBI taxonomy): domain Eukaryota; kingdom Metazoa; phylum Bryozoa; class Phylactolaemata; family Cristatellidae; genus Cristatella; species Cristatella mucedo. Next base: position 1,824,895 of record WPIO01000054.1, read on the forward strand.
TATATCCGATAGCTATGTGCAGCTGCTATCTATCTATCTATGCGATAGCTATGTGCAGCTGCTATCTATCTGTCTATCTATCCGATAGCTATGTACAGCTGCTATCTATCTGTCTATGCGATAGCTATGTGCAGCTGCTATCTATCTATCTATCTATCCGATAGCTATGTACAGCTGCTATCTATCTGTCTATGCGATAGCTATGTGCAGCTGCTATCTATCTATCTATCCGATAGCTATGTACAGCTGCTAGCTATCTATCTATCTATCCGATAGCTATGTACAGCTGCTAGCTATCTATCTATCCGATAGCTATCTACAGCTGCTATCTATCTATCTATCTATCCGAGAGCTATGTACAGCTGCTATCTATCTATCTATGCGATAGCTATGTGCAGCTGCTATCTATCTATCTATCCGATAGCTATGTGCAGCTGCTATCTATCTATCTATGCGATAGCTATGTGCAGCTGCTATCTATCTATCTATGCGATAGCTATGTGCAGCTGCTATCTATCTATCCGATAGCTATCTACAGCTGCTATCTATCTATCTATGCGATAGCTATGTGCAGCTGCTATCTATCTATCTATCCGATAGCTATGTGCAGCTGCTATCTATCTATCTATGCGATAGCTATGTGCAGCTGCTATCTATCTATCTATGCGATAGCTATGTGCAGCTGCTATCTATCTATCCGATAGCTATCTACAGCTGCTATCTATCTATCTATGCGATAGCTATGTGCAGCTGCTATCTATCTATCTATCCGATAGCTATGTGCAGCTGCTAGCTATCTATCTATCCGATAGCTATGTACAGCTGCTAGGTATCTATCTATCCGATAGCTATGTGCAGCTGCTATCTATCTATCTATGCGATAGCTATGTGCAGCTGCTATCTATCTATCTATCCGATAGCTATGTGCAGCTGCTATCTATCTATCTATGCGATAGCTATGTGCAGCTGCTATCTATCTATCTATGCGATAGCTATGTGCAGCTGCTATCTATCTATCTATCCGATAGCTATGTGCAGCTGCTATCTATCTGTCTATCCGATAGCTATGTGTAGCTGCTATCTATCTATCTATGCGATAGCTATGTGCAGCTGCTATCTATCTATCTATCTATCCGATAGCTATCTACAGCTGCTATCTATCTGTCTATGCGATAGCTATGTGCAGCTGCTATCTATCTATCTATCCGATAGCTATGTACAGCTGCTATCTATCTATCTATGCGATAGCTATGTGCAGCTGCTATCTATCTATCTATCTATCCGATAGCTATCTACAGCTGCTATCTATCTATCTATGCGATAGCTATGTGCAGCTGCTATCTATCTATCTATCCGATAGCTATGTACAGCTGCTAGCTATCTATCTATCCGATAGCTATGTGCAGCTGCTAGCTATCTATCTATCCGATAGCTATGTACAGCTGCTAGGTATCTATCTATCCGATAGCTATGTACAGCTGCTAGCTAACTATCTATCCGATAGCTATCTAAAGCACCTAGAGAGAGATTAAGTTCTCTGAGGGCGCTTTATCAAGTGAATTATTATTATCATTATTATTACAGCTGCTAGCTATCTATCTATCTATCCGATAGCTGTGTGCAGCTGTTATCTATCTATCTATCTATCCGATAGCTATCTACACTGCTAGCTATCTATCTATCCGATAGCTATCTACAGCTGCTAGCTATCTATATATCCGATAGCTATGTGCAGCTGCTATCTATCTATCTATGCGATAGCTATGTGCAGCTGCTATCTATCTATCTATCCGATAGCTATGTACAGCTGCTATCTATCTGTCTATCCGATAGCTATGTGCAGCTGCTATCTATCTATCTATCTATCCGATAGCTATGTGCAGCTGCTAGCTATCTATCTATCCGATAGCTATGTGCAGCTGCTAGCTATCTATCTATCCGATAGCTATGTGCAGCTGCTATCTATCTATCTATCTATCCGATAGCTATCTACAGCTGCTATCTATCTATCTATGCGATAGCTATGTGTAGCTGCTATCTATCTATCTATCTATCCGATAGCTATGTGCAGCTGCTAGCTATCTATCTATCCGATAGCTATGTGCAGCTGCTATCTATCTATCTATCTATCCGATAGCTATGTACAGCTGCTAGCTAACTATCTATCCGATAGCTATCTAAAGCACCTAGAGAGAGATTAAGTTCTCTGAGGGCGCTTTATCAAGTGAATTATTATTATCATTATTATTACAGCTGCTAGCTATCTATCTATCTATCCGATAGCTGTGTGCAGCTGTTATCTATCTATCTATCTATCCGATAGCTATCTACACTGCTAGCTATCTATCTATCCGATAGCTATCTACAGCTGCTAGCTATCTATCTATATATCCGATAGCTATGTACAGCTGCTATCTATCTATCTATCCGATAGCTATCTACAGCTGCTAGCTATCTATATATCCGATAGCTATGTGCAGCTGCTATCTATCTATCTATGCGATAGCTATGTGCAGCTGATATCTATCTGTCTATCTATCCGATAGCTATGTACAGCTGCTATCTATCTGTCTATGCGATAGCTATGTGCAGCTGCTATCTATCTATCTATCTATCCGATAGCTATGTACAGCTGCTATCTATCTGTCTATGCGATAGCTATGTACAGCTGCTATCTATCTATCTATCCGATAGCTATGTGCAGCTGCTAGCTATCTATCTATCTATCCGATAGCTATGTGCAGCTGCTATCTATCTATCTATCTATCCGATAGCTATGTACAGCTGCTAGCTATCTATCTATCCGATAGCTATCTACAGCTGCTATCTATCTATCTATCTATCCGAGAGCTATGTACAGCTGCTATCTATCTATCTATGCGATAGCTATGTGCAGCTGCTATCTATCTATCTATGCGATAGCTATGTGCAGCTGCTATCTATCTATCTATCCGATAGCTATGTACAGCTGCTATCTATCTATCTATGCGATTGCTATGTGCAGCTGCTATCTATCTATCTATCTATCCGATAGCTATCTACAGCTGCTATCTATCTATCTATCCGATAGCTATGTGCAGCTGCTAGCTATCTATATATCCGATAGCTATGTGCAGCTGCTATCTATCTATCTATCTATCCGATAGCTATGTACAGCTGCTATCTATCTGTCTATGCGATAGCTATGTGCAGCTGCTATCTATCTATCTATCCGATAGCTATGTACAGCTGCTATCTATCTATCTATCCGATAGCTATGTACAGCTGCTATCTATCTATCTATCCGATAGCTATGTGCAGCTGCTAGCTATCTATCTATCCGATAGCTATGTGCAGCTGCTATCTATCTATCTATGCGATAGCTATCGACAGTTCTGCCGAGAGAGCGAACGCCACTGCCAAGCTCGAAGCTGCCGAGAGACGTGGACCCGGTGAATATCTTGCAAGTGCATCTGAGAGGGTTTTGACGTAATGGTCACACGACGCTGGAGCGATGTCGTGCGACAGAAGACAACGCTGCGAGTGCCGCAGCGGAGCGCCTTCTCGTCCTAGCAATTGGGGAAAGCTTTGTGCACAGCTCGTGGCGCTGGATCACTGCTGGTACGTTTCAAGGGTTGCACGGCTGGATTGTTGAGCTCGAGGATTCGGCCAAACCAGGTGCCGACGGCGCCAGCGGCTGTGCCTGTGGCGCCACAGTTTCTATGCTCTGCTGTTTTTCACGATCGTTAATGGCTTCGTAATGAGCTCACCGGGTCACGGCTCCGACGGCTGCAGCTCTCGGACGGCTGGCTGCATGCAGGGGATTGCTTTGAGGCTGGCTTCCTGTGGCGTTTGCGGGTATCCTCTATCTTGGCTTACTGTGCTCGGCTTGATTTATGCAGTCCTTCACGTCGGTGCTGCAGAGCCGGTCCTATTCCTTTTGGACCGGCTCTGCATTTTTACCAAGCGCTGCCTCCTTGAGTAGCTTTGGTCGTTGAGCCTCTACGCAGCTATAGCAGTAATCTTAGTTCCACAGGGGCTGGAGTGGGTTGTGTGGGGTCTATCAGTGAATTGGCTTAGGAGAAACACGGCGAACCGGCCGATGTCAAATCGGCTCAGGAAATGCCACTCTTAGTCCCTCGTAGCCTCACAGCGTTCGCTCGAGTCCTCTGAAGGAGGACTCGAGTGAAGGGGTTGAATCTTCCTGTAATGAGTGTGTGTTTCTGTTCAGAATCTTGAAGTGCGCAGGCTGCTGGCTCCATCGTCTATGCTTGCTGCCTACAGCTGGACAAATCTGTCCAGGCAGTGCCCTAGTCTCACCACCACGTGACCCGGCGGCTGCCGAATGTGCACCTAGTAACACAAGTTAAGGCAACGGCTCGCGCGCACGCGCGCTTAGCTGCAAAAGAACCCGAGCGTCTGCCATCGAGCAGGTGAGTCGCTGTAGCTGCAGCCTGCTGCACTGAAACTCTCCATCAGCCAAGAGCCCCCCAGTTTTAGGCCCCGTTGGCCTCTCGATAACCGTGCGACCATCCACCTCGTGAGAAACCGGGATGTCCAGGGAGGCAGGTGCGCCAGACCCGAGAGCGGCACTTCGGCAGAGACTGGATTTTCAGCTTCTGCGTCTCTAGCATGTCGTGCTGCTATTTTTTTTTAAAGCAGGTGCTAAGATCACTCCTCATTCGCTCGAGTCTGTGAGCTACGGCAACTCGACGGTAAGGCGCCATACTTGCCATTCCAGGCTCGATGCGTTCCATTTGAGCAGCAGGCAATTTTGGCGCTGCACTGCTTGCTTTGCACTTTGCTCTGAGGCCTCTGAGGTCAAAGGCCTCTGAGGTCAAAGGCCTCTGAGGTTGCTTTAAATGGCTTGTAGAACCTTCCTGCCACGAGCGTTCGCCAGTAAAATGACAGCTTCTAGGCTGCTTGCAATGTCATTCAGAATGACAATACTCACCATTCAATTGCACTTCCCTTTGCAGCAAATGTTAAGCGCCCAGAGAGAGATTTAGTTCTCTGAGGGCGCTTTATCGAGTGCATTATTATTATTATTATTATTGATGAAATTGCTAGATACGACATAGAGGTCAGGGTAAGCATGTAGATATGATTGTTAGCCCCAGGCAGCAGTGTCAGCACGAATGAGTACAAAAAGCACGGTTCACAAGGACCCAATAAATGCTTTAATAAACGTGTGTGCACTTTCAGGTTCTTTGTAAATGTCGTCGTGTCGGGGGGGGGGTTGTGACGTCAGTCGTGAGCTGGTTCCAGGCTTTGGGAGCATTGCTAAAACTAAACATTTGATTTGAGTCAGAAAAGCAGGTGGCACAATGCTAAGCCTGGTGAGGGAGGTAATTCTGAGGGGTAGGCTGGAACCAGAGAACGGAGGGACCTAAAGTATGTGACAGAATCTTTAAGTCAATACACTGTTTGACTGGGAGCCAGTGCAGGTCGGCTAAAAGTAGTTTATGTGGCCACTGCGACGCTCGCGACAGATAAGCCTACCTAGCGTCAGAGTTCTGCACCGACTGGAATCGCCTGATTGCACAGGCCGGTAGACCGGCAAGCAGTGACTTACACGGGTCGAGGCAGGATATTACGAATTTGTCGACCAATATGGATTCCATAGCTCTGTTTAAGTAAGCCGAAATTCTAGCAACTCTGTGCAGCTGAAAGCACACTAAAGACTATGGAGCTGTTGCCTTCGTCTAGTGAAAAATACCTCCATAGCTTTGTAGTATTCGTAGTATGATCGATTAGTATGATATGATGTTTTTGTTAGATTATTATTGTTAGATTAGCATGATATGATCGATAGGATGATCGCGGCGCGAGATGTTATCGAGACCACGTGATCAGTTTCATGCACAACAATAGTGCCCGCCTATAATAAGTGATTGGGGCTGCGATGGCCCAAGAGGTAAGGTACTTGCTCTTCAGTACCGAGATCCTGGGTTCGAATCCTGCGGTGTGAGATCACTTATCATAATAACAATACATTTGTATAACGCCCTTAGAGAACTCAATCTCTTTCTAGGCATGGTACATTTGCTGCAAAGAAGCACGATCAAATGGAAAGTGTTAGCATGCTCAATGACAGTAAGTCTAACATGGATAGAGGTGACATGCTGTCAGCATGTAAATACGGCTAATGGAACCAAGCACAGTTTGAGCACGCATGACCATGCCAAGGACGAATATGGACCCAGTAAAGGTAATTTCTAGCTCCAACTGACGGCGATAGCCATTCATGCAGTAAATGTTAAGTGCCTAGAAAGATATTGAGTTCTCATCTTCTACCACTAGACAAGTGAGGCTGTTAAGTCAGCTAGTTTTCGTACCATCAGCGTCACCTCAGTAGTTTAGCTAAAATAATTGAACTGCCGCTCGGGCCTCCTTTGAAGAGTAGCTGGGCAGCGGCAGCGGAGTCGGCCGCCGAGTCGAGAGGAGAAAGCATGCAGCGTCAGACAGGAGTCGACGACACGCCCCATTTCACGAAGGCGAACGTACGGACGAGCGGCAGACGGCACCCACTCATACATCTACAGGTCAGCCAGTTTGCGGGCGGCCAAAAAAAAAATCAGGCGAGCTGCACACTCTGCGAGGGTCACGTGCACGCGACCTGCTTGCCGGCGGCTGTCCTGAGATTAGCTGAGCCGGAAGCCGGCCAGCAGCTGATGGGTGTGGGCCACGTGAGGCGAGCAGAGCAGCTCGGCTGCTAGAAGTCGTTCGTGTGAACGCTCTATGCGTATCGATCTGTCTGTAACTACAGTAGAAGCAGCTTTGAGGCCGGCTATTTCGTGCTGCGCCGGCAAGTCGGCGTCGAGTCGCCCTGAGGGAGTTGGTGACGGTAGTGGAATTCACCGAGTAGTAAGTAGTAGCCGCCGCTGGGGGGGGGTCTGCTGGGGGGGGGGCGTGTGGAGTCAGATGCGATCGGCTTCCCGCAGTGCCGCCGGGTCTGCATGCACCGCCGGGTCTGCATGCACCGCCGGGTAATGAAGAGGGAGTCGAAGTGGCCACAACTACGCCGCCTCGAAGACGGGTGTCGTCTACTTGACGATGTCGCAAGGACACGTAAAAGTCCAGGGGGCCATGGCATAGATGTACCGTCACATGCCAAGTTTACTGCACTCCTGACGGCTAGTCCATTTCCATTAGGACCGCTATACCAGAAAGTTGCTCGCCGAAGTCCTTGGATGAGTTAATCACTATAATAATAATTATTATTGCAGTACTAATGCAATTATTTACCGCCCTCAGAGAGCTCAGTCTTTTTGTACGCTGCTCTTGACACGCGTTCGCAGAGGCCAGGCTGCACGCTGGCTGTCACCGAGACAGGCTGCTTCTGCTTCTTGCCGGCCATCTCGTGCTTTCGAGGGTTGCATAATGCGCAGCACGGTAATCATGCCGATGCTTTGGGTTCGGACTTGCTGGCGCTGTTTAGTAAAATATCGTCGATAACCGACACGGCACCAAAATTAGAACGGTAGCTGGACTCGCTGAGCTCGGGGGGGGGGCTGCGCTTGCGTGTGAGGAATTGCTGCCGACCGTTGCGAATGGCTGCCGGTGGCTGCCTTACGTTATGCTGTCTGCGCCGCCTCTTTTCGTGCGGATCGCACAGCAGCTGAGCTCGCGATCACCCAAACCCGACCATCCGACGCCGAATTTGAGCGGGCGATCGCTGGGTATCTGGGTCATGGGGTCAGGGGCTCTGCATTGCAGGCTCCTCGACCGGGGTCGCCGGTTCAAGTCCTTCAGCGAGTCCAGCACTGCTCTATATTCTGCTGCCAGAAAGAGAGTGCCCGGAGCCCGCGAGGCTAGGTCCTTGACCCTTGAATCGGCCCTCGGCACTGCACCATTTGCCTTGCATGCAGCACCCGATGCTGTTGCCAATCGCTCGTTGGCTTTAGCTAGTTTCCTGGAGTAGTCTCTGCTCATGGCCGCTGCTGCTGCCCGTCTGGGCTGCCAGCAGAGGCACCGTCTGGCCGAGGTTTCGTGCTCTCGGCCAGGTGGGCCAATGACTTTAGTGGTTCGCGCCCATGCAGAGCTTTGTTTGTGTGCCCCCAGGCTGGACTTTGCTGATGCCGAGCTGGTTTGGTCTAGCGGTTAAGGTGCTCGCCCCGACCAAGGTCTGACTGAGGTCGCGGGCTCGAGCCTCGAGGCATATGTGAAGCGCCTGAATAGAGATTAAGTTCTCTTGGGGCGCTATGTAAATGAATTATATATATTTTTTTATATGCGACTCCTGGCGGGGGGGGGGGGGGCCGACCACAATCCTTTCACTGCCTCGCGACTACCCGGACGAAGTTGGCATCTTGGCGGATGTGCCCAAGAGCTCTCGCTGAGCTGAGGCGGCCCTCGTCGGTCGCGGCGACCGAGCAGCAGTCTTGGCACACGGAGGATGCATGCCTTTTGTAGAGCAGCCATCTTGGCGAACGGCAGAGAGGATGTGTCCGAGCGAGAGAGAGGCTCGGAAGGGACCTCGGCCGTCGCCCTTCGTTCGCGGCGATGCTTAGCGTCGTTGTGAAGACGGAGGAAAACTCGGCAGCGACCGACGACTGCGGTGCCGCCGCAGTCGGAGAGCGCCGCCTCCATCGTCGCAGCCGCGGCATCCTCGATCGTGGAACCCGAGACCGGCTCCTCGGCAGCAAGCCAGCGGCTGCGGCGGCGATCGGCAAGGCTTCGCGCTGCCCTCGTCAGAGCCTCGTCAGCCGGCGGCGACGGCTGCGGCAAAGAAGCCCGGAAGTATTCGTGCAACCGGTGCTGGCTGACGTTCGAGCACAAGCTACAAGCTCGGCCGACACGTGGTCGTGCACAGCGAGGCCACGTGGTCGTGCACAGCGAGGCCACGTGGTCGTGCACAGCGAGGCCAAGCCGCACGTGCCCGACCACTGCGGGCAGGCGTTCCGGCGCTCGAGCGGCCTCAAGGTCTCGGCCAAGCAGCACTGCGGGCCGGAAGGGGCGGCGTCGTCGAAGAAGCAGCCGCCGCCGACGTCGTGCCACCTGTGCGGCCTGACGCTGTCGAGCGAGCAGTGTCTGAGGCGGCACCTGTCGGTGCACGACAACGACACCGCCGTCGCCAAGCCGTATCAGTGCCACGTGTGCGGCGAGCGCTTCTGCCTTGCCGTTGGCCTCGCCATTGCACGTCAAGCACGTGTCGCACGCGTGCGAGCACTGCGGGCTCCGCTTCCTGCATCCGTTCAGGCTGTCAATCGGCAATCACACGGGCCCCCTGAAAAAGTGCCCGTGATTCATTTGCAGGTGGTTCCGAGGGTTGCTCAGGTCGGGCTCACCCCAGGCAGGTGGCTTGCTGATTTCAGGGCTCTGTCTTTATTTCGCGACCAGCAGTGGTAGCTTAACTCTCTGTTAGTTAGTTTTGTGGGCGACCGCACGCACGGCCACCTTTAGCCTTTGCTTGCTCAGCCTCCCCTCTGCTCGTCTGCTCGTCTGCTGCAGCAGACGAGCAGCTGCAGCTGCTCGTCTGCTGCTCGTCTGCTCGTCTGCTGCTGCTGCTCGTCTGCTGCTGCTCCTGTTCGCATCGAGCCGCTGGCTTTCCTTCTTAAGTAGCACAAGTCGTTGAATGCATCGATCCATTCCATTCCAATTTAGTAAATGTGCCGTCTCCTCTGCTGCTGGGGGGGGGTCAGCAGCAGAGAGATCAGACTACGAATTACGTCTATGCCGTGCCACTGCGCTGCTCCGCTGCCCCTTGCTGTACAGCTTGCTGCACTTTCTGCCTCACGAGGCACTCTCGTCTGTTGAAGGAAGAAACTAATCGCAGCTAATAAATCTTAGTAAGATTCGCTGCCTATTATGACAGAGAACACGCAGCAGCAGCAGCGTGATGTATCCTTGTATCGAGTGACCGGCAAGCGGTCACCAGCAGCTTGCGGCACATGGCAGTAACCAGCACTGGCTGCAGGTGCCGCCGACTCGTGATCCTACGGCTACGCTATATACCGGCACGCACTGGTTAGCAGTGGAATTTCGGACAGCTTTTCGCTTGTGACGGCAGGCTCCCCTTCCGCCGCCACCACCGTCGGGTAGTGGAATTTGAGCACTTTGTCAGTCGGCAAACACCGACCGACTGGAAGATTTCGAAGATTACGATTTCGATGAATCGATCGCTCTGTCCGCTCTCTTCCAGATCCTTCGATCGCTCTGTCCGCTCTCTTCTCTGTCCGCTCTCTTTCAGATCCTTCGATCGCTCTGTCCGCTCTCTTCTCTGTCCGCTCTGTCCCTCTTCCGATGACTCGATCTTTCTCTCGCTCATCTTCTGTCCGATCTCTCCCTTTTCTGTCTTTCTCCCAGCACCTATGCTGACTGTTTGTTTCCTTTCATTCCCTTTCCTCCATTGTATTAGATCCTTAACTTGAATCCAACATTGTTTATCACAACTTGCTAGCCAGCTAGCTAACGCGCCCTCACCCCGGTCGCCGCCTGGGCGTCCTCGGACCCTAATCCAGACACAGTGACCTGTAGGCGACCCAGCAAAACTCATTCGGCTTCGTGAGCCTCCGCCGGGCTAGTTTGCTAGGAAGGCTTCCTGTCAGAGCAGCTTCCTGCTTGCTGCTGCCCGGATGTCAGACTGCATCGTGTGCCACGTGACAGTGTCCCTGAGTCAGCAGACGATGCATCTCCGGACTATTGGCCATTTTCTCTTTGAAGACCGGCTAACGGCTCCGAGCAAACACACACACACACACACACACACACACACACACACCCTTGTGGCTCCTACAGTGGTAAGGCAGGCGAGCTTGCCGCTAGGCCCTTTGCTACCGGTGGGCCGTGATAGTAGGTGAGGCGGTCGCTTTTCACGTCCTCGGTCCCGAGGCCGTGGGTTCGAATCCTGCGGGGGGGGGGGGGGTGGGCGTTCCTTTATTGCGGCTGCAAGATGTTGTGATAGTCGTAACAGCTGTTCTGTCACTGTGCAAGAGAGGCTGTTGAATCAGCTAGTTTTTTCTGCATTCTGCCATCCCCCCCTTCAATGTTGCGGTTTCATGGTAGCCCCTCCTTTTTTTGACGGTAGTGAGGCTTTTTATAGAGCCCTCCAACTGGGGGCTGCTAGAACATTAGCCTCTTTTAGAACTCAGCCTACTAGAAGCTGCTGAACGGTGCACGTCTGCAGAAGTTGCTTCTTTGTCAGCAAGTGAGATACAATCAGATAATAATAGGGATAATAATAAAGCACTTGATAAAGAGCCTTCCTCAGAGAACTCAATCTCTTTCTAGGCGCTTCACATTTGCTGCAAAGGAAACACGATCGGATGGTGAGTGGAATCATGCTTGATAAGCAACGTGAATAATATGGTCAGGGGTGACATGCACAGGGTCAGCATGCAAGCGTGGTTGGTGACAGCATGCACAGTGTCCGAACGCATAAGCACATATAGGACGAATCACAGGGACCCACTGAATGCTGTGATAAATAGGTGTGTTTTCAAGTTCTTTTTAAACGTGGTCAAGTCAGGGGATGTTCTGATGCAAGTCGGGAGGGAGTTCCAGGCTTTGGGAGCATAGGAACTAAATGCACGGTCTCCAAAAGATTTGAGGTTTGTACGAGGTAGTGGTAAACTGTTGGATTCCGAAAAGTGGGTGGGACGATGCTTGGCCTGGTGGGGGAGTAGATCTAAGAGATAGGCTGGCGCCAAAGAATGAAGTGACCTAAAAGTGAGCAACAAAACCCTGAAGTCGATCCGCTGCTTGACTGGTAGCCAGTGCAGGTCGGCGAGAAGTGGTGTGATGTGGCAACTGCGATGCTCACGACAGACAAGCCTAGCTGGAGAGTTTTGCACCGGCTGCAATCGCCTGATTGCACATGCCGGTAGGCCAGCGAGCAGTGAGTTACAGAAGTCAAGACGGGATGTCACAAATGCATGGACCAACTTGGACGTGGTATCCTTATCTAAACACCCCGAATTTTAGCAATGACAATTATCTGAAAGTAGGCAGACTTGCTTGTGGAGCTGATGTGGTCGTCTAACGAGAGGTCACTTTGGAACATGACACCTAGATTTCGAGCTGATGTGGCTTAACAGGAGATACGCTGGCAGAGCCAATTTTGAGCGTCAGCCTTTCAAACTCTACCCATGTCTGCATTCCTAAGTAAGTCGTTGTACACCCGACGCAATGCTGACTCTCTGACTCTATGGAGTGATTAGCTCTAAGCCCAGACGGAAACTTACTTATAGCAAGATTTAAGCTTTCAATACGTGAGCACAGCTGGTCTGCCACGACTCTTTCTAATGTCTTTGATAAGAATGGTAGAAGGAGGACTGGGTGGTAATTGTTCTTGCGGTCTAGTGTCGCTTTGTTTCGTAGTGGCCTGACTACAGCTTTTGAAAAGGTGCTGGGACAACGATCCCTGAGGTAGCATGCCCGCTGGGCGACGCATGTCTGGTCCCCGAGAGTATCTCACTGTCCACCTTGAAGCGTGTGTGTCAATAGTGGCCCCATCTCGAAGTTTATCTCCCGTTTAAGAAGACTGTTTTCGCTCTCGACCCATAGGCACTGTTCTTCATCTGAGAAGCATTGATTTTCTGCTGCCCTGCATTATTAGCTAAAATGATAATGAGTTTTCTTTGTCCTTAGGACAAAAAAGTCTTAGGGGCTGAGTTTATTGGGTTTACGTTTTAGAGTCTGGTGGTTAGGTTTTTTTGGCTTTGAGGTTTAGGGTATCGGTTTTAGGGTTAGCCTTTAATGTGTGTGCTATGTGCCCATAGCAGGAAGTGAGTGAGCTCGCAGGAAGTTAGCTCCCATAGCTCGCTCTGAGAACAAACGACGCCGCTGTGTTAGCTATCTGGAAAGGTCACTGCTAGATGTCCTACTCTGGCCAAAGCCCACTATTTTTAAAGGACTTTTGAAGAAGTCTTTGCTAATTTTTAGGTGCATTGCTCAACACTTAAATCCTAATAGATGCAATTCCCACAAGGGCATTCAATCAGTATCTGACAGAACCTACATCCCGGCCAGTCGGGGCGGGAGGGAGGCTTCTGACAAACCACGAATAGAGCAAATTAAAACCGTATAAATACTATATATATATATATATATATATATATATATATATATATATATATATATATCATTTGAGTGCAAGTAAATACTTCAAACAGAGAAAGTAAGTTCCTGTCACGCTTTATAGAGCTAGCTGCTGCACAGAATCGGCACTACTGCGAGTGTAGACCAACCGTCCAAAGAATGAAAACTTGAGAAGAATTATGGCTGTCACTTGAGTCATCGCTTAGACAAAATTACTTGGCACGGATGCTCTCACGAGAACGTCCCAATCAATCCTATGCAGTTGCCGTGTGTCGGTAATTTCCTAAATGGTCAGCGTTCTCGCAAGAGCAAACGAAAACGCGAATCGATCGGACGGTACATTTGGCCGGGAGAGGGCTGTACAGTGCATTCAAAAAAGTAAAAAAAGTTAACGAGTATAATGAGTCGCCCGCTATAAATTGTATTTTATTTTTATTTTATACTTCATCATAATATATTGCATTGAAAGAGTATAATTAGTCGCCCGCTATTTTATATTAATTTTAGTTTTATTTTTTATTTAAAACTTCATTATAATATATTTCATTGAATGAGTATAATGAGTCACCCGCTATTAATTTTAATTTTATTTTAATTTTACACTTTATTATAATATATTTCATTGAAAGAGTGTAATGAGTCGTCTGCTCTTGCGTCTGCTTGCCGCTGCAGCAGCTTTAGGGCCCGCTACGAGACCGCTCTCTCCCCCTCCCCCTCGTAGCGCTGTTTAGTTCCACTGCTATTTCTTTGGAGGAACTGCACAGGGATGAGGAGTTGTGCCCGCAAGTTTCAGCTCCCCTTACAGCGAGCATTCGTTGATATTTCTTAAAGACTAATGAAGCGATCGGCATGCAAATTGGCACAAACAAGTCAACCTGTAACGTGAGCTATCCTTTTGATGTAACCACAAGTGCTACGATGATGACCTAATGATGACCTGTGGTCTATTTGCGCGGGATGTCGCCCATAGCAAAATATCGAGTCGAGGTTACAGCAGGCAGTATATTAACGTACGAAGGAAACGACGAGAAGTCGCTACTGACCGCCACGGCAAATCCTGGCTCGGCGAATGTGCAAGAGTGTATTATTGGACCCGCTGTTCTTCTACGTAGGCTTCCGCGAGCGACGTAGAACGCTAACGCCGTACAGCGGACCCTACAACCTGTAATAGTCAAGGTCAGTCGTTAAGGTGCTCGCCCCGACCAAGGTCTGGCCGAGGCCGTGGGCTCGAGCCCCGCGGCATATGTAGAGCGCCTGAATAGAGATTAAGCTCCCTTGGGGAGCTATCCAAATGAATTGCATTATTTTTCGCGAGGTCATTCACCAAATATGACTATATTGCAAAATCAACAGATTAATAATAATACGTTTGTGTAGCGCCATCGGAGAACTGAATCTCTTTCTAGGCACTTTACAAATGCTGTACAGAAACCATTACCATATGATAGGTGGTAACAACCGCAAGCAGTGTGTGTGTGCATGCTTATACACATGAAGGACTGATCACAAAGGCCCACTAAATGCTGATTCAGTACCATTCATTTTAGAAATGTGCCAAACTCTTCAAGAGATATAGGACACTTGCTTTCAAGATTTAAATACCTATACAACGAAATTAAAATGATTTGACATATCAAAATCAGAAGTAAAAAAACTTAAATTAAAAATGTAAGGATGTGCATAGCTATACTTACCCAAATTAAACTCCAAGATATGCGAAACAATCTATACAGACAGCTCAGCCCAGCTTACATTCCGAATTTTACGCCAATCGGAGCACTGTTGGTAAAGCTATAGAATTTGCAAGGTGCAGGAGATAACGGATGATGTAAAAACGTGCAAATAATATTGAAGAAGTCCGACTTTACAATATAATAATAATTCACTTGATAAAGCGCCCTCAGAGAACTCAATCTCTCTCTCTCTCTCTCTCTCTCTCTCTCTCTCTCTCTCTCTCTCTCTCTCTCTCTCTCTCTCTCTCTCTCTCTAGGCACAAAGGAGTTACTTGGTTTACCGTGGTACAACTTTGAAGCACATACCAAGGAGTGTTTATTTCAAATTTCTCGTTTATCGGCTCATTATTAGC
>WPIO01000054.1:1845000-1857500 GCA_009760855.2 Cristatella mucedo
CTGGCCTTGGTCGATGATCCCGCCGAAGAGGCTGGCTCAGCAATCAATATGGCGGACGAGTCGCGAATTTGGCGTGAAAATCATACCCGTACGACCGAGCCCCGCGCGACAGGTGCCCGGCAGAGTGTGTTTAGTGTGGGAAGTGCCTGAATTGAGATCAATTTCTCTAAGGGCGCTATACAAAAATGAATTATTTAGATTTAATTTAAATATAGCATCCGTCTGCTCTTGGTCTCCTGCGGCTCTCCATGCTAAGAGTGCTTTTTCCGGCAGCTGATTCGGGCCCATCCTCATCGCTGCATATACACTCCCAGCTGAAGACGACACCGGTCAGTATTTACCATTCAATACGTTCGGGGTCGACTGGCAGCGGTTGAGAAATAGTAATAATAATAATAATGCACTTGATAAAGCGCCCTCAGTGAACTCAATCTCTTTCTAGGTGCTTTACGTTTGCTGCAAAGGGAAACGTGATTGAATGGTGAGTAATATCATGCTTGATAAACATCATGGATAACATGGTTAGGGGTGACGTGCACAGGGTCAGCATGCAAATGTGGTTAGTGGCAGCGTGCACAGTGTCAGCACGCATAAGCACATGAAGGACGAATCATAGGGACCCACTAAATGCTGTCCTAAATAGGTGTGCCTGTAAGTTCTTTTTAAATGTGGTCAAGTCAGGGGATGTTCTGATGCAAGTCGGGAGGGAGTTCCAGGCTTTGGGAAATAATAATAATAATGTATTTGATATAGCGCCATTAGAGAACTCAGTCTCTTTCTAGGCACTTTACATTTGCTCCAACGAAAGCAAGATCGAATGGTTAGTGGCAGCATGCTCAATAAACAATAAAAATAACATGGTTAAGGGGTGACATGTACATGGTCAGCATGCAACTTTGGTTAGTGGCAGCATGCACCGTCAGCAGGCAACTTTGGTTAGTGGCAGCATGCACAGTTTCAGCAGCACGCATAAGCACATAAAGTACGAATCACAGGGACCCACTAAATTCTGCTATAAATAGATACGTTTATAGTTAACTCTACATCCTGCTGGCATCGGCTCTCGGTCGTCTGTGGCGCTACCAAAGGATACCAAAGGATACCAGAGGATACCATTCGAGGATGAAACCGCCTTAAACGTACTAAAAACGCTGGCTCGCGAGCTTGAGCTTAAGCCTGTGGCTGCGGCAGTGTCTGCCAGTGGCCAGTTGAACCGACTGCGCCCACAGGCCGTCACTTCAGTGGCCTGGGGCGGGCACCCAGAATGTGGCGATCCAGAATTCGGGCATCCCGGATCGATCTCTCGCGGCCCAACCGGCGCGGTCGTCGTGTGTTTGCCCCGCCCCCTATCCCTTGCCCCTCATTCTCCTCATTCTCGTCATTCCTCGTCATTCTCGTGCACTTTTCGCATGCTTGCCGCATCGACCCGCGCGGGCGAGAGAGAGAGAGAGAGAGAGACGCGACCGGACGGGACGGTGTGCAAGGTGGCCATCTGGCGGGCCATCCTACCTACTCTTTGCTTCGTATGTCGCGGAGCGGGCCAATCGCATATTGAGTCTGTTTGGGCCGCAATAGCCCAGGAGGCAGGGTGTTCGTTCTTACGACCAAGATCGTGGGTTCGGATCTTGCAGCGAGCGATCCTTTATGCCAGCCGCTGCAAGCGGTGGTGACAGCCATCGAGGCTCTTCTGCCACTATATAAATGAGGCTGTTAAACCAGTTAGCATTTATTTGGAGTGCTGCCACTTTGAATTAAGGTGCACTGCTGCTTCGTGACTCCAGTGGCACCAGTGTGTGGTGGCATTGTGCTGGCTAAAAGCTGGCGCGAAGCCAGACGAAAGTGACTGCAACGATTGAGCTGCATGGACGCATCGGGTCACGAGTCTTCGATTGCTTCGATTCCTGAATTGGTTGCTTGAAGTCAGCGCAGTGTGCAGCTCCAGGCTTTGGGAGCATACGATCTAAAAGCAGGCCCTCCAATGGATTTGTGGTTCGCACGAGGTGAAGCTAAATGATTTGATTCAAAAATGCTGATGATAAGATGCTAGGCCTGGTGAGAGTAGTTACGATAGGTAGGCTTGAGCCACAGAATGAAGGGACCTACAAAGTATAATAAGTGACATAACCTTGAAGTTAATGCACTGCTGGATTAGGAGCGAGAGCCGGTCGGCAAGAAGTGGCAACTGCAATGCTCACGAAAGACAAGCCTAGCTGTTGAGCTTTGCACCAGCTGTCAGCGCCTTGATTGCACAGGCCGCTAGACCAGCAAGCAGTGAATTACAGAAGTTGAGACGGGATGATACAAATGCATGAGCCGTATTAGATGTAGTGTCCCTGTCTAAGCAAGCCCCGATTTTAACAATTGTATGTAGCTGACAGAAGGCAGACTTTACTGCGGAGCAGAGCCGATATGGTCGCCTAGTGCGAGGTCACTTTGGAAGGGGACATCTTAGAGATCACTTCAATTGTGACACGCAGATTCAATAGGAGATATGCTGGCAGAGTGGATTTTGAGCGTTGGGTTTTTCAATTTCTGAGTCACTCTTGGTTCGCCCATAACTAGTACGATGGTTTTGCCGTCATTCAATTTAAGAAGGTTTGCTGCCATCCATGTGCGGATGTCATCAGTACATGCAGCAAGGGTATGTAGATAATTCAACGAGTTGGAGGGCTGAGAGGAATCAAAGCAAAGGTACAACTGAGTGTCATCTGCATAGAAGTAAAAGCATAGATTGTCCGAGGCGATCGCATCGGCAAATGCACGGGGAAGACGCAAAACAAAACAAGTATGATTGATCCATACAAACAAGCAGAGAAACAACAATAGAGACAAAGCCACGGAGAGCGAGAGAGAGAGAGAGAGAGAGAGAGGGACGGAGAGACAGACAGAGGCAGAGAGAGAGAGAGAGAGAGAGAGAGAGAGAGAGAGAGAGAGAGGGGAGAGCGAGAGAGCGTGCATGGGCGCTCGTCAGCAGCCGACAGTCAGCACTCGGTGAAGGGCCGGCCTCCTCCGACCAGGGCGCCGCGTGTGCCACCAACAGAGACGCCCGAAGCTCGCTGCCCTAGCGGCAATGGCTGACGACAACGTGCTCTGGCGTAACGAGGTCCAGCTCGAGGCTGTCGCCTCTGCCCTGCAAGAGAAGAGTTCGCACAATTAGCAGACCAATCGAAGGGCTCGCTCTCGCGCTCGGAGGACCACTACAGCGAGTGGCAGATGACGGCTACCCAACCGTCGCGAGTCACAGGCTCTCTGCTGCGGCGGCTTCCATTGGTCGTCCGACCGCTTGACCTCGACGGCGGATATTGGCGAAGAACCGCAAGGGTCCGGAAATGCATGTCGCATGACCGCAGTTTCGGCGACTGAAAGGACGCATTGCTTTTGGTTGCTTCCATCGACAGGCAAACCTACTCTCAACATATTTGAACTCATTTTTTCCCTCCGCTCCTGGCTTTCGGTCACTCTCTGTGTCTCCATCCTCTCCGTCGGTCCTCTCTCTCGTCGGTCGTCCGTCCTCTCTCTCGCTCTCTTCCTCCCTCTGTGTCTTCGTCCTCTGTTTCTCCTTCCCTCTATCTCTCTCCCTCTCTCTCTCTCCCTCTCTCTCTCGCTCGCTCTCTCTCTCTCTCTCTCTCTCTCTCTCTCTCTCTCTCTCTCTCTCTCTCTCTCTCTCTCTCTCTCTCTCTCTCTCTCTCTCTGTCTGTCTTTCTCTCTCTCCCTCTCTCTCTCCCGCCTGCGAACCTCTATCTCTCTGTCTCTCTCTCTCTCTCTCTCTCTCTCTCTCTCTCTCTCTCTCTTCCTCTCTCTCTCTCTCTCTCTCTCTCTGTCTTTCTCTCTCTCTCTCTCTCTCTCTCTCTCTCTCTCTCTCTCTCTCTCTCTCTCTCTCTCTCTTCCTCTCTCTCTCTTCCGCCTGCGAACCCTGAACTTGATCTCTTTCTCTCTCTCTCTCTCTCTCACGGGTCGTGTGGGAGTTATGCCTACCTGACTGAAACTGCGTAATTCGAAGAGCACACGATTATCTCTTCGCGCTCATCGAAGCAGGCGAAATGTATACAGCTTGGCACGCGCTAAAATTCATCTGCCTTCAGACAATCAGACCGGCACCTCGAGCTCTCGAGCGAGCGTAGGAGGGGCGTGTCGATCCAATGGTTCTCGCCAATGGGTCTCGCTTTTTAGTGCAATACAACGGCAGTCCCGACATCAATAGAGAACTGGGAAACCAGAGGTCATGGAAAACCAAATGTCACGGAATCGTTCGCCCGCGCTCGTGGGCAGCCTGCTCTTAACTCCTGCGCATGTGGACGTTCTCCAATTGAACGACGATAAAAGTCGCCTTCTTTAGCTGTGGGCAAACCTGGTGTCTCTACGCGCGGAGTGCGAAAAGCCTCAAGATGCGCTGCTTTCCGAGCGTGTCTCTTTGTCGTCTGCGCGACACTCGGTGTCCTGTTTAAAAGTGATTCTTTACTAGACAACCAGACCGGCTCCACAAGCCAAGGCTGCCTACTTGCAGCCGCTGCAAAAAATTTGGTCCCGACCTCCCGGTGCTCTCCCTGCTCCCGGTCCTCCATCCGTCCGAGCAGAATACCGACATGACATGTTGTCTCTCGTCGGTAGGTCTCTTCATTTTCTTGCTCCAGCCTACCTATCACAACTACTCCCCAATCAGGGAATATGTCAGAACTACCCCCCCCCCCCCCCCGATCGGGCCCGACATCGCCCGTACCAGCTCTTCTCACTCAAGTCGCTTGGCTGTGCCTCGAGCCAACTACCAAATCCTCCAGTGGCAGTGTGTTTAATTCGTGCGTTACCAAAGCTCGGAACTCACTCCGAACTGACATCACATCCTAGACGAAGTGGCCCAGCCAGAGGGGATAGAGGGCACTTGCCCCCCCCCATCCTCCCGAAACAGGGCAGCGACCTGGACCGAGCCCCCTATTCTTACGCTCGCCGATAGTCAACAACGACGGCAAAATTGTGTCTCAATTCAACTCGCTGACCTACCGCCGAGTTCATATTGAATAAAGGCTACGATTTCGCTCTCTGTGTCTTCGAAAGAAACGGTGCTTCATTGGCTTAGCGGATTAGCTTGCATCGCTCAGTGGCTTAGCGGATTAGCTCGCGTGGCCTCAGTGGCTTAGCAGATTAGCTCTCGCATGAGCGTCAGCAGACTCATGAGGCGACAACTGCCTGCGTGTGCTTAACGCTCGTGGGCGGCGCGAGATCGCTGCGGCGACCTCGGCAGCCTGGGCTCCAGGCTCCTGTCTGTCTCACTGCCCTTTCCGTGCGTCACTCACTCTGTTTATATGCACTGCCATGTATATGTCGTTGTTGTCGCTTTAGCTTGCATCCTACCAGCTCCCTCTCTCTCTCTCTCTCTCTCTCTCTCTCTCTCTCTCTCTCTCTCTCTCTCTCTCTCTCTCTCTCTCTCTCTATCTCTCTCTCTCTCTCTCTCTCTCTCTCTCTCTCTCTCTCTCTCTCTCTCTCTCTCTCTCTCTCTCTCTCTCTCTCTCTCTCTCTCTCTCTCTCTCTCTCTCTCTCTATCTCTCTCTCTCTCTCCTCTCTCTCTCTCTCTCTCTCTCTCTCTCTCTCTCTCTCTCTCTCTCTCTCTCTCTCTCTCTCTCTCTCTCTCTCTCTCCCTCTCTCCCTCTCTCCCTCTCTCTGTCTCTCTCTCTCTCTCTCTCGAAGCTAGTGGTGACTTCGGTGTCGATAAGATCCCGAGGCTTGCCGCGAGCGGCCGGCGCCACAGAAAGGAGCCGATCGCTCGACGAAACCGCACGGCCACCGCCGAGCGAGCACACTACGTGAGAAGAGCGGCGCCGCTGCCTCCACCGCCGCCGCTTGGTAGTGGCGAGCGGCGGCCGCTTAAACGGCTAGAGGAAGCTGCCTCTTAGGGAGCGCTCAATGTCGCGAGGACAATGGAGCATTGTCCGCCGCGGTGTGCTGCGCCGAGGACGAGTGTCCGTTTATGGCCGCCGGGCGGATTGCGAGCGAATGCCAAGATTGTATTCCCGTTGTAGCGTTGACAAAGCGGAGGCAGCCGAGAATAATGACGCCTCGTGGCACGCCATTAGCGGCTCACAATGGCGGTCGCAGCGCACGCTAGCGGAGACCTGCAATTACCCGCGCTCGGCATTGTGAGCACGCTCGAGCCGTCAAAAGGCCGTCGTCGCTAAGCCGGCGTTTTGTGAATTGCCCGGCTCCGGTCGGCGGCCGCGGTCGGCGGCCGACGCTGTCGGTGTAACAATGCCTCTCGTCGGGGCGTCTCGGTTGCGAATGTTCCAACGGAGTCTCCGCCCTCTGCGCGCTGCGCCCGCGCGCGGGGCCCCTCCCCCTCCTCCTCACCCTCTGTCCCGTTGCACGGATGAGGCGCGGCTGCTGGGGAGTGATGCGATCATCCTCGTCACGTGGCCTGCCGCCTTCGGCCAATGGGATTGAGCGTGTGCGGTTTCGAGGTCTGCTGCGCGCGCGCCGGCGTCGCCTGCTTCGCATTCGAGGGCTGCTCGCGGTCGAGCTAGCTAGTGTCGAGAGCACGCTCCGCTCCTCGGTGGAAAGAGATTCGAATGTCCTCGAGCTTCGCCATGCACGTCGTCGCGGCACAGGATTACGCCGACGTGCATGGCCGCCTCCATCACGCGGCTATGCTTCCACCCAAGCATCCGTACGACATGACGGGCATCAACGGGTACGGCATGCACACCATGCAAGGTACGGCCTTCTCGCGGCGGCGGCGGCGGTCCGCACGGTCGGCGATCGAGCCCGCATCTCGAACCTCGTGCTCGCGCCTGGCTAGCAGCAGCCGCCCGCCGCAGCGCGCTCTCCCTCTCCGCTTGTTTTTCGAGCTCTCGGGCGCCCTTTTTCGTGGGGGGGGGGATGGGGAGCGGACTTCCGCCAACCGCGAGCGGTCGTTGGGCGAACGCGATAAGCGAATTCGCCGTCTGCGCTCGTCCGCCATTCGCCGCTGCTCACGTGCGGCGCGTTCCGTCGCCGACAGGGATGACTTCGATGGCGGCGGTGACCAGCCTGGCGTACGGTTCGCCCATGAGCGCCATGCGCTGCAGTGGCGGCGGCCCTTCCGGCAGTGCGACGGCTGCAATGGCACCGCCGGGTGCCTACGGCGCGGCCGCGCCTGGCGGTCCGAACGGCGCGTGCGCCACGGCACCGCTGCTGCATACCGGCAGCGGCGGCTCGGGCGGCAGAGCGAGCGTCGGCAGTAGCGGCGGCGGCGGCGGCTCGTTGACGGTGCAAGCCGACGCCGCTGCTGCTGCGGCGGCCGCTAGCGGCGGCGGAGGAGGCCTAAGCGGGTGCGGTGGCGACGGCGCTGGAGGTGGAGTGAACCACGCCCATTCGGCGGCGGCAGCCGCGGCGGCGATGCGTCTCGACTGGACGCGCTCGAGCGCACTGAATCGGGCTCGAGAGAAGTCGTACCGTCGCTCGTACACGCACGCCAAGCCGCCGTACAGCTACATCAGCCTCATCACGATGGCAATCCAGCAGTCTCCGAGCCGAATGTGCACGCTGAGCGAAATCTACCAGTTCATCATGGACCTGTTCCCGTTCTACCGGCAGAACCAGCAGCGCTGGCAGAACTCGATCCGCCACTCGCTCAGCTTCAACGACTGCTTCGTCAAGGTGCCGCGCACGCCCGACCGGCCGGGCAAGGGCAGCTACTGGACGCTGCACCCCGAATCGGGCAACATGTTTGAGAACGGCTGCTACCTGCGCCGCCAGAAACGATTCAAGTGCGTCCAGAAGGAGCAGGCGGCCACGTCGCGCCGAAAAGGCGGCGGCGGCGGCAACGACGACGGCTGCGGTGACGGCGGCGACGGGACCGAAGGCTACGGCGGCGGCGGTGCAGAGAATAGCCAAAGCTCCGCAGATGACGGAGACGATGACGACGACAATGTAGTCGGAGATGGAAGCGACGGCGAAAGACGCGACGGTGGCAGCGGCGCAGCGGGTGATGGCGACGGCGCATCAGCCTCGAGGCTCGGCGGCGCCGTCGAGCTCTCGAAATCCGCGTCGTCACCCGGCGGCGGCAGCAGCGCAAAGTCCGAGTCGTCGGCCGCGTGCTCCTCGCAGGACGCCGCGCTCCGGCGAGCTGCAGCCGCGTCGACGTTCGCATCGTGCCGCCGAGCGCCGGGCCCCGGGCAGACGCAGGCTCCGCTGGACGGAACGCGACAGCAGCAGCTGCAGCAGCAGCAGCAGCCACAGCAGCTGCACGGCGGCTTGTTCTTGTCACACCAGCTGGCTGACGCCGCCATGCAGCAGCAGCAGCAGCAGCAGCGAATGAGCGTCCACCAGCAGCAACAGCAGCAGCAGCTTCACCAGCAGCACCATCACCTAGCTCAGGTCATGGACGCACAGCACTTCCACCATCCGTTCAGCATCAGCAGCTTGATGAACCAGCAGCCGATGGAGCAGCCGCTCATGAAAATGTACGACATGAAAATGTATGCGGACATGTCGTCCGTGTACCACCAGCCGTACCACTCTCGCGGCGGCGGCTTGACGCCGTCGCAGCACGCCGACACGGCCGCAATGGCCGACGAGGCTCGAGGAGCCCCGCCATACTGCAGCCAGGACGCTTACTACCGGACGTACTCCGCCCACCCGTCGCTGACGGCCCTGTAGCGGCCGCCGTCGCCGCCGCCGCGTCGCCGACTGACCGGATCCGGACCGCATGCGCGGGCGACGGGCACGCGCACTCACTGAGTCGCCGGATGCGCACGCGAGCTCGCGAACAATGCAGCGGCAGCTCGGTGGTTCGTGCGCTCCGCGCGCCAGACGCTCGGCCGGCGCTGGCCGCCGCTGCCTCGATGGCTCCTGAGCTTGAAGCTCGGCCTCTTGGAAAGTCCGTCGTAAATACTCAGACCGCTTCGAGCGTCCTGCCGAAGGACGCGACTCGAGATTACATTCCCCGAGCACGCGGATGACGGGCCACGATATCGCCACGCCCCACTGTGCGAAGGCGAACGCCTAGTTCGGCGAGATATCGTGGCGCGTCGCCGCGCGTTCGGTCGCCTTTTCCGCGCGCGCGCGAATGCATCCTCCCTCCTTTCCACGTGTTTCGCTCCTGCTTCGTCTCTTTCTTATCGAGGGACGTGACGCGGCGCTCCTCCGAGCCACCAAGGCGACATGGTGCCGCATCGAGATTGTCGCTTTCGTCGCCGGCGGAAGCGGTCGGACCGAGAAGTCCGCTTGTTTTTACGCCTGCGTCGCGTCGCAGTCTAGCCCCTTTGACGCGACATTGACGCGAACTTTGTGAAACTCGCATTCCCGTCCGGCGGACCGGCCGGCCGGCCCACCGATCTCCTACCCGTGCTGCTGCTGCCGCGCCGCGCTCATGCTGCCTTCGCTTCGAGGCTCGAGCGCCGCCGCCGCTGTTACCATAGCCGATCATTACAGCCAGCTGTTTGCCAATTCGGCCTTTCATCGTTCCGCTGGTGTCGTTGGGGCGCGGCGGCTGGTGTCGTTGGGGCGCGGCGGGAAAGCGTGGCGTGAAAGCAAGCGTGCAGCGGTGGAGCGCCGTCGGCTGCGGCTTCGAGGGCCACGAATCGGCCGTCGGCCGTGGCTTCGATGCGGCCATGCGGCCGTGTCGCAGCAGCGTCTGCCCGCAAGCGATGTCGAATCCGCCCTAAGGAGAATGAGCCCGCAGCAGAAATCGCGGGAGCTGGCGGGAAATCGTGAGAACTCCGAGAGCGGTGGTTCCCGCCTGCCGCCGCCGACGTCGGCGGCTCCTTTGTGCTCCTTTGTCGGCGGCGACAGTTGCGTAGTCGGCGTCGGCTGCATCGATGGCCTCGAGGCGCCGTGGCGAAGACTTAAAGACTTGTAGCGTCCTTGTCTCCCCTCCGTCTTTTCTGCCGCCTCTCTCGCGTTCCCTTCTTTCTTTCTTCTCGCGGTCGATTGCCGCGTCGTCGGTCGCTCGCCGCTCAGCGTCACCTGGCGGCGTTCGCCGATACAGCTGCTGCACAGCCGATTGCTGCACAGACGATCGAGGAGAATGAGCCGCCGCCGCCCCCGCCGCCGTCGCCGTCGAGGCACTCCTGCGGTACATTAGCGAGCATCGACGCCGGCTGCTGCCGAGCCGGCTGCCACCGCCGCACCAGCTGCTGCCAGCGACGGAGGCACAGGCGCCAGGCAGACCCAGACGCCGCCACTGTATAGGCGGCCTGCGAGCGAGGGCCCGGGTCGCGCGTGGCGAGGAAGCGCCATGTGACACTGGACACTCCGGACCTCGAGACGCCTACCGAGTCAGGCGATCGCCGGCTCCGCCTTTGTTGGCGAAAGGCGGCTGGCTGGCTGGTTGGCTGGTTATCACCGAGCGAACGCCAGGACGGTGGCGGCAGGCAGGCGCGCACGCGAGCCCCCCCCCCCCCGGGCGACGAAGCGGCGTCGCAAGAGAGATTGCCGCGTCAGCCGCCGCGCTGCTGCGGCCGCAGCAGCAGCGGCGCTGCGGGAGTGCTAATGAACGTGGCCACTACTACCGGGCAGGCGCGAATTGGTCGCTGGGGACGAGAACCGTTTTGACACCTAATTGCCGCAGGAAGCGCTCGATCGCTGCCTGAGCGCTGTGACTGAGAAGCGCAAGCCTTATTTGATAGACTCGACTTCTTCGGCGAGTGGCCGAAGCGTCCGGGGAATACGCGGCTATTAATTTCGAGAGGACCTCCTCGCAGGCGAGAGCCGTTCAATGGAGCGTATTGACTTAATTAGGCAGAATAAATAGATTAACAATTGTATCAATTTTAATTACCGAGGCCCTCAGCCCGGCTCGCGCGTATTCATTTCGCGAAATAAAAAGTCCTCAACCGCTCGCGAGATCTCGGCCGGCGCTGCACATCGCGCGAGATCTCGGTGAGGCACGCCTGCGCCGCTGCAGCGAATGCCGCTCGGATGAGCGAGGCGCTCCTGCGAGCGACGCTCGCAGGAGCCGCCAACGAATCGCGAGCGGTGCGCTGCCGCTGCCTCGGCGTCGGCATCGAGAGAGGCAGCCATCTCTACTGCTTCGGAGTAGTTTCTAGCGCTGAAAACCAAGCAGCTTTCGAGCGGATCTCGGAGGCAGCTCGCCGAACGACCCAACAAAGCCGCCTTGCCGCCGACTGTGCCGGCTGTCCCACCCAACCCCTCGTCGCCGCCTCATAAAAATGAGTCGCGGCTGCGGCAGCTGCACAACGACGCCTTGACGAGCCCGTCAAACTCATCGCGAGGTTTCATTCTCGTGAATCGGGTTGACGCGTGCAGGAGTAATTCCCGTAATTTCGGGCGTCTATTCGCAACATCAACACGACCGCAGAGCCACCATCGCACGGCAAGCATAGGGCGGTCGCCGAAGCGGCAGCGACCGTCGAGCGTCGATCGGCAAGCGTCGTCCGTCATGCGGCGCGAGCGGCAGCTGTAGCCAGCGGCGGAGCTCGAAGAGGCAATTTGAGCGCAGCAGACGACGCAGACGAGCTGGCAAGCGCGAGCCTCGGCGGCTGCGAAACGGGCGGTTTGCAGCCGCCGCGAGTCGCGAGCCGCGCTGGACGATGATGACGTTCCGCCGCCCGTTCACCCTGTCTCTCTCTCTGTCTCTCTCGCTCGTTCGCTCGCTCTCGGGTTCGCTCTCGTCTAGCGCTGCAAGTGGAGCGGATGAGGAGCTGACGAGGACGAGCCGGAGCTCCGCTCAGGCGATCGCCGGACTCCGATCGACGTCCTCGGCTCCGTCCAAGGCAGCTTCCGCTTCCGCTTCCATTTCACTCGACGCGGAAGCGTTCTGAATTCTCCTCCTGAGCACGGCGACCAGTCTCTGCAGCCTACAGAAGTGCAGGGAAGCTCCAGACGCCTGGACTCACTGCCGCTGCGCTCGCTCGCTCGCTGGCCGACCACCGCAAGCCCCCGACCATCCCACTACTCCGAAAGGCTTCGACCTCGAGGCGAGAGCTGCATGGAGGGGGGGTTCGGTCGCACTCCTCGGAGCTGCTGCGCTGCTCGGCTGCCTGGGCTTGACGAGCAAGAGCTTCTCGCAGCAATGGCGGCCGAGAGTATCTCGTCGAGCGACCTCGACCTCCTTTCCGAGCTGCACGCGTGCGTGCGTCGCTCCTGCCGAGCCTCACCTCTGCTCGCGCTCGCCGGCCTGCTCGGCGGCCGCTCGGGCGGCGCTCAGCTGACCGAGCAGTTGGCGCTTGTCGCCGTCCAGCTGCTCGCAGCGCTCAGCCAGACGCTCGCTCCGCGCGACCAGCGAGCTCTCTCTCGCCCGAGCTCGCTCCAGATCGTCCTCGAGGCGGCGAAGCGAGTCGCTGTACTCGTCGCGCAGGCTCGCCTCCTGCGAGAGCGACTTGTGCAGGCTGCGAAAACGGCGGCGAAAGATCGCGCGCGCGCGCATCTGTCGCTGACCGAGGGACGGCTACGGCGCACGTGCGCGTGCCAGAGAGCGCGCGTTCGTACGAAGCGAGGAGCCAAATCTGCCGAAACCGGCGAGCGAGCTCCTCTCTGCGCCTCCCCGCCGGATGCGACCGGTGGGCTTTCTC
>WPIO01000054.1:1865000-2132500 GCA_009760855.2 Cristatella mucedo
ATCATAAATGCACTATATACTCATAATATATAATATATAATATATAATGCTTCTTGCTGTGGGGCCAGTGAAGGTCGGTGAGAAGCAGCTAAAAGTCTAGCAGTTGCGACGTTCACGTCAGAAAAGCCTGACAGCTGCACAGCTTTTCCCCAACTGTAAGCTCCGTCTAATTTCGTCGCTAATTGCAAGGGTAGCTAGTTGCAGACGGCATGGTCCAGAAGGAATGTCGAGAAGGCGTCGACGCAACTTGGCTGCGGTATTCTACTCGAAGCAGGATTTAAGGACTATTGCAATATGGCGCAGCTGAAAATAGGCTGAAAGTCAACAGAGCAGCCGATGGGCTCATAGTAAGAAAGATAATTGTATAACGGCCACATCCCTTCGCTTTATGAACTGTTCCGCATTGGACGAGACCGCCATGCGGGGGACCACCGCGCCAGATGAGCATCATTTTTTGTCGTCGTGTCAAAGGCGGCGACGCGCAGCTGCGGCCGCATCCGAGTATTCGCTCTGCTCGCGAAAAGCCACAGGCGAACTAGCCAGCCGGCGAGTGAGCGAGCTTGGATGAATTGTTCGGCGACAACAGGACGAATGAATGGCTGCTCCGACCTTCACCCCAATTCCATTGTCTCGCCGTTAATGCACACAATCCGAAGTCGCAGCGTTTGCATTTCCAGAGTAATTGCTCCGACGGAGGCGAGCGTAACGCGAGCCCTCGTGCAGAGACAACGACAGGGTGGGCGGTCGGGCGGCCGCAAGACTGCTCGGGGAAGGGCAAGGCTGGAAACGTCGGCGCCTCGCGACGGAAGAAATCGCCCTAGAAAAAGCCCTAGGAAAGTCTCTCGGCGACTCGCGACTTTCCTAGAGAACGATTTCTTCGGGATCGACGCGAAACTTGGCCATCGTCGCCATTACCTCCTCGCTGTAAGCGAGCGACGCGGCGGGAGCAGCTCGGCTCAGGCACACGCGCACGTGGAGACGCCGAAACTGCCGTCGAAACTCTGCGCGCCGAAAAAACCGCTCCTCTTTTCACGCTCGATGCGCCCGCGCCCGCGCCCGCCCCCTCCCCCCCCCCTCGAGAACGGACTGCTGCCCGTGCCCGTGCGGTCGCCCCGAACTGCCATTGCCGAAGCGATCGGCTGCGGCCGCCGCAGCGGCACCCGAGGATCGAACGGAGCCGGCGGCGGTGGAGAACGGCTTCGGCTGCTCGCTGCCACGCTCACGCACAAAGTCTGCCTCGCTGCTCGGCGTCGGCCGGCCGCCACCGCTGTGCCCTTCGCTCAAAAGAAGCGGCGAGGTCAAAAGTCGATGGGAAGACGACCCCCCTGCCCCGTTGCCCGCCCGGCGGAAGTAGATAGAGCTCGGAGCTAGCTTGGCAGACGGAGGAAGAAGAAGAAGGCGGCTAAGCTCGTCGACGGGACCGCTCGGTCGAGCTCGTCGGCGGGACCTCGGGTCGCGTGGCCGAACTGCTCCCTGGCCTTGGCCTTCGTCGATGGCTCGAGCGAGGCGCTCGCCTCTGCCGAGCGAGCAGGTCGTACGGTGGCTGCTTCCGGTCGATAGGCTTTTTCTCCGTCTCCGGCGGTCTCCGAGGCGCCTCTCGGAAACGCCACAGCGGCCCGCCCGATACGCCCGCTGGCTTTTTTAAGGTGGCACCGAGATCGCTCGGCGATGACCTCGCGGGCATGATGCTCGCGGCTACGTCAGCGCTCGACCCAACAGAAGTCGCGAAGAGATCTAAGAGCTGCGGGGCTAAGGAGACAGCAGAGGAGAGTGCAATAAAGAAAGGAGACAGGAAGGAGACAAGAAGGGAGAAGGAATCCTTGCAGTCTCAGGGATTGAACCGCGGCCCAAGAGTCAAAGAGCCGCCCAAAGCCTGCATTAAGAACCGGCAGAGCGGTAACGGTCGACAGAGGGCGCTGCGGAGCCTTCGCCTCGACGGGCGGAGGTGAAGAAGACGCTCGCTGGCTGCCCGAGTCTCTCGGCTCTCGGTCGCCGCCATCAGCAGCACGTGAGCTCAGCGGCGACGACAAAGCCGCCGAGGAGTCCGTCCTTTTTCTGATCGCTGTTTTCTTTTCAGCGAGAGAGCGCCCTAACGCTCTGAGCTCGACCGGCGCCGGCAGCTCTGCGGTCGCCATTACATCGAGCTCGCACCTCGGCGCCTTCTGCTCTACGCGACCTTCTGCCAAACGGAGCAGCAAGCTCCGATGAACGGAGCAGCAAGCTCCGATGCCGTTTCCGCGCACGCGAAATTGGCATTTCAGTGTAGCGTAGCGTGTCTCTCGTGGTCGCTCGCGGCGAGGCGATGCACGCTGGTGCAGGTAAACGGCATAAGGGGCGGCACAGGGGGCAGCGGGACACGCTTGAGCCAAGTCTGACTACTTTCAGCTACATTACATGGCTAAATTCGGGCTTGCTTAGACAGGGGTGCCACATCTAAATTGGTCCATGCATGTATGTGACATCCCGTCTCGACTTCTGCAACACACTGTTTGCTGGTCCACCAGCATGTGCAATCACGCTCTTACAGCTGGTGCAACAATCTTCAGCTAGGCTCGTCTGTCGTGAGCGTCGCAGTTGCCGCATCACACCAATTCTATCTGATCTTATCTGATGGGATATTTGTATTGGCTCCCAGTCAAGCAGCGCATCGACTTCAAGGTCACTCGCTTTTAGGCCTCTCCCTCCTTTGGCTCCAGCTATCAGATCTACTCCCCCACTACCGGCTACCCGCTTTTCGGATCTTATCGTTTACCTATACCTCGTACTAACGTCCAAGACTTTGGAGACCGTGCCTTTAGTTTGTACGATCCCAAAGCCTGGAACTCACTTCCGGATGGCATCAAGACGTCCTCTCACTGGACTACATTTAAAAAGAAGTTAAAACGCATCCATTTATCACAGCATTTAGTGGATCTATGTGATTCGTCCCTTGTGTGCTTATGCGTGCTGACACTGTGCATGCTGCCCCTAACCATAAATGCATGCTGACCCTGTGCATGTCACCTCTAACCCCAATATGCTTGTTGAGGGCGCTATTTGGATAGCGGTTAAGATGCTCGCCCTGACTAAGGTCTGGCCGAGGTCGTGGGCTCGAGCCCCGTGGCATGTGTGAAGCGCCTGAATAGAGACGAAGTTCTCGCGGGGCGCTCTACAAATGAATTATATTATTGCCTTTGATCATGCTACCGTTAACCATTCGATCATGCTTCCTTTGCAGGACATTTAAAGTGCCTAGAAAGAGCATAAGTTCTCTGTGGGCACTATAGAAACGTATTATTATTATTATTATTATTATTATTACTATTATTAAGCTCTACGCCGGTTGGGCGCTGCCGGCCCGCCGCCCCCAACCGGCGCCGAGCTTCCTGTGGTGCAATAGCCAGTTGGTCGTTGGCTCTGACTGCGGCAGACGTCTCGCGCGACTCTCAGCTTGAGCCCCTCTTCGCCGCCACCTTTCGACGCGACCTTGGCGAGACCTTTCTTCTCGCTACAGTGAGGAGAGAGGTTCGGCTAGGGGCCTCGCGGAATCTGCCTTCCTCGCAGTGGCACAACAGTCGAATGACAAGTACCGTGTCAACAGCATTAATGAGTGGCGCCAGCGCTCTTTGCGACCGCGCCTGAGCAAACAGGCCGCTCGCCGGCCCAAGCGCCGGCCGCCACCGGTGTCCATCGATTGCCACCTGCGCATTATTGTCGCCCATTGTTCGAGCCCTGGCTGACAACATTGCGTCGCTTCCCCCGCTCGCGCGCGGCTCCGCGTGGCCCGTCAATAAGCTGCATTATCATCGGCGGCGGCGGCAGCGGCCCAAGCGAGCGAGAAGTGGCGTCGGCAGCAGCTAGCGACTATTTCGAGCGCTACGCTTCAGGCAGCTGCAGAATGGCGGCACTCGTCTTTTTCTACAGGGGCCCGAAAGTACCCGGTTGCAGCTCTGACGTCCAACTCCAGCGACGCAGCCAATGCCGCCGCCTCGAGAAAGCTTCGCGAAGCGGCGGCCGAGGAGCCGAGCATGCGGCGGCGGGGCCTCTCAATGTTTACACCTTGCTGCTTGTTTTCCCCTATCTCTATCTCTGTCTCTCTCTCTATCTCTGTCTCTCTCTCTCTATCTCTGTCTCTCTCTGTCTCTCTCTGTCTCTCTCTGTCTCTCTCCGTCTCTCTCTCTGTCTCTCTGTCTCTCTCTGTCTCTCTCTGTCTCTCTCTGTCTTTCATTCTCTCTGTCTCTCTCTCTCTCTTTCGCTCTCTCTCTCTCTCTCTCTCTCTCTCTCTCTCTCTCTCTCTCTCTCTCTCTCTCTCTCTCCACGCCGCCCATGTCTTGCTGCTACCCGAACTAGCGAGGGCCTCGTGGACGCAACAGCAGTGCCCACAGGCTCGAACTTTTCCCGAAGACGTTTCTACGAGGGAAATTTCTCTTCTACGCGACCAATTCTGAATGCTATTAGAAAAAATGCGCTACTAATTATTGACGCATAGAAAAATATTGAACTCAGTTTGGAGCGAATGTGCAGGAAAATACTGTCCGATAAACCGCTGCTTCGCGGCGTTCGACACAAGCCGAGACCGGAAGCACGACCGGAGAACGTTCGATGGGCAACTGGGAGCGTACAGGCTTATCCGGCTTCGCGAGCCTCCTGTTCGAGGAGGTCGGGACCGGGAGCGCCGAGGACGCGGCGGATAAATGAATAAATAGCATTAATTTGCACAGCGACCCCTAAGAGAGCTTAATCTCTATTCAGACGCTTCACATAGCCCACCGGACTCGAGCCCATGGCCACGGATAGCTTATGCTTTCACCTCGACCTTGTTTAGAGGCGAGCACACCTGAACCACAGGGCCACACCAGGCACAATACCCGCCAGCACTCTCATCTTTGGGTAAAAGTTCAAGGACTAGCAATGCCCATATTATTTCAGTAAACTCGGCGCCCGATTTAAGCAGAGACGTCCTCCGGGTCGCTGCCACGCCTTCGAACGTCACTGTTTTACACGCCGGCGAGCCGCTGATTGGTCCGGTCCGCCGAGTTGTCTGGGTGCAGCCTACTTTGCGATGCTGAGTCAATTTACAAGTTTCTCACGCAGAATCTCTTTTAAGAGAGCTTGGCAATAACGGCGTCAGAAGCTGGCTCCGTCACAGCTACCCCGGAAGAAAGACACCGTCTCAGCTAGCGAGGCAACTGGGAACGTACAGGCACATCCGGTTGCGCGAGCCTCCTGTTCGAGGACGCTGGGACCGGAAGCGCGGGCCCTGCTCGGTGCTCGAGTGGCGCCAACCCTAGGCAGCTAAAATGTTGCCAACTTTCTCGGCGGTTTAACCGGCCGTACTGAGCACAAGGGGTGCGGCGACTCGGAGGGTGAAGGGCGAGGTGGCGACTCGGAGGGGAGGTGGCCGGCGAAGGCGAGCTACGGACGAGACCGATGCAGCACTACCAGATACTTGCGGACTCACCTTGAGAGCTCTGTCCGACGCTTCGGCGGAGGCGCGGTCGTCGAGTGCTCGGTGCAGCTGCAGCGCCTCCATTTCCAGCTGCTTACACTGCAGCGTAGAGGCGCAGCGTCGCTGATTCGCCGAAAATGCCGCCATCTTTTCAGCAGGCGCTCGAACCGGTCGCCGGCGCTAGCACCGATCGGATGCAGCGACGACTCACTACGCCCGCAGCGAACTCACTACGACCACGTGGCATCCGCACGCCACGACAGGGGTCGCCCTCTCTAGCGGTCGCCACGATTCATTTCACCACGAGAGCTCGCGAACAGGCGCCCCGCAGTAAAGACACTTCGCGAAGCGCCAAGAAAGACACGCCGACACTTAAAGACACGCCGACACTTAAAGACACACCGACACTTCGAGCAGCGCCACGCATCCGAGTCCAACGAGCCTTCTTCGCCAGCGTTCGACCACTCGCATTGTAGCGTTTACGTTTAATTCAGTCGCCTCTCGTCTTGACTGGCTGGAGACGCCAGCTTGAGACGCTTTTTGGAGCGATCGTGCCTTTGCGAATCGTGGCCGTCGCGTCAGTCTCGCCGACACCGAGGACTCGGACTCAATCGACATTCGCAACTTCCACGGACTTTAGCGGTTGACGCGGCGGCGGCGGCTTCTCATCAGATGAATGGGGTTTTCAATTCGGACCCAACTAGGGCAACTGCGTTCGTAGGCTCAGCTTCACCGCACCCTCTGCTGGCTTAGCTGGACGACCGCAGCGTCATTTCTCAAAGCGAGGCTTCTCTAGAGCCCCCCCCCCCGAGTACCTTGCTTAGGGCAGCGTTCCTTTCCTCCATGACGAGGCCCATCTCGTGCGAGACGACTTGCTTCTGCTGCTGCTGCGAGTCACGGAGCAGGTCAAGGACGCTCGAAGCCGTCGCCTCGATCTGGTCAGCCGAGTCCGCTTCACGGAAAGACTGCATAAACTTGCTGAAGTCCTGCAAAGTGGGCGGTGGCGCTCCACGTCAGCGAGCCCACTCGCTCGCTGCCGCAGCTAGCAGCTAGCTCCCCGCCTCCTCCCAGGGCGCCTGGCCGCCAGCGCCAGGGCACCGACCGACGCACGGGCTTCGTGCGCTCTCATCGAGGCTCGTGCGTCGAGCGCTCTCGTCCAATGGGGCGCGCTTGCAGCGGCCCGTTGGACGAGAGCGCTCGTTCGCTCGCACTCAGAAGCACAGCTCACTTCGCCGAGAGCAGCACGAGGACGTGAGCAGCGAGGACATGAGCCGAGATCAGCTCGAGGCGAGAGGACAGCGACTCACCCGACCCTCCGAGTCTGTTGACGGCAGCAGCGGGTCATCGTCCCTCGTCGGAGCCCTGCAGACGCGGCAGCGTGTGTGTGTTCGCACCCAGCCGTCGCGCCTGCTCGCTCTGAAGCGCTACGCTCGCAGCAACGCACGAAGCGCTACGCTCGCAGCAACGCATGCGGCGGCACAGCTATGCACTCGTTCGTGTCGCTGCGCCAGCTAGCTAGTTGCAGCTGCAGCAAGTAGTTCGGCGATTGTTGCTGCCGCCAGCGACAATTTTAAAATGTGCAGCAACCGCAAGCGCACAGAAACTGGTCGTACGTGCAGTGCAGACATGTAAACGGTGTCTCACAAAACTAACTGGCAGCGAATGGGTCTCTGGCGGCGATTTTCTTTGTCGGTCTGACACGTTCCTAGCGGATCATTTCTCTTTCTCTCTCTCTCTCTCTTTCTCTTTCTCTATGTGCGTCTCTCTCTCTCCTCAATTCCACTGCTCTCACATTCCGCACTCTCTGTATCTCTGCCTCTCTGTCTCTGTCATTCCGCACTCTCTGTCTGTCTGCCTGTCTCTGTCTCTAGCTCTGTCTGTATTTCTGTCTCTGTGTCTGTCTGTCTTTCTGTCTGTCTGTCTTTCTGTCTGTCAGTTTGTCTGTATTTCTTTCTCTGTCTGTCTC
The DNA here is from genome assembly GCA_009760855.2 of Cristatella mucedo. Classification (NCBI taxonomy): domain Eukaryota; kingdom Metazoa; phylum Bryozoa; class Phylactolaemata; family Cristatellidae; genus Cristatella; species Cristatella mucedo. Next base: position 1,872,395 of record WPIO01000054.1, read on the forward strand.
TCTCTGTCTGTCTCTCTGTCTCTCTCTGTGTCTCTCTGTGTCTCTCTCTCTCTCTCTCTGTCTGTCTCTCTGTCTGTCTGTCTCTGTCTGTCTGTCTGTCTCTCTCTCTTTCTCTCTGTGCGTCTCTCTCTCTCTCTCTCTCTCTCTTTCCCTCTCTCTCTCTCTCTCTCTCTCTCTCTCTCTCTCTCTCTCTCTCTCTCTCTCTCTCTCTCTCTCTCTCTCTCTCTCTCTCTCTCTCTCTCTCTCTCTCTCTCTCTCTCTATCTCTCTCATACGTTTTTGAACGGTCGGTGCAATGCGTTCTCGCCGCCAGAGAGTAAGGCCGGGCAAACTACCAAATTTTATATTTACCTTTTCGCTAGTGCGTTTTAGACTGACGGAGAATAATAGGCTGAAGTTTTATGACGTGAGAGAAGCTGTAGCGAAGCGGTCATTCCCCTCCCCCTCTTGTAGCAGCGTTCCCAGCCTCCTCGTGCCCTCAGGTCCTGTGTGAACAAATAAATTAGCTGTTCCATTCCTCCACTTAAAGACGGTTGGCGACAGAAGCTTTAGCTCTGCATGTGTGAAGGACTGTGGACCTCGCTTCCACAATTCTTACTCAACGACAACCACTCTCCTGCTGCCGACTATGGCTCATCCTTTCCAGCCATCCTGAGCTGCTACTTCCATGCTACTCACTACCTCAACTGCTCTCCTGACTCTGCTATGCTTCCCACTTTCTCTTTGTTGCATGAGATGAAGTCTGTTGGCTACCGAATGCGTACCTAAAGCCACTTAGGCTGTGAGTGGGCTATACAAAACTCTCCTGCGTAACACCCACATGGTCTTTATGGCTTTGTGGAGTTGCAGACGGAGATACCGACGGACACATTCCAGTAGCAACTGCCCCACCAAGAAGGTGCCGGCAACGGTGGGGCCTCGACGGGCAGCCGCAGAGGTGAACCGCCTGACCCGCTTGATCCGGCGAGCGCCCCGCTGACCCGCTTGACGCCGCCCTCGTTCCTAGCGGCTCTTTGCCGCGGCCATCCTCGGGGCAAAGCGACGCTAGGAACCGTCGCTCGCCGCCGCGGCTCGGCGGCGAGCGACGGTTCCACCGGGGGGGGGGGGAGAAGGGCGAGAAGGCAGCGCCGCCGCCGCAAGGTGGCGAGGCGAGGCGCCTGTGGCGGTGGACTTCGGAGAGCGCCGAGCGCAGCGCACCTGGTCGCCTGGTCGACGTCGGCGAGCCGCTGCAGCGCCTCGTCGCGCTCTCGGTTGGCCAGTCGCAGGCGACCGAGGACGGCTTCGTCGCGCTCTCGCTGAGCCGCGTACACTTCCTGCACGAGTGCTGCCAACGGAAAATCAGCGGACGAGCGATCAGCGGACGCGCCGCCTGCGCCGCGACGTCATTTACCCGCGTCGTCCAATGCTCGACGAGGGGCGCACAATGCTACGCGCTGGAGCTCAGACTTTCAGCTTTCGCGCGCGCGGAGCGATTGAATCAGTGAGCGCACCAAGTGCTAATCAAATAAACTTACCGATACTAATGGATAAATGATAAAAAGATTATAAGCAAATAAGAAACAAATATGAAATAAATAAGAAATAAATAATAGATAAATAAATAATATGGAACGGTTAAATATCAATAAACAAAACAATAAATATGTAAAGTAAAATGAAGAAAATAGCGGAGCGCACTCAGCACGGCGCCGTCGTTGGCAACGGCCAGCGTTCGAGCGAAAAGCGTTCGAGCGATGAGCGGACGCCCCGGACGCGGACCGCGGCGCCGCCGCCGACGTCATCGCCGACGTCATCGCAGAGCTTCGCGGCTTCTTCTCGCTGCTTTTCGGCTCTCGCTCGCTCGCTTTCTCGCTCCCGGCCGCAGCGCTGCAGCAGCGAGCCTGCCGATGCTGCGACGGCGGCTCGCTTGCTCGGCGGGCGAGTCTCAAAACGGGCGGACGACGCGACGCGTCGGCGACGCTGGCGCGAAGGCCGGTCGCGCCGCCTCGGGCGGAAGCTGCGCGCGCGCCGACTAACGGTCGCTTCGCTATCATTCGGCGGGCGGGCGCGCGCGCGCGCGGGCGCGAAACGCCGGCAGCAGCCGACGCTGCACCTCGACGCCACAGTCGAGCCGCGGGCGGCGGCGGCGGGCCACGTACCGGCGGCGCGGGCGGCCAGCTGGGCTTCCGTCGCGGCCGCTGACAGCTGTCGCTCGAGCGTCAAGCGCTCGACTTCCTGCTGTGCGTCCTGCAACTCGTCGCCCAGCTGCAAAGACGAGCGAATGACGGGATGTCGCTTGTCGATGGCGACGCGCTTTGAGCGCTCGCTTGGAATTGTCGCCTCTACTCAAAGCGCGTCGGTCGGGTCAAAATGGCCGCGACGCCGACACCGACCGAACGCGGTCTGTGCTCGCCGCAGCAGGGGCAGGTGGCGCCCTCTGTCGTCGTCTCGCCGCCGCGAGGACGTCCGCGGGTAGAGCGGAGTATTGAGTATATAACGATAGCTAAACATTGGTATAGCGCCCCCTCCCCCGAGAACTGAAACTCCGTCTAGGCACTTTACAGATGCTGCAAAGAAAGCATTACCATACGGTACTCGCAAAGTAATCTCAGCTGGTTTTAGCAGCCTAACGTATACAGCGGCTGAACAGCCTTGTCAGTCAGTCCTGTTCGCAATGGGCAAAGGGGAATTACCCGCTGCAAGACTCGAACCTACGACATGGCTCGTGAAATTCACGCCCCTTATCGCTTGGCTAAGATTCATTGCATCACGTCGAACTCACTTCCGACCTGCGTCAAGACATCTCCTGACTTGTCCACTTTAAAAAAAAACTAAAAACGCATCTATATATGACATTATTTAGTGGGTCCCTGCGATTCGTCCTTAATGCGCTTATGCAGTGCTGGCACTGTTGCATGCTGCCACTAACCGCACTTGCATGCTGACCATGTGCACGGCACCCCTAAACCATGTTATTTTTGTTGTTTATTGAGCACGCTACCACGAACCATTCGATCGTGCTTCCTGTGCAGCAATTTAAAGCGCCTAGAAATAGATTGAGCTCTCTGAGGGCACCGTATAAAATGTATGATTATTATTATGTCGCTCGTGAAGCCGAGTTGACATGGTGAATCTTGCTTCTGTCCAAATTATTTCCGGCTTCAGTCTTGCTTTCCCTCTTGCAGAAGGTTTACACGGTCAGTCTTCCTATAAGTATTGCTACCTACTTTATCCGACCTTGGGTGATCGTGGGCAAAATTTGCCTTCCTTATGGAGGTACAAAGGTGGCCCTCCCCTCTCGCGACGCATCTCCCGATGAATTTTAACCTTATACGATTGCTTGTATCGCGTACCATTACTCTATCGAATTTATGTGCGATTAGCTCGTAGATTCCCGTTCCGGGGACTCTCGTGGACTCGCTTCGATAACTTCGGGATTCTACGAGATTCTCGAGGACTCGCTTCGATAACTTCGCCGGTCGCCGAAGTCGTCCGCTAAACTTTTTAAAGCCATGAAGAAGGCGTGCCCTCGAAGGTTTACTACGATTGATTGTTTGTTCAGTCTCACTTAAGTCTTGGCCAAGACGCAGAGCCGCGTTTCGCGTCTGGGCTTTCTTGGTTAAGACTGTCCTTGGACTGTCCTTAAACTGTCCGACAGTCTCGCTGAAGTATGCAACGAAGACTGGAGCTCAGAGACAGAAGTAGGAAAGAAGGATCGTAGCGGAAAAAAGGAAGAATGCAGGAAGTAGGAGGGAAGGCTGCAGGAGGTAGGAAGGAAGGATGTAGAAAGTAGGAAGGATGCAAGACTCGTACTATAAACGCTGCGGCTTCAGACGGAGGGCAACTAAATCACCAAATAATTGCACGTAAGTTTTCAGAATACGTATTCTTGACCTCTTTGTCATAAAAAAAGAACATACAGCCCCGTAGAGCCCTTAGTCTCCGTCGACCGGTCTCCTTCGTTGAGCGCGGGTTTCGAAAGAAAAACGTGGCTCCGCCTACATCCGGTAGCGGAAGAAAATCGTGGCTCCGCCTATATCCGGTAGCGGAATAAAATCGTGGCTCCGCCTACATCCGGTAGCGGAAGAACCGGGTTAAGCACTACGCAGCAAAGTGTTCGCATCTACTAAACGCTCCGAATTCGCGCTGTAGCTATATATATTCTTTCCACGATTGCGGGTCAAGCGCCGCCTACATGAAAATCTCGCAGGTCTTTGCCCCTACGTATAATTTTGCAGGTCTTTCCCTCCTAGATGGAAATGCTTCGGAAATGCATACGGATTTTAGATGAAAAATCTGGATCCGCCACTGGATGGAAGCAGCGCAGGGCGCCGCCGCACGCTGTGCGGCGCCATTTTCTCACGCCATTTTTATCTTCAGTCGGCGATTGTTGTAGGCAAACCGCTTTCGAGTTGCCCCCTGCTTCCGCTCACTTTATTCGAAATTTCATAATAATAATAATAACAACAGTAGTAAATTTGTACAGCTCCCTCGGAGAATTTTTTAATCTCTTTCACATATCTTTGCAGCAATATGTAAAGCGCCTAAAAAGAGATTGAGCTCTCTAAGGGTGCTTTATCAAGTGCATTATTATTATTATTATACGGCACTTTACATATACTTTAAAAGAAGCGTGACGAAATAGTTAAAATCAAATTTATGTGCACGCTATGCAAGCGTTACCTCGCCTAACGCTGATAGCTCTCGGAGAAAAGGCTGTGAACAGGAACAAGTGGGCTTCTAGTGCCTCGTGTCAGCAAGTAAAGATATTTCATGACGCCCGTCGGTAATGAACTCTAGTTAGTGAGCTCTAGGCCCGACGCATTGGGAGCGCACGAACTGAGGTCACAGAAATCACTGAGGTCACTGAAGTCTCTAAAGTATTTGAAGTGGCTTCGAGGCACAGCTAAACGACTCGAGTAAGATGAGTGGGTGGTTCTGCCGCGAAGCCTGACTATGAAGTATTTCAGATAGGTATGCCCGACGCAGGAGAATGAAGAGACCTACAAGTGAGTGACAGAACATTGAATTCGGTACGCTGCTTGACAGAAAGCTAGCGAAGGTTGATGAGAAACGGTGCAGCGGTGGTAGCTGCGACGCGCTCACGACAGACAAGCCTAGCAGCAGAGAGTTTTGCACCGGCTGCAATCATATTAAATAAAAACAACTTCCTTTGCGTAGCAGCCAAAGAGAACCCAGTCGCTGTCCGACAGCCTAAGTCGGAGGTCGCCGATCGAAGTGACTTTCCGCCTAATCGAGCGGCGCGACTCACCAGAGCGGCCGGTCGCTCCGGACGACATGGCGCGTTAAAATGTGCGAAAAATGGCGGCGGCGGCTTGTTCGCGGCGAAGAGCGACTCGCGAGCTAGCGAGCCCGGCAAGCAAGCATTTGGACGCGGCGGCTCCGTTCGTCGCGAGAGGTAAGCCACAAAAAGGGATACGGATCGAGCCGCGAACGGCACGGCGAGGGAATGTGAAATGCGACAGCAATCGCCCGCCATTTCGCACCGTCGTCCTATTTATATAATATATATATATATATATATATATATGTGTAAGATATAATAATATTATGTAATATATATATATATATATATATATTTTAAACATTTACGTATATCAATTATATATATATATATATATTACAAATTTTGTTATATAATACGTATTAATATATTTAATATATATATTATTAAATATATATTGTATATTATTATTCGTATTATAAGACTTTATTAGGAAAAGTCGGCATCCATCCATTGCGGAAAATTTACGCTCTTTGCGGATATTTTAGCTCTGGGCGCGAATTTTCCGAGCTCGTTTACTTTTTTTTAGTTTTAAGAATTTTGAGAAACCTTTTAAGCCGCCGTTTGCTGTTTTAACGCGAAGTGGCTTTAGACCAGAGATAAGGGGCTCGCACGTCATGATACTGGTCGCGAAGGTTCGAGTCCTGCAGCAGACGATTCTGTATTATTGCCTGCTACCAGTGGAGTGGTAGGCCAGTGGTTGCCGCGAAGGCTCTTTCTCTCTCTCTCTCTCTCTCTCTCTCTCTCTCTCTCTCTCTCTCTCTCTCTCTCTCTCTCTCTCTCTCTCTCTCTCTCTCTCTCTCTCTCTCTCTTCCTTTCTCTCTCTTTTCCATTCTCTCTCTCTCTCTCTCTCTTCCGTTCTCTCTCTTTCTCCCCTCTCCCTCACTCTCTCTCTCTCTCTCGCTCTCCATTTCTCCCTCTCTCCCTCCCTCTCTCTCTCTCTCTCTCTTAGCGAAATATGAATGAGCCTGGTGAATAAGCTAATCTTCACTTTATTTTTTCAATAGCACCGGTTGAAGTTGAACTAGCACGGCTGCTACCGGCAAACAAAGGCCGCCGCCAAACGCCATTTAACAACATCCGATACAGCGGCTACCGGATAAAAGATAGCACAGCATTCCATTTTAAGCATCTCACCACGACTGGAACGCTGCTAACCCCCGACTTCACCAAAAGAGAGAGCATGCGTCAGCGGCTATTTAAGACAATTTGGGCTTGCTTAGACAGCGATGCCACATCTAAATTGGTCCATGCGTTTGCGACATCCCGTCTTGACTTCCGCAACTCATTGCTCGCTGGTCTACCGGATGGTGAAATCAGGCGCGTACAGCTGGTGCACAAGTCTGCAGCTAGGCTAGTCTATCGTGAGCATGCTACAACTAACCATTCGATCGTGCTTCCTTTGCAGCAAATATCAAGAGCCTAGAAAGAGATTGAGTTCTCTGAGGACTCTATATCAAGTGTATTATTATTATTATTATTATCAGCGGGCCGATAGACGCGCCAAGGCAGCGTTCGTATTCGGTCAGATTTTTCGCAAACGCTCGCACATCATTCAAATTTATGTCAGTATGAGATGTATCAAAGAGTGGTATCATGCTCAATAAACAACAAGAATAACGTGGTTAGGGATGACACGCATAGGTTCGGCATGCAAGTTTAGTTTGTGGCATCATGCACTGTTTCAGCACCCATAACCACATAAGGAACAAATCACAGGGACCCACTAAATGCTGTGATAAATATATATATGTTTAGTTTATTTTTAAATGTGGACATGTCAGGAGATGTCGTGACGCAAGTCGGTATTGAGTTCCAGGCTTTGGAAGCATACGAACTAAAGGCGCGATCTCCAAAGGATTTGAGTTTCGTACAATGTTATATAGCTGAATGCATGCAGACTTGACATTAGAGCTGATGCGGTCGCCTAATGAGAGGTCACTTTGGAACATGACAGCTAGATTTCGTGCAGATTCAACTGGAGATATGCTGGCAGAGCTGATTTTGAGCGTTAACCTTTCACATTTCTGAATCAGACTTGGTTTTCCCATAACTAGTAAGTTGGTTTTATCATCGTTCAATTTAAGAAAGTTTGCTGCCGTCCATGCACGAATGGCATCAATGCATACAGCAAGGGAGTGTAGAGCGAGCTGCAGAATTCATCTGGTCGTGATGATGATCACAGCGTCCCTGTCCGCCTTTTTTCATAACGTGTGTATCCAGCATCGGAAGCGAAACTTGCTGCGAGGCTTCTTCGAGCGCCGGAAGTGCCGGAAGTGCCGTGTCCCGTGGGCTGCAGCTGCTGTGCGCTGTGGCCAGACCCGTGACAGATCCAAGCGCCCAAGCGTCCACAGAACAGGTGGAGGAGTAAGTATTGTATCACAGACCTCAGGTCAGTGCGTAAAGTGCCGAACGGCCTAATTAAAATGTGCCGCCATAAAACGTCAGCGATGCCCGTGAGAATAAAGCAGAAGATTGGTGGAGAGCAGAAAGCCGAGTCTGGCGGTTGACCCAACGGCTGACCCCGATCGCTCTCAGACGCCGCGTGCTTTACGCCAGGTGGTAGTGGCAATGTTGAGCCACTGTTTTCTACTACAAGGACTTCTTCGGCGACACCAGGTGCTCTCTAACATCGCAAAACACAAGCACGTGGACACTCGTCAGGTACAAGTGTTTTAGTTCTATTTTCGCTCGACGCTAATCTGCTTTTTCTGCTCTGCAACGCCGGTTGATGCTATTTTTATTTTGAATCAAATTGTTGCTGTTAATTCTGCTAGAGATTTCCGAATTCTTCTCAACTGTATTATAGATAACTGAATTTCTTTACGCAAACCCTTCCGACGATTTCTAGCAGATTATTGAATTTTTCACGAAGATTGATGGACCTATCTTTATTTACGCCCCCATTTGTTTATGTAGCACAGATTTCGGCCTTCTTGTTCACAGTGTCCGCGCAGATTTTGGCCGTTTTTTAACAGATTTTGGCTTTTTACAGCTAATTTTGACTTTTGTATTATAGCTAATTTTGACTTCTCCCCCGGCAGATTCCGTCTGACCCCACTCATTTGCCGGAAGCGCGCATTGTGCACGCATTGTGCTATCGCCGCTCGCATAACCAGAATCGCATCCCCTTTTCATCGCCGATAAAATCCGAGGAAAATGCGGGTCACGATCACCTTCCTCAGCCTAATAATCTGCCGTCGTAGGCGGATGTGGCGCAGAGCCGCAGGCTGCACGCACGGTTGCACGTAACGAATCGGCGGCAGCGACGGGCCAATGGTGACGTCCGCTTGTGAGACGATGGCGACATTTTGACGGGCTCTTAAGGCGCGTTTGTGCCGCCGTTCGATAAATAGTAAAATACATAGTGCACAGCAGCTGCTATACGAACGGAACGAGCGCCAGGCGGCAGCAGCAGGCGGAAGCAGCAGACGGCAGCAGCAGCCGGCGGCACTTTGCCGTTGACGCGGTTGACAGTTTCTCTGTCAGAGTCTCTTTTTTAAATGACAATATCGCGCATGGAGCCTACTGCCGATCGTACGCCAGCCGAGTCCTCAGCAGGTAACGAGTCTCACCTTTCGGTTGAGCGTTTTCAGTGCGTCGATTTCAGCGAGAAGCCGCGCCGTCTGTCTGGAATGATCGCCCATGAGCTTGACAACGGCAGAGCCCGAGTCCGCAGCACCGGCCGCTGCGCCGCCGCCTCCTCCTCCGGCGTTCGCCGCCTGCGACTCCGGCTCGGCGGGCGGCGGCAGTTGGCCTCCGGCGGCGGCGGCAGTCTGGCCGGCGGCGGCATCCGGAGCGCCGACGGTCATCACCAGACCCGGCTGCACAAAGCCGAGGGCCGGCGCCGAGGACGTCGCCGCGAGTAGCTGCTGCTTTGGAGGAGGCGATACGAGAACGTACACGGCTGGAAGACTTTGCGCATGGCCCAGCACCAGCTGCGTCGGTATCTGCTGCTGCTGCTGCGGAGCTGCAAAGAAACGTTTTGCGCGATGCTCGTCCGACGAAACTATAGACTTTCTTCATTAAGCTGTTCGACAAATCGCGTCGCTAAAAAAGTCCTCTCTGTCTCTTCTCTTCCCTCGTTTAACTAATTTCTCTCACTCAACCCATCTCCCTTTCTCTTTTTCCACGCGCGCGCACACACACACACACACACACACGCGAGCGCGCACGCGCGCATGCACGCGCTCACACATTCGCACGCCCGCACGCAAGCACACATAATACACGCATTAATATACACGGTATATATACATATATATATGCATATATATATATATATATACACATGTATATATGCATATGTACATGTACACGTTCCTATGTATTATGACGAGGCGGTTGCGTTCTTTACTCAATTCAGCAAATGAGAAAAGCAGGCCATAATAGAAATCAGGACAGGATCTAAAGCAACATTAAATAGTCATCGTAAGAAGCACAATTCACTCATTAAGAGCTCGCCTACACGCTCACTTTGTGCACTCGGGAGCCGAGCTTGATTCTCACTCAATCTCAATGCAAAAATTCTCGCGAATGCTTCAATAAAAACGCGTGGTGTACTCTCTCGCTCGCTCTCTCAATATATATATATCGCTCCCTCCCTCTATTCTCTCTTCTAGAAAAAGAGGAGGGCGGACTTTCTCAGTTTAATTAATAGATCAATACGTTTATATATATATATACATATATATATATATACATATATATCGCTCCCTCAATCGTCAGCGGCGGTAGCGGCGGCAGCGGCGGCAGCGGCGCCGGCGCATGCGAAGGTACCGTACCGTCTGTCCGCTCGCCTTGACCTTCACTCTTTCCTGCCGGTTTCCGCGGGCTTCCGTCGCTGTCTGAAGAAGCGCCCGAGTTCCTGTTAATGCCATCAGAAAACGCCGAGATGAGCTTGCTTGACCTTGACCGCTCTGCTCCGCTTGGTCGCAGACGCTTGGCCGCGCCTAGCCGTCACCGCGCGTCCTTGTGCACGGCTACGCAGACGGCATCTGACGGAGCCCGAGGCTACGGCTCCGAGCTAGAAGCATCTAGATGCATCTAGATGCTAGATGCTGCGGAGCCACGGGCCCTGAACTCGATGGACTCAGAGAGACTGGCGCACTCTGCCGCCGCTGCCCTCGCCAGAATATCGCCCCCCCTCCCGCGCGCGCGCGCCAAAACGGGCGAAGTAGCGAAACAACAAGAAAGCACACCAAAAAGAATACACACCGAATGACGCCGTCGGCGTCATTCGGTGCGGTGCCGTGCGTCTAAGCGACTGCTTTATGTCCGCCTCGAGTCCGACCGATCGCAGGCAGCGGATCCGGAGCTTTCAACGGCAAACAAATTTACATCGACACGCGGACCCTGCGCGGCCTCGTCCTGCCTCGTCCTCCACTGACCGCGCGCGCGCGAGCACCGTAATCGTTGGAAGGACGACCTCCTACCGGAAGGAGGAGTCGCCGCAACTGCCCGCGCGATTGCTGCTAGGAGCCGCGCGCGCGAGTGGGAAGAAAGAAGTGAGGCGACTCGCGGAAGCGCATCGTAGCCTCGCTTTCATCGCCAACGGAAGAGACGCGCGGAAGCGCAGCGTAGCCTCGCTTTCACATTACGACGGCGCGCGCGCGCACGCACGCACGCCAGTCACGCTGGCCTCCGCCTGGCGGCAGCCTTCTCCGCAACGTTGCGGCGGCTCTTTCGTGCGAAGCATATTATAAGGATGATAATACACTTGTTATAGCGGACCGCCCCGTCCCCAGACAACTCCATCTCTTTCTAGGCACTTTACATGTGCTGCAAAGGAAGCACGATCGAACGGCTAGTGAAAGCAATGACTCAATGAAAGCAAGCAACAGATACCGTTTCTTGTACGCTCACTTTGCTCAAGTTGAACGTAGCTTTTTAAATTAAGCTGGCGTGACTGCAACAAAGAGTACGAGTATTTAATCTTAAGGACTATTAATTTAAGTATAGTGACTGCAATAAGGATTTCTCTGTGCGTGTGTGTGTGTGTGTGTGTGTGTGTGTCTCTCTCTCTCTCTCTCTCTCTGTGTCTCTGTCTGTCTCTGTCTGTCTCTCTCTCTCTCTCTATCTCTCTCTCTATCTCTCTCTGTCTCTCTCTGTCTCTGTCTGTCTCTCTGTCTCTCGCTCTCTGTCTCTGTCTGTCCTCTCTCTCTCTCTATCTTTCTCTCTGTCTCCCTCTGTCTCTGTCTCTCTCTCTATCTCTCTCTCTCTCTCTCTCTCTCTATATATATATATACATACATATATATATATATATATATATATATATATCTAATATCTAATATATATATATATATATATATATATATATATATATATATATCTCACCTTCTACGCCCCGGCGAGATCGAGCCTCCGCTCGGATCCGCTCAGCGATGCCGGGAATGCTGGGAACTCTGCTGCGAACGCCGCCGTGAAAGCGCTGGAAATGGAGAAAAGCTTCTCTGCAAACCATAGCCTCTACAGGCTAGCAGCAAGGACGCTGTTTTTAAGCCAGCCCTGAGAGTCTTGCCGGGTATAATCTTTCTTTTTAACAGGAATAATAGTAATACAGTTGATTTAGTGCCCTCGGACAATGCAATCTCTTTCTAGGCACTTTACATTTGCCGCCAAGGAAGCACGATGGTTAGCGGCAGCATGCTCAATGACAACAAGCATAACATGGTTAGGGGTGACATGCACAGGGTCGGCATGCAAATATTGTCAGTGGTAGCGTGCACAGTATCAGCACGCATAAGCACGTAAAGGAAAAATCGCGTGGACCCACTAAATGCCGTGATGAGTAGATTTTACATGGCGACCAGATCGCATGACGAATAGGCGTGGCTGCCACTTCTCCAAATCGGTCATCCGCTTCGACAAGCCGACGGCTCTCTCTGATCGATCGGTGAGGCGATCGGTGCAAGCCTTCTCCCCCACCCACCCACCCACCCCCCCGCTGTGAGAGTGCCACGACACGGCCAGCTCGCCCCGAGACTGGCGATCGGTGAGGCGATCGCCAGTCGCCGCGATGGTGCTGGATCGATGGTGATCGCTGAGAGATCAATCGCGAGGCGGAGAGGATGCGGGACGCGACCGATTTGGTCGACACGAAGGGGCAAAAACGAAAACGCCATCGCGCCACGCATCCAATAGTAGTACTAGCTGATTTAACAGCCTCCTTTTGTATAGCGACAGAAGAGCCTTGACGGCTATCACCACCGCTTGCAGTGGCGATAAAGGATCGCCCACAACAGGATTCGAACTCACGAACTCGGGGCCGAGGTTGTGAAAAGCAACCACCTTACCTAGTGTGCCATCACGGCTCACCGATTCAGCGTCGATTCGAGAATGAGAGTCGTAGCGGCAGCGTGCAGCTCGACGGTATGAGCGCCGCGGCGGCGGCGGCGAAGGCGGCGAAGGTGTCGCGATGTGACTCCCCCCATGTGACCCCCGATGTGACCCACCCACCCACCGGGTGATGCGGCTCGACCGACCGCGTCCGAACGCTCCGCTCCCTCATTCTGCGCGTGCTCCTCCGCGAAGAGGGCGCCATCTTGGAGTGCCGTCGCACGCGAGCGCGAGAATTTGTCGAACTTGAGAATTTGCCGCTGCTCGTCTGGCGCTTCTGCCTTTCGATAAATATCTCTCCGATCGAGTCGGCAGCCGATTGTCGGGTGCGAAATCTGCGTTGGCGGCGGCGGCGGCGCCACTGCTGCAGCAGGCAGCCGCGGAAGGGCGTGAATTTACACGCACCGTTTCTTTTTCCGCCGGGAGGCGTCGCGGTGAAAGAACGCTTAAGGATGTCGGGGTTATGAATAATAGACGAAGGCAGCAGCCGCGCCGGTGCAGCAGGCGACAAAGATCGATTTCGCAGCCTCAGAAGTGCACACCTCAAGCCGAGCTACGCATCCATCGCAATGAGGAGGCCGCTAAAATTGGCCCGGTCGAAGCCGCTATTTTCCGAGACGCCGTCGCCGAAGAGGCGGCGCCGCCAGCAGGTGCAGCAGCGCCGCTGAGCGCGCCGCATGCGAACGTAAGTGTCATCGCGCTTTCGACCTCGCCGCCACCGCCGCCGCCACCGCCGCCGCCGCCACACCCGCCGAACGAGCGCTTAACTCGCCAGCAAGCGAGCAGTGACCGGGCAAGCTCGCGGTTTCGCGGCAAACGTAACGGCGAGGACCCGACTGAGCAATTTAAGCATTAGCGGGTGACGTCGAATGGCCCGCTTCGATTCGCTGAATTTCACGGCCGGAGCAAGGTGTGAATTCTCGCTGCCCCGCAAGGCCCCGTCTGACACCCGCCGAGACGACCGAGGCAGAACGCCGTGAGAACGGCGGTTCGAGCCACAGGGCTGGGCTGCGTGCAATCTCACCCCTAACCCCCCCCCGCTAGCGAGACGGTCTTAAAGAGCGAGAACCCTCATCTGCGATCTCTTAATTATTTAATTATGAATTAATATATTTACACTATATTTAATATATTATATATAGAAATATATGCACATGTACACATATTAAAATTATTAATAATGCACACATAGATATCATTTTGATAATTAATATAATATAAATGAATATATTATTATTAATTTAATATAATTAATAAAATGCCATTAATATATTTAATGTATAATATATACATATATATTATATATATTATATTATAATGCATATAATGTAAATATAACTGTTATAATTATAAATATATAAATAAATATATATATATATATTTATAATTACATTGTATTTTATTTAATTAATATAATAATTATTAGCAACGACTTAAAAATCATATATATATATTATATATTGTATTATATTTAAATAATGTTATAATAATTATTAATGAGTATATATAATTAATATATTATAAATAACTATTTAACAATTATACATATTTATCCGCCAACTGCCGCCACTGCCCTTACCACCGTGCTCACCTGTCGCTATCGGGACTTCCGAGCTTCCGAGCCGAAGCGCCTTCGCCGTGGGGCGACGAGTTGGCGGCGGTGGCGGCGAAGCGTCGGCTCTTGGCGGCCCGGGGCAGACGCTCGTGCAGCTCTTCGATGACGGCCGGATTGCGGTATATGTCCACGAGACGCCTCTGCAGCTTCTCCTCGAGCGAGTGGCGCAGATCGCGCTCGCGCTCGATCTGACGGTCCCTGCGACGCGTCGCGGAACGCGCTCGCCAAGCTGCAGAGCGTCAGCGTTCGCGAGGAGGATCATGAGCAGGAGCAGGAGAATGGGGAGGAGGAGGAGGAGCAGGAGGAGGAGGATGAGAAAAAGGTGCACCCAATGCAGGCTCTTCGGCGGCGGCCATCAGCTTTCTGGGTAGAGCGACGGCCGCCGCCGCCGCCGCCGCCGCCGCCGCCGCGACGGTTCGGCCGCGTACCGGTCGTCGACAGCGTCCTGGAGGTGCTGCAGCTTGTCCTTGGCGCTCTCCAGCACCGCTCGCAGGCCGTAGACGCGCAGCCGGTCCTCGTCGTGCAGTCTCGCTATGCCGCTGAGCGGCGACTCGAACGAGCGGTCAAGCCGGCGCTGGTAGAGCGCGTCGGCGTTGGGGTCCGCCGCCGCCGCCGCCGCCATCGCCGACGACGCCATCTCTACAGAGCTGCATGTCAACGCGATGCATGCCGGGACCGATCGCCGGAAGTGAGTGTTTCCGGATAGGTCAACGGCCTCCCTTCTCCATCCGTTTATCATGGCCACCGCCGCCGCCGCCGCCTCTGACTACGCCGCCGGTGCGGCCGCGGCGGCGGGCACCGTGGTCGTCGTCGACGACCGGAACCTGGGCGGCTCGTATCTCTACGTCGTCGAGAAGGAGCTGCGCGCGCTCGAGGCCTGCGGCGTGCCGCTCGACGAGCCCGTCGCCGTGCGGCACGCCGAGCGCAGGGAGTGGTGCTGCGTGGTCGTCGTCCGCCCTTACGCTGCCGCCGCACGCGGCGCGAACGCCGCCGCCGCGAACGGCGGCGGCTCGTCGCTGAGCTCGCGGCCTCCGCCGCTGTACACTCTGTACTGTGGCAAAGAGCTGTCCGCGTCGTCGCAGCTGGCTCACGGCGACACGTTGGTGCTCTCGCCGTGCCGGAGTCGCCTGCTCGACCTGAGCTCCGTCGTGCTCGCCTGTCACGGCGACGAGGCGTTCGCTGAGGCGAAGCGCTTCCTCGCCATCTTGCGACAGCGGCTGCCCGGGCTACGGCAGCCGGCGTCGTCGCCGCAGCAGCCGGCGTCGTCGCCGCAGCTGCCGCCGCCGGCTCCCGGCGTCACTGTCGTGGCGCAGCGCGGCGCATCGCTGCTCGCCGGACTGTGCTGCTGCGGCGCGACCGCCGAATCGGCCGACGACGCCGCCGCTGCCGCCTCACCGACCGCGGCCGTCGCGAGCGACGTGGTCGTCGGCGAGACGAAGCCGTTCCGTCGCGGTCGGCTTACGTCGGCGACGGCCGTCTACCTGATGAAGCTGGCCCCGGCGGCCGCCGCCGACGGGCGGCAGGCGTGGCGCCGTCGCCAGGCGCTGGCCGCGATGCGCAAGAGAGGCGGCTTCGGCGGCGGCACTTTCTCGTCGCCGCTAAGCGAGAGCCTGTGGCGCTACAGCGACTCGACTGCGAGCGGTGCGCTGCCGCTCGCAGTCGAGCAGCGCGTCGACGCCGTCGCCAGCCCGACCGACTTCGACCCGCTGTACGTGGTCGGACTGAGTGCCAGCGTCATGTCGCAGCTCAGCCTGATCGACGGCCAGAACGTGCTCGTGACGGCCGCCATCGGCAAGTCGCTCGCCGCAGCCGCCGAGCGCGGCTGCCGCACTGGCCGCGGCCGCACCATGGTGGCCAAGGTGGACGGCCGGCTGGCCGACGGCTGCGCCGCCGTCACGCAGACCGCCTGGTTCAACCTGACGCGCGGCAAAGCCGCCGACCCCGTGGCCTTCGTCAAGGTGCGCCGTGGCTTCTGCCTGTGGCTCTGCTCGCCTGCGCAATGGCCCGTGGCCAGTCTGCTTCGAGTTCAATGCCGACGAGGGAGGGAGGGTCTGCCGAAATTATGCTGAGTCGCTATGATCCGTGAGCTGGATCGATCGTCAGCGGTGTGGCAGACAGAGTGTGCTACCTATGCAGTGTGGCGGTCAGAGTGTGGTAGGTATAGATGGGTGGGTGAGTGGGTTTGGTGGATGGATGGATGGATAGTCCATAATCGTCTCTTGACATGAGCAGTTAGCGCTTTTTTTTTGCATCTCACCGTGGCTGGCAGTGCACAGCAGCTATGTCCCAAGTTTTCGTTTTCGTGAGGTACCTCACGTGAGGTGTTTCACCTTCCTGTTTGTCAGAGGCTCGGCCTCAGAATGTCTGCTACCCTTCCTCCCCCCCCCCCAGATTGGCAAGAACTTCCTCTTCATTGGCGGGAGAAGAAATCTTCGTTCTTCGGCATTCCATCTCATCTGCATGTCGGTCGGCGGTTGGCTCGGCAGCACGTATCTTATTTTGCTTTCCTAGCTCAGCGCTCTCTAGCCACTTGGGCAGACGTGTGGCCGAGTGATTGCCAGCTTCCGACGGAGTCATCTCAAAAGATTCCGGCCTTGTCATCGAAACGTGTAGGAGGTGATCTCTGGTCCACTCGTTCGTATGCACCGACAGTCTGGAATTCGCCGCCTCTGGCTTCTGTGAACGCTGCATTGACATTGCACCATTCGGGCCTTTCCCCATTAGCTGAACTCTGAACTCTTTCCCCATTAGCTGAACGTGCTGAGAGCTCAGCTCTCTCTCCCCCTGCGGCCGAGCAGTGAACGCTTGTCTGTCCGCAGTTCTAGCAGTTCTTGCATGCACGTGCACTCGTGCATGCTCGACTCGGTCACGTGACCGCACGACCGGTGGCCTCGCCTGTCTGCTCTTGTATGCCTTTTTGCATGCGTGTCTAAGCGTGTCTAACCTTGCTTGTCATCAGCCCCGGCGCTTCTCTTGCATCGCACAGTAGAGCACATGCCTCTCTTAGGGTGCTGTGCAAGCAACTCATCGTTGATTTTATTAGCGATGCAAGCCTTAGGTCGGTTTAGAGGGGAATTGCCTTCGAGCAACGGCAAGCTGTCGTCTGCACTAAATTCAGCATTTCCTTCCGTATCAAGTTTTGCTCCATCTCTCAGACGTGCTACTAGCTGTTGACCCCGTTGACCCATGTGGCTAGCTGGTAACCTTGTGTGGCTGTTGCAGCGTTGTATGGCTGCTGCAGCTTTGCAGTGTCTCGATCGTGGTGGCACATGGAATGACAGTGATCGGGCAGATGAGTCGTCGTCGTTGTCGTCGTGTGTGCCTGTCCTCTGGCGATGGGTTCGTCGGTACTTCCGGCTTGCTGATTCCACCGGTCCCCCCACCCTCCTGAAGCTCCTCATCTGTGCATCCGTCCGTCCGCACGAGCACACCTGCCATTAGAAGCGGCTGGCTAGCTGGCGAGCGGCTGGTCAGCCATGGTGTGCGCGCCGCCGCTTGCTGGTGCGACCGCCGGGTGCGGCCAAGCTGTGCGTCGCTGTCGCGGCAGCCTCGCGAGGCTCTGGGTCAGCGGTTCTCGTTCCAGCGCCTCGTGCCGATAGGGCCGCCGGAAACCGCAGGCCTCGGCAGCAGCAGCAACGGAAGCCGTGGCGGAAGTGGCGGCCGACCGGCTAGCAGCAGCTGCGACGGCAGTGAGGTGTTGCTGCGCTACGCCGAGGCGCTGAGCCTGGCCGTCGTCCGCTGCCCTGCATACGGCCACAGTGACGTCGAGAGCGCGGCGCCCTACCTGCGAGCCTATTTCAGCAAGCAACGGTACGCACCCTCACCAGCTCTGTGAGCAGTGCTGTGTGCTTCCTGTCTCTCCTTTCCTGTCTCGCCCATTTTGCCTCCCCCATTCTGTATCCTCCATCATGTCACCCTCTTCCTGTCTACCCTTCCGGTCTTCGCCTTTCCTGTCTCTGCCTTTGTTGTCTCTCTCTCTCCCCAGACTCGTCTTCCTTTGGAGGGAAGCTAAACTGCAGCCGGATGGTGGCCAAACTGCACGGCCTCGGCACCCACACCGACGTGCAGACATTTTCTCACCACCGGAAACCCCGCATGGCGAAAAAAATTGATTTTGCCGAGTGCTCGATGCTCGCTCGACGGTTTGGCAACGAGTGGTGCATTCCAGCGGCTGCTGGAGCAGATGACAGCTGCCAGAACATTGCAATCGAGCGCGTGGCGCTTAAAAACCAAGCTTAGCCGCCCGTGCTGCTGCTAGCGTAGGCGAGACTCGCTGTGTGTGCGTGCGTGTGTCAGTGCGTGTGTCAGTGCGTGTGTCAGTGCGTGTGTCAGTGCGTGTGTCAGTGCGTGTGTCAGTGCGTGTGTCAGTGTGTGTATGTGTGTGTGTGTGTAAGTGTGTAAGTAATAATAATAATAATAATAATAATAATGTACTTGATAAAGCGTCCTCAGAGAACTTAATCTCTTTCTAGGCGCTTTACATTTGCTGCAAAGGCAAATGCAATTGAATGGTAAGTAAAATCATGCTTGAAAAACAAACAATGAATAACATGGTTAGAGGTGACATGCACAGGGTCAGCATGCAAATGTGGTTAGTGGCAGCATGCACAGTGTCAGCACGCATAAGCACATGAAGGACGAATCACAGGGACTCACTAAATGCTGTCTTAAATAGGTGTGTTTTTAAGTTCCTTTTAAATGTGGTCAGCTCAGGGGATGTTCTGACGCAGGTCGGGAGGGAGTTTCAGGCTTTGGGAGCATACTAACTAAATGCACGGTCTCCAAAGGATTTAAGGTTTGTACGAGGTATTTCTAGACTGCTGGATTCCGAAAAGCGGGTGGTACGATGCTTGGCCTGATGGGGGAGTATGTCGGAGAGATAAGC
Organism: Cristatella mucedo; assembly: GCA_009760855.2. Taxonomy (NCBI): domain Eukaryota; kingdom Metazoa; phylum Bryozoa; class Phylactolaemata; family Cristatellidae; genus Cristatella; species Cristatella mucedo. The sequence goes on from WPIO01000054.1 coordinate 1,891,519, forward strand.
TGGAGCCATAGAATGAAGGGACCTAAAAGTGAGCGACAAAACCTTGAAGTCAATCCGTTGCTTGACTGGGAGCCAGTGCAGGTCGGCGAGAAGTGGTGTGATGTGGCAACTGCGACGCTCACGACAGACAAGCCTAGCTGCAGAGTTTTGCACATGTTGCAATCGCTTGATCGCACATGCTGGTAGGCCAGTAAGCAGTGAGTTGCAGAAGTCGAGACGGGATGTCACGAATGCATGGACCAACTTGGACGTGGTATCCTTATCTAAACAAGCCCGAATTTTAGCAATGTTATGAAGCTGAAAATAGGCAGATTTGACTGTGGAGCTGATATGGTCGTCTATCGAGAGGTCGCTTTGGAATATGACACATAGATTTCGAGCTGATTCGACAGGAGATATGCTGGCAGAACCAATTTTGAGAGACAGCCTTTCCAATCTCTGAATCACACTGGGTTTGCCCATAACTAGTAAGTTAGTTTTGTCATCGTTTAGTTTTAGAAAATTTGCTGCCATCCATGTGGGGATGTCATTAATGCATGCAGCAAGTGAGTTGAGAGAATTTGAGGTGCTCGAAGGCTGGGAGGGATCAAAGCAAAGGTTCAACTGAGTGTCATCTGCATAGAAGTGAAAGCCTAGATTGTGCTTGGCAATCACATCAGCAAGAGGGAGAGTATAAACCGTGAAAAGAACCGGACCTAGCACGGAGCCCTGAGGTACTCCATATTTCAGAGGTACTTCAGATGATCTTTGTCCATTCACGTCAATACTCTGGAGTCTCCCACTGAGATAGGACCTGAACCACTGCAGAGCAGTGCCAGTGATGCCCAGGCGAGATGAGAGGCGCTCTAGAAGAACTTTGTGATCGATGGTGTCAAAAGCTGCCGAAAGATCGAGCAAAACAAGCAGAGACACTCTACCCATGTCTGCATTCCTAAGTAGGTCGTTGTATACCCGAAGCAATGCTGACTCTGTGGAGTGATTAGCTCTAAAGCCAGACTGGAACTTACTAGCAAGGTGTGAGGTTTCGATATACGAGTTCAGCTGGTCTGCCACGACCCGTTCCAGTGTCTTTGATAGGAATGGTAGAAGGGAGACTGGGCGGTAGTTGCTCAAGTTCTCTTGGTCTAGTGAAAGTGTGTGTGTGTGTATAAGTATGTGTGTAAGTGTGTGTGTGTGTGTGTGTGTGTGTGTGTGCACGTGTGTGTAAGTGTGTGTGTGTAAGTGTGTGTGTGCACGTGTGTGTGTGTATATGTGTGTGTGTGTGTGTGTCCATCCGTCTGTCCGGGTCTCCGTGTGTAACTCCACAAAGCGGGCGACGAACTCTATGAGAGCCCGCTTGAAGACTGCACGGCTGCTGCCTTTGCGGCCCCGGTCGTGTGCACAGCAAAGAATGGGAATTGTTGAGCAAGGCAAGCAGCGCTAGGAGAGCTTTGACTGGCGGAGTCTGACCCTTTTGCCGACCTCCGACCTGCCGAGGTCGGCAAAGAACTATACAAAGCTGCTGCCGGCTATCGATGCTGCCGGCTAGCAGCTGGTGCAGTTCATCGTAGTCATTCGGTGCCCCCCCATTCGTACCTTTCCTGCTGCTGACCGTATTGCGTGACCGTGACCTCTGACACTCGTGACACCAAATCGAGCCGCAGCAACGTTCGATGGAGGCTGCTGCTGCTGTGGGCTCGTGCTGCAGCACCAGCCGCCGTGGCAGCCGCATCACTGCTGCTGCTTTGACGGTCGCAGCGCAGCATTTAGCGCGTCCATCACCGCCGTTCGTTGCAGTTGTGTGAAGATCGGTGACGTCGTGGTCGTAGCTGCCAAAGGTTTGGCGAGCCGCTTTAGCGGGGGGGGGGGGGGGGGCACGGGCGCGCGGCGGCTGGCATCCATGCCGACGCCTGCGCCATGCCACGAGTGCATGCCGGAGCCGTGCGCTTCCCGTCGGCTTCTTCCTTAGCCTTAGCCCTAGTAGCTAGCAGACAGCTGGCCGCTGGCTGCTACCGGATGCGCTCCGTGGGGGGGGCCGACGGAGCTCCCGGAGCCTTAGAAGGAGGCGCGTTCCGAGCAGCCCTCTAGCTGTTCGGCGCCACCTGCCAGCATGCCGGCATGCCGTTGCAGACACCCGACCGCGCATCATGTACAAGGTGACGAGCATCAAGCCACCACCTAGCGACGACGACGAGGTGCTGATGGCGGACGATCGCACGCAGGTGGTCCGGGTACGCCGTCGCTGCGGCAGCAGCCGCTCGCTGTGCAGCCTCCTCCTCCTCCTCGTCCTCCTCCTTCTCGTCATCCTCCTCCTCTTCCTCCTCCTCCTCCTTCTCCTGCTCTTCCTGCTCCTCCTTCTCCTGCTTCTCCTGCTCCTCCTTCTCCTGCTCCTCCTGCTCCTCCTCCTCTGACATTTCCACCGGCACCTCTGTCGATGTGAAGTGCTTCAAGAGGAGTTCGGAGGCTGCCCCGAGCGCTCGGCCCGTGGCGCCGGCACAGCGAGCGCTACTTTCTGTCGCCCTTCGTTACGCTTGCTCACCCGTTCACCACGTGGTGGCACCGTGTGGGTGACCAAGGGCAAGGCCGAAGTGTCGTTTGCTCGTTTCCGTCGTGAGGGCCTGCCGCAATTGGTGTCGTTGGCTTGCTCTGCTGGGTCTCGTACAGAACGACCACACGCTCTTCCGGGAGCCTTGACCTCGCCTCACCGCCCGCCACTGCGGCGGCGCCACCAGTTGATTCTCTCGAGTTCTCTGTGTCAGCATCGCGTGCGGCTGACTTCCCCCTCCCCCCCCCCCCGTAGCGAATGTGGTGGGGGTGTACAGTGTGCTCGCTTGCTCAGCGCTCGCTGTCACCCTCTGCAGGAGGACTACGTGCGAAGCCTTGTGCCACCGTTCGGCGCCTCACTTCCGGCCGCTCCACTCGCTAACGGTTTAGGCGCCTATGCCGATCAGCTGGCCAAGCTCGCGCGACCCTACCTCCAGCAGCAGCGGCGATGCAGGTGAGCGATGCCCAGTGGGCTGTGCACGAAGCGTCGTCACCGAGGAGGCAGTGTCACCCACGAGGCCTCCTCGACGGACCGTGCACCAGTGCGGGCAAGCGCTCGCTGCTTGACGCGGCCTCGAGCTGGGAGAGAGAGAGAGGTGAGGGAAAGAGAGAGAGAGAGGGAGAGAGAGAGAGAGAGAGAGAGAGAGAGAGAGGGAGAGAGAGAGAGAGAGATTAGAGAGAGGAGAGAGAGATTAGACAGACAGACAGAGTCGATCTGGCTGACGTTCCTCAATCCCAGAGGTCCTCTGTTGTCTTTTGTTTGCAGGACCGCTGGTGGTGGCAACATTCGGCCGCCGGTTTTTCTTCTATACGGTCCGTCCGGCTGCGGCAAAGTAACCATACTGCAGCACGTTGCTGCCAAGCTGTGCATCAACTACCACCAGGCAAGTCGGGGGGGGGCGATACCCCGGCCTGCACCTTCAGCATAGAGTGCCGTGTTGCCTCAGCGCTGGTGATAGCCGGGGAGGGTATAGACAGAGAGGGTAAGTGAGTGAGAGACAGAGGGAGACAGAGACAGAGAGTAGCAGCTGACTGTTGGACGCAACGGAGCTCGAGATGTGGCCACGAATTGCCGATCGCATTTGTCGATGGGTGCTCTAGCCTTTGACTTGCGGGTTACTGGAGGAGATAACTGTCAGCGCTAATCGTACGGCTTGGAATCAGCTAGAGGCAAGAAGCACCGGGAGGTTGGGTAACATATTGAAAGTTGACCATCTCATGGTCGGTCGGCTGGGTGATTCTCTCTCGAGTATCTAGCGATTCGCTCTCTCTCGATCTCAATTATCAATGATCATTGAGATCAATGATCAAATCAAATGACCAAATCAATCAAATGATTGATTTGATCAATGATTGATTAATGATTTGATCAATGATTGATCAATGATTTGATCATCGATTGATTTGGTCGATCACTGATTGATTGGTTCGATCAATGATTTGATCAATGATTGATCAAATGATCAAATCAAATGATTGATTTGATGATTTGATTTGTTCAAATGATTGATTTGATCATTGATTCGATCTCAAGTATCTAGCGATTCGCAGGAAAGGAGCAAAGCAAGCTCGGCCCCACCCACCCACCCACCCACCCATCTCAAGCCTGCAAGCTCGTGAAGGAGCTTGTTTGCTGATCGCTACGATTGGTTGGCTCAGGCAGCGTCCAAGGTCAAGGTTCAACCACTTAAAAATGCTGTCGCTGCGCCACAGCCTGCGTTCGCTGGCCGACGAGCGAGTCGCTGTCTCCACTGCTGCTGCTGCTGCTGCTGCAAGCGATCGCCTACTTTGCTCCGCTCTGCGCTCACGGCCTCGCATGCTCCTCCTTCCTCCCCGACTTTGAGCCGCCGCTGCTCCGAGAGGCCGGCGCGAAGACGCGAGAGCTCCTTCCTGCCTCTTCCAGTTGAACTGTTACGACTTGGTTGCCGACACACCTTCGTCGACCGAGGTTCGCCTGCGCGAAGCCATCGCCAAGGCCGTGGCCTCTGTGCCGTGTCTGCTGGTGCTGCGCAACATCGACGCCGTGCACCGTGACCGCGAGAACTCGCAGGAGAGTGAGTGAGCCGCCCATCTTCCTCTGTCGTCCTTCCTCCTCCGCCGTCCTTCCTCCTCCTCGTCCTCCTCTTATTTCTTGTCACCTTAGCCATAGGATGTGGTGGGCGCATCCAGTGGGCATTCTGCCGTTTACCATCGCTCGGATGTGAGCAACAGCTCGCTTGAATAACAACGGCCGCACGCAGCGCACACAGCCGCACGCACGCTCGTCTACTCTGCTTCTATGTCGCCGTTCACAGCGTTCACTTGAGAGGAATATATTAAAAAGGGCTGATTTTAAACAGCCGTATTTGTGCAGTGTAGCATCACGCTTATCGTAGTGCTGAGACAGAAAAGAAAAAAATGGACTCGGAGGCATGCAGAAGTTTGTCCACACGTCTGTGCGCCTGGACCCTGCCGCATGCCCAAGCCAGGCGTCTCTTTCCCGGCGTAGTCTTCGGGGGTTCCCGGACGTTAAGCCAGAAGTTTTGGCGATTATTACGAAGTAAGACAGGAAGTGCAAATGAGCCATCACCTTTTCTAGCCTCACACTTTTACTTGTATTCCTTTATTCTTTGATTAATCATTTAATTTTTGTAATCTTTTCTGAATATACTCGAGATAGTCTATCTGACAGACACTGGAAGGTGGCCCTCGGCACCCAAAGCACGAGAAGCTTCGCGAAGCAGTGAACGATTTCTTGCAGCTTGGTTGCAAAAGCTTCTGCATTCCACCCCTTGTCAATGCAATGTTTTCTTTTAACCGACTTTGCAAGATAGCCTCCTGCTAGCTCGGCGCTTGCGCACAGCTCAGATTATGAAACCCATTCGGGCCTCCCTTTATGCCACGTGTCCACGTGACGTGGCCACGTGACTGGGCTGCATAGTGGCCAGCTTCCTTTTCCGTCTGTTACGAGACAAGAAGCGGCAAGAAGCCTGTGCGCTCGGCCATTGCTAGAGCCAGTCAGCGTCGCTGCCGTTGTGCTGCTCGGGGCAGCGCTGCAGCGCATCGACGTGGCGCTTGCGCAGCACCTGCGGCGTCGTCGTCGCCGTCACCGCGCGCCCTTGTTCGCGTGCTGCCTCGCAGATCCGCGGACGGCGAGCGTCATGCGCGAGCTTCTCGAGTCCTCGTGGCCCGCCACCGCTGAGTGGCCGCTCATCACCGTGGCCACGTGCAGCGGCAGTCGCCGCCTGGTGGCAGACGACGTGCGCGAGGCGTTCCTGCACGAGGTCAATGTCGAGCCGCCCGGCGAGGCCGAGCGACACGACATTCTCTGCAGCCTCATGCCCGACGACGCGTGCGACGGCAGTGTGGCCATCGCACAGCTTGCCGAGCGCACGGCCGTAAGTTGCTGCTGCCGTTGCTGACGTTGCCGCTGCTGCCGTTGCCTCTTCCTCTGTGCGGTGCAGACGCTTGTGGCCAGTGAGGCGTCGATACTGTACGAGCCGTCGCTGTGCAAACCGCTCACGCAAATGCGCCGCCGTCGGAAAAGCTAGGCTAACCAATTTGCTAGCTATGGGCAAACCAAGTGCAATTCCGAAATTGGAAAGGCTAATGCTCACTGGCACTCAGAATCGGCTCTGCCAGCTTATTTCCTGTCCAGTCTGCACGAAATTTAGGTGTCACGTTTCAAAGTGACCTTTCATTAGACGACCACATCAGCTCCACAGTCAAGTCTGCCTACTTTCAGCTACACAACATTGCTCAAATTCGGCCTTTTTTAGACAGGGACAGCACATAATTGGTTCTTGCATTTGTGACATTTTGTCTTGACTTCTGTAGCTCACTGCTTGCTGGTCTACAGGCCTGTGCACTCAGGCGCACACACAGCTGTTGCAAAACTCTGCTGCCAGGCTTGTATGTCGTAACTGTCGCAGTTGCCACAACGCACCACTTCTTGCCGACTTGCACTGGCTACCAGTCAAGAAACGGATCGACTTTAAGGTTTTTTTTCACTCACTTTTAGGTACCATCACTCTTTGTCTCCAGCCTACCTATCAGATTTACTCCTCCACCAGGCTAAGCATCGTACCTGCCGCTTTTCGGAATCGAACCGTTTCTCTCGTTTGCCTATATCTCTGACAAACCTCAGATTCGTTGGAGACCGTGCCTTTAGTTCGTATGCTCCCAAAGCCTGGAAATTACTCCTGACTTGCGTCACGACATCTCCTGACTTGACCACATTTAAAAGGAAACTAGAAATGCACGTATTTATGAAGCATTTCGTGGGTCAGTGTGATTCGTTCTTTATGTGCTTATGCTTGCTGACACTGTGAATGCTGCCACTAACCACACTTGGATGCTGACCCGGTGCATGTCACCCCTGATCATGTTATGCTTGTTGTTCATTGAGTATGCTGCCACTAACCATTCGATCATGCTTCCTTTGCAGCAAATTTAAAGTGCCTAGAAAGAGATTGAGTTCTCTGAGGGAGTTTATCAAATGTATTATTATTTTTTTCTGCTCTCTCGTGAGAGCGCCTGCCGTGGCCACCACCCGAATTGGGCCAATTTGGAAATGGCATTATTTTTTATTTCCTTTGGCACCATTTTTCCTTTTTCTTTTTCCATCAAAATGGCTTCCTTTTCCAGGGCTTTCTGCTCGGTGACATCGTGGCCGTCGTGGCAGCGGCGAAGCGGCACTCGCACAGCAGATCGATGGCGCTATGGTGAGCAGCGTGCATGCAGAGGCGGCAGTGCTCCGGCTACCATTCCCTTCACCTGCCGCTTCCGCGTGCGGCAGCTGGCTTCGGCCAGTCTTGCTGCTGCTGTGAGCGTTCGGGTTTCGGCGTGAGCAGCGAGACACAACATTCCGGGGGCGGGGAGAGAGAGCTGACGATGCTAGCACCCAAGCAGCTTCCGGTGTGGCTCCGACACTTACTGGCGCGTACTTGAAGGCACAGCCTTGTACTTGCTATGTTCATGCAAACGTTATTGAATTATAGCATATAACATATTTATTAAACATAATTGAAGTGGCTGCGATAAGTTTATGCTCGCTGACTCGTGTCTGTTTGCCGACTGAAAGCAGCTCGCACGCTCTCAAACAGCTCTCGTATTATGTTGTGCAATCTCTCATTTTTACTCGGTGTGCATTGTCCTCCGCGTGTGCTTGTGCGCGCTGTTGCTGTGCATGTTATCGCTAACCTGTAGCCAGGCTTTCTTTTCATCGTAAGTAACGAATGGGCCGTGGTAGCCCAGGAGGTAAGATGCTGGTCGTGGGTTCGAATTCTGCAGTCAGCGATCCTTTATTGCCAGCTGCAAGCGGTGGCGATAGCCGTTAAGGCTCGTCTGCCACTATACAAGTGAGGGTGTTAATGCAATAATATAAAATATGTATAAACATGCCTTGAAAGAGATTTAGTTCTTTTAGAAGGCTCTGCAGATGTCATTTTATTATTATTATTATTATTATTATTGTCATAGTTACCGTGTCTAGGCTGTAACTCTCTGTTTTTGCAGCAAGCAGCAGCTGGGTTGCGAGTCACTCGAGGCGCTAGAGATCGCCGGATGCTTTATCACTGCCGCCGACCTTGACCTGGCTCTGCTAGAGGTGCAGGCTGCCCACGCCAGTGCCATGGGCCGACCCAAGGTGAGCGACGGGACTAGGCAATCGCTTGTGGTCGATTGATGGTCGTCCCGACTGTCTCTGCTTCCTGGCAGTGCTTCCCCTGCTTCCGGTTTTCTTCTCGCGGCCATCGTGCCTTACACAAGGCACGATGGCCGCGGCATCCTTTGCATCGTGTGCATATGTTGAGCGCTGCTTTCGCCCTGTAGATACCAACCGTCAAGTGGGAGGACATTGGCGGCCTGTCCGACGTTAAGGAAGCCATTTTGGACACGGTGCAGCTGCCGCTGCAGCACCCGGAGCTGCTGGCGCAAGGCTTGCGCCGCTCGGGTGAGCGCTGTATGCTGACGCCGGCGCTCGAGTCACGTGCTCGAGTCACGTGCTCGAGTCACGTGCCCGAGTCACGTGCCCGAGTCACTTGCCCGAGTCACTTGCTCGAGTTGCGTGCGCGGCTCGAGCATTCCGGCACCTCTGCCTCGTGTCTGGGTGTCTGGTCCGCTGCCACCTGTCTTCCTGCAGAGGTTAGCATGCCGTATGCTCGGTTGGTTGTCATAGCGATAGCTTCGGCTCCCCGGAGTCAGCTCCTGCTGCTGTTTTGACGCCCAGTAGTCATGATTGGCATCGTCTTCGTTCAGCTCCGCAAAAAGTGATAACGGGTCCAGTCGGTCGGAGGGGGATGGTGAGACTGAATTGCATAAGCTGCCATCTCATGAGAATAGTCGGTCGCCGGTCTCAACCTCTTTGTCTTTGCCTTCGTGTAGTATGTATCATGTAGTATGCCTTTGGTATAGCAAAAAATAAAATAAAGGCAAAGGTTTGCTGATGAAGCAGCCTCGTTTATAATATTAATACTAGTAACACATTTGTATTTCACCCTCAGAGAACTTACCCTTTCTAGGCACTTTACAGCTGCTGTTAAGAAAGCATGACCAATTATTAGTGGTAAAAACATTTGCAATGTCATCAAGCATGACATTGTAAAATGTGACATGCACAGGGTGAACATGTTGATGGGATTAGTAGCAGCGGGCACAGTTTCAGTGTGCATAAGCACACAAAGGACGAGTTTGTGGACTCGCTAAATGCTGATGTGGTTAAGAACAGATTTGGTTAAGCTTCTTTTTAAATGTTGTTATGTCAGGTGACGTCAGTCGGGAGTGAGTCCTCGGCTTTGGAAGCGTGAGAGCTAAAGGCATGGTCTCTAAAGTATTCGAGGTTCGTACGAGGTATATAGATATACGATTTGAATCAGAACGGTGGGTAGTACAATGCTTGGCCTGGTAGAGGAGTAAATCTGATAGATGAGTTGGATCCAGAAAATGGTAGGACCTAAAAGTGAGCGACAAAACCTTGAAGTCGATCTGTTGCTTGACTGGTAGCCAGTGCAGGTCGGTGAGAAACGGTGTGATGTGGCAACTGTGACGCTCACGACATACAAGCCTAGCTGCAGAGTTTTACACCAGCTGTAGGAGTCTGATTGCGCAGGCCGATAGGCCAGCAAGCAGTGAGTTGCAAATGTCAAGACAGGATTTCACATTTTGCATGGAGTAATTTACATGTGATATCCCGGTGTAAACAAGCCCAAATTTAAGCAATGTTATATAGCTGAAAGTAGGCAGACTTGGGTGTGGAGCAGCTGGTGTGGTAGTCTAATGAAAGGTCACTTTGAAACATGACACCTAGATTTCGTGCAGATTAAACAGAAGGTCTGCTGGCAGAGCTGATTGGGCAGTTTAGGTTTTCCAATGTCTGAATCACACTTGGTTTTCCCTTAACTAGTACGTTGGTTTTTATCGTCATTCAATTTAAGAAAGTTTACTGCCATCCGTGTGCGTATGCTATCAATACATGCAGCAAGGGAGTTGAGAGAATTTGACGTGTTGGATTGCTGGGAGGGATCAAAGCAAAGGTACAACTGTACGTCATCTGCATTAAAGTGAAAGCCCGGGTTGTGCCTGCAATCACATTGGCAGGAGGGAGAGCATAAACCGTGAAAAGAACAGGACCAAGTACTGACCCCTGTGGTACCCCCATACTTCAGAGTTTCCTCGGATGATCTTTGTCCATTCACATCAATACTCTGGAGTCTCCCACTGAGATAGCACTTGAACCATTGCGGTGCAGTGCCAGTAAAGCCCAGGCGAGATGAGAGGCGCTCAAGTAGTACTTGGTGATCGATAGTATCAAGAGCTGCCGAAAGATCGAGGAGAACAAGCAGAGACACTGTACCCAAGTCTGTATTCCTACGTAGGTTGTTATACGCCCAAAGCAATGCCGACTCTGTGGAGTGATTAGCTCTAAAACCAGACTGGAACTTAATAGCAAGGTTTGAAGTTTCAATATATGAGGTCAGCCGGTCTGCTACAATTCGTTTATGTAGCGGTAGAACAGCTGTAGTAGCTAGCATGCTCCCTTGCAGTGGGCAATATAGGATCGCCTGCAGCAGAACTCGAACCCACGACCTGGCACGCTAAGCGAAACAAAATTCTGTCCGGGTGCTGTACAACTCGATTCTTCAAGTTCAAGAGAAGCAATACCTGAAAGATTATGACAGGCAAGCCATCATGATTAGGCTTGCATGCAACAGTACTTCCCTTGCAGCAAATATAAAGTGCTTAGAAATAGATTGAGTTCTGAGGGCACTCTTTGAAATGTATTATTATTGTTATTATTATTATTTTACTGATCACCGAAAGATGTCAATTTATTCCGACAACTAGACGACTGAGAGGAAGCTGAGGAGTGGTTTGTGCAAGAGTGGATAGATAGATAGCACCGGATAGATGGCAAGGAGGTCGGATCAATATGCTGGTGCAAGTGAGGGAAGTGACCTGTAAACCAGCGAGGATCTTAGATTCTATGTCTGACGGTGACCTAGTGAAGAATAAGCTGCATCCAGACCATCCAATGTTCCGAGTTGAGACACCCGAGAACTTCAGGCTACATCATTTGGTAAGGGGCAGGACCGGGCGGGGGGGGGGACTTGGGTAAAGTGGTGAGCCGTGATGGCACACTGGGTAAGGCCGTTGCTTTCACGACCTCGGTCCCGAGATCGTGGGTTCGATTCCTGCGGTGGGTGATCCTTTATCGCCACTGGTGATAGCCGTAAAGGCTCTTCTGTCGCCATACAAAAAGAGGCTGTTTAATCAGCTAGGATTTTTTTATTTTATCTAAGTCTCTCTGCTTGTCTTGCTTGATCGGCAGCATTTGATACTATTGATCACAAAGTCCTTCTTGAGCATCTTGAACCTGTGCATCACTGGCACTGCACTGCAATCGTTCAGGTCCATCTCAGTGGGAGACTCCAGGGTATTGACGTGAACAGGCAAATATCATCCGAAGAACCACTAAAGTGTGGGTTACCTCAGGGTTCTGTGCTTGGTCCCGGTTTTTTTTGGGTCACGGTTTATACTCTCCCTCTTAATATAATATAATATAATTCATTTATATAGCGCCCCAAGAGAACTTAATCTCTATTCAGGCGCTTCACATATGCCTCAGGGCTCGAGCCCACGACCTCAGTCAGACCTTGGTCGGGGCGAGCACCTTAACCGCTTGACCAAACCAGCTCTTGCCGATGCGATTGCCAGGCACAACCTAGGCTTGATGGCATATGCACGTGGATGGCAGCAAACTTTCTTAAATTGAATGACGATAAAGTCAACTTACTAGTTATGTGAAAACGAAGCATGATTCAGAAATTTGAAAGCTTAGCACTCAAAACCGACTCAGCCAGTATATCTCCTGTTGATTATGCGCATAATCTAGGTGTCCCATTCCAAAGTGACCTTCCATTAGACGACCACATAAGCTCCACAGTCAAGTCTGCCTACTTTCAGCTGCATAACATTGCTAAAATTCGGTCTTCTGTAGACAAGGATACCACATCTAAATTAGTCCATTCACTTGTGACATCATGTTTCTCCTGTAACTCACTGCTTGCTGGTCTACCGGCCTTTACAATCAGGTGATTACAGCTGATGCAAAATTCTGCAGCTTGGCTCATCTGTCGCGAGTGCCACCATTACCTCATCACACCACTTCTTGGAATGTAGGACATTCCCCCTATGTTCATGAATGTATGATTAAGAATACACACACACACACACACACACACACACACACACACACACACACACACACACACACACACACACACACACACACACACACACACACACAGTTACACACTTACACACACACACACACACACACACACACACACACACACACACACACACACACAGTTACACACTTACACACACACACACACACACACACACACACACACACACACACACACACACACACACACATATATACATGATCGAATGAAGTTCACGCTCTATTGAAATAAAATCAACTCAGTATAATTGGACGTTTTGTTGGTTGGCCTTGCACTACACAGTCCATTTGAGTAGGTAATCACAAAAACTGTACTTTTATGTTTTGCTCAATTAACTACTGATAGGCCAATCAGATCAATCACGAAAAATGAGCAAGCAATAACGGTACTCCACACAATGCATATTAGTATATATAGGTATATACAAACCCTAAACCCTATACCCAAGGGGGAATGTCGGGGGGGGGGGTATGTCCATGCACCCCGACCTGCACTGGCTACCAGTCAAGCAACGCATCGACTTCAAGGTTATCACTCACTTGTAGGTCCCTTCATTCTTTGGCTCCCACCTACCTATTAGAACTACTACCTCGCCAGGCGAATAAGCGTGCAACCCTCTGTTGTGACTCAAATCATTTAGCCATACCTCGTACGAACCTCAAAACCGTTGGAGACCATGCCTTTAGTTCGTGTGCTCTCAAAGCCTGGAACTCACTCCCACCGCGCGTCACAACGTCCCCTGATATGAGGACGTTTAAAACGAAGCTTAAAACGCACCTGTTTATCACGGCATCTGGTGGTAATTCATCCTTCACTCGCATGCGCCAGCTTACCTGCTCGTGCTGGCTGCTTGGTGGCTGGTGTGCCTGCTGCTTGCAGATGTTACCACCAAATACTTGGTAATATGCTTTATACGAAACGTCTGTATAGTGCCTAGAGAGAGATTCAGCTCTCAGGGTGCTATGCAAATGTATTAGTATTATTATTATTATGCAAGCTGCATTGTAGCTAGCAAGCACTGTCCGGCGTAGTTGGGTGCTGCAGCTGTAGGCAGCTGTAATTGGGGCTGAGGCACACCCACCCCGGTGGGAAGATGGCGCCCGCCAGACAAGCCTCGTTCCTCCTCTTCCTCTCCGCCGCCATAGCAGCAGCAGCACGCGCACGCCCGCTGCCTTGTCGTCCTCGTACGCTGGATCGTCTGCTGCATCGTCGCTTTGCACGGCCTCCGCTGCTGCAGGGCTGCTGCTGTACGGACCGCCGGGCACGGGCAAGACGCTGCTGGCCAAGGCCGTGGCGAGCGAGTGCAGCCTCAACTTCCTCAGGTTAGCGGCCAGCCGGTGTGGCGGCAGCTCGTCGCTGTCGCTCGAGAGCGCGACGTATTTTTTTTTTGCACGTCTTTCTCGCGCTCGCCGCAGCTGCCTGCCCGCGCTGCCGCCGAGTCGGCCGGCGCTCGGTAGCCTTGCGAGCGCGATTTTCCGCCGACTTTGGCTCCCGCTCGACTTGGCCGGTCCGGATCTGCTGCTGCTGAAGCAGCAGCGCCACCTGCCGGTGCTTGTTGACTTGCTCATCGGCGCGCCGTCGCGCGGTGGCGCTGCAGCGTCAAAGGCCCAGAGCTCATCAACAAGTACGTCGGCCAGAGCGAGGAGAACGTGCGCGACCTGTTCGCGCGCGCTCGCCAGTCGGCGCCGTCGGTCATCTTCTTCGACGAGCTCGACTCGCTGGCGCCGCGCCGCGGGCACAGCGGCGACTCGGGAGGCGTGATGGACCGCGTCGTGTCGCAGCTGCTCGCCGAGCTCGACGGCCTGCATCGCTCCGCCGACGTGTTCGTCATTGGCGCCACCAACCGGCCCGACCTGCTCGACGCCGCCTTGCTCCGGCCGGGCCGGTGAGGCGCCACCGCCGGAAGCGGCTGCGAGGCTAGCGCTGGCTGCGGCGGCCGCATCTTTCTTTTGGCACTCACCGAAAAGCGAAGGGGCGCGCGGGCGCGCAAGCGAGCGAGTCGGCCTTCGGCCGTTCGTCAACGGAGCCGCTAGCCAATAGCTGCTGAGCGATGGAGCCTGCCGAGGAGCGATGCGCGGCGCCTCGATGCCTAGCCAGCGACGAGCGCGCCCCTCCTCGCCGCCGCCTCTTCCTCTGTCGCAGGTTCGACAAGCTCCTGTTCGTGGGCATCAGCGGAAGCAAGCCCGAGCAGTTGCGCGTGCTCAGGGCGCTCACGCGACGCTTTGCGCTCGCCTCCGACTGTCGGCTGGAGGACGTCGTCGAGAGCTGCCCGCCCAACCTCACGGGCGCCGACCTGTACGCGGCGTGCGCCGAGGCCATGACGTCGGCCATCAAGCGACAGATCGATGCCCTCGAGTCGGGTAGGTGCTAGGATTTCGTTTCGCAGCGGCGGCCCTCGGGCTCGCTCGCGCCCGGCTCCTTTACACCCCTACGGCTCAGCACACCATCCCCCCAGGTCGCTTCATCTTCGTGCCGAGCCCCGCCCCTCCCCCCTCGGCCTCTCTCCCCCGCCTCTCCCCGAGGCGTCCGATCGAATGGCTGGGCCTGCCTGCAGGCAGTCGGGCAGCGGAGGCGAGCGAGCTAGTGGCGAGCGAGCCGATCGTTTCAGGCCAGAACCAATCTGCCGAGCTGCCGCGTATCACTGTGAGCACGGCCGACTTCCTGTCCGCTCTGTCCATGCTCGTGCCATCGGTTTCGGCCGAGGAGCTGCGGCGCTACGAGGCTCTCAGAGACAGCCTGGCTGCTCGGTGACCTGACCTCCCTGAAGCCTCGGCTCCGATAAGAGAGAACCCGTCTGCGACCGAGGAGTCCTTTCGCAACAATTGCGTATAATACCGGTTGGCATTGGCGATCGCTGCATCTGACGGAGATGTGGCGTTACTCGATGCTTCCAATTAAGTGCTGTTATGTTTTGTCGAGTCGTCTTGTTGCCGACTGCATTTCTTCTTGTCTCTCTGTTCGGTCGCCTCTTTAACTCAATGAAGTGGCCCCTACGCTGTCTCTTCTCTTTCTCATTCTATCTCTCTGTCTGTCTTTTCTCTCTGTCTCTTATCTGTCTGTCTCTCTTTCTGAACCATGATTAGTTGTGAGCCGTGTTAGCAAAGCCGCATTAGCACAGTCGCAAATCTAGTGACTAAGCTTTGTTTATATATGGCTTAACCTATTATACTATTAAATAAGACTGTACCTCGCGATTGCGATCGGCTTAGTTGTTAGTTGACCTGCGTTGCGCTGCCACTCAGGATGTCGGTGTTGCCCCTAAGCAGAGGTGCAGTGAGAAGTGCAGCGTTGTTCTCTTTTAGCGATGAGTTGCTGCTGCTGTAATGATTTTTTCTCTAGAAGCCATCTACTTCGAGACTCGTTTGGATGATCCTCTTGAGTCGGCTATACTCGGCTACTTCCTAAGGAAGAACAAGAATGAAACTAAGTTAAAAATCCAAACGCGATCGCGAGTCCGTAAGATGATAATAATTCATTTATGAGATTCCAGAGCTCTGTGCCACCACTCACAGCGACAGAGCTTAAACAGCTACTCCCAGCAGCGACGCGTTCACGAAGCAGCCGAAGTGCATGTGCAGCCTCGCCCATCCGGTCCTTCCCTGCCCTGTGCTAAGCTCTGTGACCGGCGGCTGTCGAGTGAGCAAGGCAATATGGCTGCAGTTAACGAAAACGCTGGAACGCCAAGGATTGGAGTGTAATTGCCAGCTCTGTGCAGCTTCGCTAGATAAATATCCAACGGGTCAAAGTCGACACTTTCGGTGCGAGCAGCGCTGCTACCGCCCGACGACGACGGCCGTCGGACGACGACGACGACCGTCGGCCGTCGAGACGGAAAAATGTCGCTCACGCAAAAAATTGAGTACAGGCTGCCGGGTCAACAAGTGCCCGTCGAGCCCGACGAATATGCAGCAGCCACTCGTGCCGGACGGACAGTTTATGCACACGTGACGGCCTTGACCTAGCTCGCCGGCCTAGCTTGACCGGCGAGCTCACGGTGGCCGGCCTTGACCGCCTGCAGGGCGTTCTTGGCAGCAGCCACCTTGGCAGTTCGGCGGCTGCGACCGATACCGACGTACGATCCCTCTCCGACCACGGTCACCGTGGTACGCACTCGGCCGTCCACCGTGTACTCGGGCTCCCTGCAAAGCAGAGCGGGGACATTTGCAAGCAGGCAGTGGAGGTCGCCGGATGCAGCACGTGACCGTGCGACCTGCAGAACGCCGGATGCAGCAGATGGTGAGACCGATCGCTGGTGGCAGAGGACCGACACAGCAACCAAAGCCCGGCGCTTGGTTTATGTTCGGCGCGAGCCGGGGGGGGGGGGGAGGTGGCACGATGCCTGCGCATGTTGTTCACACTGCAAAGCGAAGAGCTACTCTACTCACATGAATCTGGTCACGTCCGGACGAAGCTCCATGAGCTCGCGCACTGCTGACATGGGCACGTGACTCGCTAGTTGCTCTGCAACGGGCGAGCGACAAGAGCTGCTGTGCTCTGTGCCGACGTCGTTACGACCTCGCCAAGGTCATACCGCGACGGCAGGAAAACGAGCAAGAAAGAGCAGCAGTAGTAAAACAGACACGTGACGCGTAAGTGCATCACGTGAGCGTACGAATGTGAGCGAGAAGGCGTGCTGCGTGCAGTCGCAATCCACAGCGATGGGTGCACCAACACTAGCAGCATGCCTGCTATCATTCATTAGTCACCTGCATGTACACAAACACACACACACACACACACACACACACACACACACACACACACACACACATATATATATATATATATATATATATTTGTGCACACACTCGCACATGCAACAGTATTTACGAGGTGCACACGGCACCGTCTACTTAGTAACTGTTCACTCACGTACCGGTGCGGACTGGCTTTTACGTATTTCTGATTGTTCACATAAAAATGGACTCAGTGTCGATGGCCGTGCATGTGATAACTGCTCGAAACAAAAGCACTCCGGCGGCCTGGAACGATTTGTTACCTTTAAAAATTGTGGAACTTCGAGCTTTGACTTGCAATTCGTTATGGTACTCGTAATTCAAACGGCTAACGATTTTTCTGTACTTGCACTTGTGCTGTGCCGGAGCTATTTTTGCACTTCCTGGCTGCACCACTCGCTTTCATGCAGCTGCTCCTCCTGCTACGGTATACTTATCTGCCATGGGAAAGACAGAAAGGAGCTAAATAGTGAAATGTAAGGCCAAATCGTCACCTATCACACAACATGTAATGTATCTCCGCCTGTAACTCCACAAAGCCACTCAAGACTATGTGGGTGTTACTCAGTAGTTTTGTACTCGCAGCCTGAGAGGCTTTCGATATTTTGCATACGGTAGCCATCAGACTGCATCTCAAGCAGCTAAGAGAGAGAAAGTGGGATGCTGCACGGCAGATAGATGAGATGTGCGAGTAGCATGGCAGCAGCAGCAGCTTAAAACGGCTGGGAAAGATGGGTCTCAAGCAACGTGAAAATTGGCATGAAAGATTGGTTTAAGTGAGAGATCTGTCAGGCACAACCTGAAGAAGTAATTTCAGGGTGGTACCATGGGCGTCCGACCACACTCCAGCTGCCCACGTCTTCTCTGCTGGATGACTACGTTTGACAAATGGATAATGATCCGAGCATACTGCAAGGGCAACGAAGCAATTCTTTGCCGATCCACGTGTCCGAGTCCTTAGTTGGCCAAGACAATCTCTCCCGATCTTAACCCTATTGAGCATCCGTGGAACAGGTTGGAGCGCTCACTTAAAGCTGCTGAGAACAACTAGTCTTCCCTCGTGCAGCTTTTAGGTCGCCTTAAGCAGCTGTGGGACTGCATTACTCCGGATGTTTGCCTAAAGCTGACTTGGGTCAATGCCCTGGCGAATACCGGAAGTCATAAAGAACAGGGGTGGTCCGACCTCCTATTGACGTGAGTACCAGTCAGTACATGTGTAACCTTAGTTTGGATAATAGAAAATATTAAAACACCTCGTTTTCACCATGTTTTCAGTGCTGTCAGACGAAGTAAAGCAAGTAAATCAACTGACGGGACAGTGGCTTGGTGGTGGTACCTATTCACCCCGTAAATACTTTTGCGTTTTGAGTTTGTGTGTGTGTGTGTGTGTGTGTGTGTGTGTGTGTGTGTGTGTGTGTGTGCATAATTCATTTGTATAGCGCCCTAAGAGAACTAAATCTCTATTCAGGCGCTTCACATATGCCAAAGGGCTCGAGCCCACAACCTCGGTCATCAAATACATTCACTTTCACCTTGCTTCGCGGTTCTTGAACCAAACCTGTGCCAAACAAGCTCGGCAAGCCAGCAAGTGGCGGGTGACACTTGGCAAGACAACGGCATCGATCACGGAACAGCGGTCACGTGATATCATTCAAGCCCCAAGTCGTCCTCTCTCAGCGACTCAAGCTGCTGCTGCTGCTGCTCGTACCCAGCGGCTCATGCATGAGCTGGCTGTACACGCGCCAGACGGCGTCCAGGGAGTAGCCGCTGTCGAGATAGATGGCGCCGGCCACCGACTCGAACAGGTCGCCGAGCACCTTTGGTATCTCTACCTCCTCAGCAGCTGTCCCACAGCGAGTCCTGCTGCCTCCGACAGCAGCCTCGTTGTCGGCCGACGGCGGAGCGGCAGTGCCCGGCGCTGCAGCACGGCCCGTCCTCGAGGAGTCGTCGCCCGACGGAGCACTCAGCAGCTGAAAGGAATTGAGAAGAAAGGAAAGAAGGCCCAGAGCCAACAAGAGATACAGCGAGACAGGGAGAGAGAGAGAGAGAGAGAGAGAGAGAGAGAGAGAGAGAGAGAGAGAGAGAGAGAGAGAGAGAGACAGAGACAGAGAGAGAGACAGAGAGAGAGAGAGAGAGAGAGAGAGAGAGAGAGAGAGAGAGAGAGAGAGAGAGAGAGAGAGAGAGAGAGAGAGAGAGAGAGAGAGAGAGAGATACAGCAAGACAGGGAGAGAGAGAGAGAGAGAGAGAGAGAGAGAGAGAGAGAGAGAGAGACAGACAGAGACAGAGAGAGAGAGAGAGACAGAGACAGAGACACAGAGAGAGAGAGAGAGAGAGAGAGAGAGAGAGAGAGAGAGAGAGAGAGAGAGAGAGAGAGAGAGAGAGAGAGAGAGAGAGAGAGAGAGAGACAGAGAGAGAGAGAGAGAGAGAGAGAGAGAGACGAGAGAGGAGAGACAGAGTAGAGAGAGAGAGAGACAGAGAGAGAGAGAGAGAGAGAGAGAGAGAGAGAGAGAGAGAGAGAGAGAGAGAGAGACAGCGAGACAGGGGGAGAGAGAGAGAGAGAGAGAGAGAGAGAGAGAGAGAGAGAGAGAGAGAGAGAGAGAGAGAGAGAGAGAGAGAGAGAGAGAGAGAGGGAGGGAGGGAGAGAGAGGAGAGAGAGAGAGAGAGAGAGAGAGAGAGAGAGAGAGAGAGAGAGAGAGAGAGAGAGAGAGAGAGAGAGAGAGCCTTTACGGCTATCACCACCGCTTGCAGTGGCGATAAAGGATCGCCCACCACAGGAATCAAACCCACGACCCCGGGACCGAGGTCGTGAAAGCAATCACCTTACCTAGTGTGCCATCACGGCTCACCACCAGAAGCAGCATTTGGACACTGCAAACGCTAGCCCCCTTCAATTTGCCTGTCTTTTTGACGTGCCCTCGGACCAACTGCTTCATGTGATAAATATTTCAGGAAGAAAGAGCATTATTACACAGAACGCAGCTACTTGGATGAAGTCAAAGGAAAACGAGGCGAGCTTGTTCCACTTCCCCCCTCCAGGGGAAGTATAGGAAGTTGAATGGTGCAAGGCAGCAAAGACCTGTGTCTGTTATTTATATGTTGACCCTGCGCATGTTCTATTGCGAATGTTACCCCTATTCATTTGGTCATGCTTTCTTTACAGAATATATAAAGAGCCCAGAAAGAGATTTAGTTCTCTGAGGGCACTACACAAATATATCATCATCATTATTATTAACAGTGGCAGCAACGAAATCGCTGCCTCGCAGAGCAGAGGCTAGCCTCGGCTGCCTCTAGACAGGGGGCCATGTGGAGGGGACGAGGTGGCGCTACAGCAACCCCATTTTTTCACTCTTTTACAGGCGACCTTCCAACGAACCTTCTCGAAGTCGATCTGATCGCTGTTGCTCTTCTGGTGAGCGACGAACGTTTGCACGGCCTCGAACAGGTCGGCCGACATGTGCTTCAGGTACTTGTAAAAGTCCCACTTGACGGCCAGCATGGCGAACACGACGTTATTGACAAGCGCCGACCGCAGGTCTGTCAGCTCGCCCGGCCCGAAGTGCGCCTTGTCCTCAAACACGTGACGCGTCACGACGTAGTCCAGCACGGCGTCGCCGAGGAACTCGAGCCTGCAGGTGGCGGCAGATGCGCCAGCGGGCGAAAGCCGAGCCAGCAGACGCCGCGGCGGTCTGCGCAGCGGACCACCGCGGACGTCTGGAGAGGGAGCGGAATGAGGAAGCAGCACACGTTCGTTCGGGAGTGCGATCGCAGCAGGCGAGCACCTGCCCGCCGGCGACCGACGTGAAAGAAAGGGCTGCGGCAGCGAGGTCGAGGCTCGGCAAGGTCGGGGCGAGGCTATGGCGACGGCTCGCGCACACACGCACCTCTGGTAGCAGTCGGTGATTGTGTTGAGCGTGTAGGAGGCGTGCGTGAACGCCTGCAGCAGGTAGGCTCTGTCCTTGAACCTGTAGGCAATCCTCTCCTCGAACGCGTCGTAGCCGCTCAGGTGCCGGGCGAGCTCAAGCTGCGCGTCCGGCGTCGGCCGGAGCAGCGGCGATGGGGGCGACAGTGCAAACGCGACTCCAGGGCCGCCGCCGTGCGGGGCAGCGGCAGAGGTTGCAGACCTGCGTGCGCAGAAACGAAGGCATGGCCACCGGGCAGCGCTGGTAGCACCGAGCGCACTAGAAAAGCTAGAAAAACTAGCGTTCGCCAAAAAGAGCGTTCGAGTCACGTGCGAGCGCTCGTTCGTGCACGCAGCTGCTGCTGCGTGTTGGCCAAAAATCCTAGGCAACGGGCAGCAGCAGCAGGCGGATGGCTTCGAAGCACCGGCCGACGGCAACGGCCACTTCCGCCGCCATCTTCGCTGCCTGAACTTACTTATCGTCGTGGCTCGGTCCGAGCGCATCGGCAGCAGCCTGCCGCCTCGCCTCGATCGTCTCCCGCTGGGTGCGCTGCTGCTGCTGTTGCGCTGCAGGCAGCACCTGCAGGCCGAGCCAGGACAGGAAGCCGCGGGCGGCGCGCTGGCCGCCGGCGACCACATAGCAGCCGATCAGCGCCTCGGCCAAGTCGGCCAGGTTCTTGTCGGTGAGGCACTGGTGCGTCCTCGCGTCGTAGTGCGCCGCCCTGCCGCCTCCGCTTCCCTGCTGCTGCTGCTGGGGGGGCTTCAGCTGAGCGCCACTCCGATTGCTGCCTGCAACGAAGCCCGCGGCGGATGTGATCAGGCATGCGATCAGGCATGCGATCAGGCAAGCGATCAGGCAAGCGATCAGGCACGCGATCAGGCACGCGATCAGGCACGCGATCAGGCACGCGATCAGGCAAGCGATCAGGCAAGCGATCAGGCAAGCGATCAGGCAAGCGATCAGGCAAGCGATCAGGCAAGCGATCAGGCAAGCGATCAGGCAAGCGATCAGGCAAGCGATCAGGCAAGCGATCAGGCAAGCGATCAGGCAAGCGATCAGGCAAGCGATCAGGCAAGCGATCAGGCAAGCGATCAGGCAAGCGATCAGGCAAGCGATCAGGCAAGCGATCAGGCAAGCGATCAGGGCAAGCGATCAGGCAAGCGATCAGGCAAGCGATCAGGCAAGCGATCAGGCAAGCGATCAGGCAGCGATCAGGCAAGCGATCAGGCAAGCGATCAGGCAAGCGATCAGGCAAGCGATCAGGCAAGCGATAAGGCAAGCGACCAGGCAGCGATCAGGCAAGCGATCAGGCAAGCGATCAGGCAAGCGATCAGGCAAGCGATCAGGCAAGCGATCAGGCAAGCGATCAGGCAAGCGATCAGGCAAGCGATCAGGCATGCGATCAGGCATGCTCGACATTCCCGACGCCGAGGCGGCAGAGGCAGCAGCAGAGGGATCGCCCGCGCAACTCACCCGCTTTCCGGTCGCTGTCCGCGGTGGGCGATGCCGGCAGCGGCTTCGACGGACGGCCGCTGCCGGCCGCTGCCGCCTCGCCTTGCTCGCGAAGCTGCCGGCCGAGCGCTGACTCGTAGCCGGGCGGCAGCCAGTTCTCAGTCGGTTCGAACTTGGCGGACAGGACGTACTCGCCGAGACCCTTCTTCTTGGCTAGCCGGTACAGGTTGTAGTTGCTCACCTGTAAGTGGCCAAGCCTAGTAAGGGCCTGGTCGGCACATCGCCAACGGCGCCACATTCTACCGGAAGCAGGGCGACAGGCGACAAGCGAGCCGGCGCCAGCAATCGGGGCAGCGGCCTCGAACTCGTCGAAAGCTTCGCCGAATCTC
This sequence comes from Cristatella mucedo, assembly GCA_009760855.2. NCBI lineage: Eukaryota > Metazoa > Bryozoa > Phylactolaemata > Cristatellidae > Cristatella > Cristatella mucedo. The sequence goes on from WPIO01000054.1 coordinate 1,914,249, forward strand.
GCGGCTGGCGAGATGGGCCCTCAGGCCCAGCGGATGGCAAAGTCACGCGGCGGCGGCTCGCTGGCTGGCTCACCAGCTTGCAGCGGCTGTAGCTCAGGCGGCCCTCGTGCAGATCCGGGTGCGTGCAGAACAGGCAGGAAGTGACGGCAAACTTGAGAAACGAGTCGCCGACCGTCTCCAGCCTCTCGAGGTTGAGGAAGTCGTTGGCGCCGGAAGTGGTGAGGGCGTAGAGCAGTAGCGATGGGCTGGGGCCGACGAACGGTCCGCCGCTGCAGGCGGCGGCAGTGGACGCTCCTTCACCTTGACATTCACCTTGACCTTCACCTTCTCCTTGGGCACGGCCCTCCTCGTGGTCGAACGATACGAAGCGAGGGGCCAGCAGCCTTCGGCCTGCAGCGGCAGCAGCAGCGCCCACCGAAGGCTGCTGTAGCCGCCGCCGTTGCTGGTGCGGCTGCAGCCTCGCACCGCTCGCTCGGCCATCGCAGCCAAGTGGCGGCTGCGGAGTCAAGAGCAACTCATCCTCGGGCGACCTGCGGAGGAGTGATAGCAAAATAAAATGGCTCGAAGCGCAGCCGGTCGAGAATCGGGCACCCGCCCTCAGCTATATAAGCACCAGTGCACCCCAGCTGGCCATCGGGACCGAAAGAAATGTAAGACAGACGGATGGGGTGTGCGCAGACTCGCGCGCTGACGCACAAAGACAAAAGAGTCGAAGGCAGAGACAGATGCGAAGGCCCGAGCAGTGTGCCGTGCACGCGGAAACGTACACAAGAACGTCAGTAAACAGGCACAAGCCTAACGCTTTGCATGCACATACAAATTCATGCACGTGTGCACACATACATATGCATACGCATATAAACGCATACATGTAGGCAGGCGCATGACACACAACAGGAGCACACACACACACACACACACACACACACACACACACACACACACACACACACACACACACACACACACGAGCTGCTGCCACTACAATCACGTGCCTCGATCGTCTGCAGACAGCACAGCTGCTGTCCGCAATCATGTGGCCATGGTCGTGCACGGTGGTCGGTGAGGAGGCATGCGTAATGCCAGTGGCAGCGTGTACCGCCGGTGCAATCGATTCGTCGTCGTCGTCGTCCGCGAGCGGCATGATGAAGTCCAGCTGCGGAAACACGTGATCGGGAGGCAGTGCCGTCGACCCGACCGAGGCCTCGGCTGCGACCCTGAAAAAGCGGTGACGGTGGTAAGGAGGGACTGCAGACAAACAGTCACAGCAGGATGTCATCAGAAGCCCAGCTCAACCAAGTCATCAATAAAGCACAGAGCCCTGAGGTACCCAATACTTAACGGATTCGTCGGATGATCTTGGTCAATCCACATCAATTCTTCGGAGTCTCCCACAGATATAAGACCTGACCATTGCAGTGCAGTGCCAGTGATGCCCAGACGACATGAGAGGCACTCACGACATGAGAGGCACTTACGAAAGGCTTGGTGATCGATAGTTTCAAAAGCTGGCGAGGGATTGAGCAAAACAAGCAGAGAGAATTTTTCAACAAAGTTTCAATATATGAGTTCAGTTGGTCTGTCACGACTCACTCCAGTGCCTTTGATACGGTAGAAGGGAGACTGGGTGTAAGTTGCTCAAGTTCTCTTGGTGTAAGTATTGCTTTCTTGATTAGCGTCCTGACTACAGCCTTTTTGAAAGGTCCCAGGACATGACCTGAGGCTAATGACATATTTATGATGTTAGTTGGGCATAGCAGCAGCAGACCATAGAAGCAGGACAGTGAGAATAGGGTCTAGAGGATTGGTTGTCTTCTTTGATTGGGATATGAACTTCAAGACGAGGTCACTAGTGGTGGTCGCACGGACATCATCTATGTCAAGGGTCTTGAGGTTTTGTGATTCACGAGTGATTTTAGATGAAAAGGAGGGCACGCATTGTAGACTGAACAAGATCTGCATGAATTTGGTAATGATTGGTTATTATTGCGTGCAGTTGTATGAGAAAATTTTGACGACTGTGTGACACTTGATATGAGTAGGGCCATGTACATGAGCCACAAGAGACAATGAGTCAGTCAATGCACGAAATTCGGTGCTGGGGCACCGGATAAGTTATCAAAATGAATGTTGAAATCCCCCATAACGAGGAAGAATTGATTTCTTGCACAGAGAATCGAAATGGTATCAGGGAAATCTGAGATAAAGGAGGACTTCATACCTGGGGGGGGGAGAGCGACAGACTACTGCCACCATCGGTAGCTTGTTGTGTGGTGAACTCAAAACAGTATATTCGAAAGAATGCCTCGAGGGGACTGCAAATGGCTTAAAATTGATGGATGAGCGTGTAATAATGACGACTCCGCCTCCAGTTTTGATTGACCTACAGTTGTGAAAGAAGGAGAAGCCGGTCGGGGTTGAGTTGGTAATAGTCTGACAGTTTACTGATTTTAGCCAGATTTCGGTCAAGGTAAGCAGGTCGAGGCCTTTTTCACAAACGTCACTTATTAATAGGGGTTTACTGCACATGGAGCGAGGATTCCATAGACAAGTTGACCCGCCGGAGTTATAGCAGGCCTGATGAACACTAAGTTAGAGGGATTCACATAAACATCTGTGGGAAAACGTGCTGAGCGGTTCGAGACAATGCTAGGAATACTAAACGAGCAGGTACTCGGCTCACAGCTCACACCAAAAGAGCGATGTCTCAGCTCGAAGCCCTCGTCGGCTTCGGGCGCTTTTCCTTTGTTAATTCATTGTTCACGGATCTCAGAAACAGCAATAACATCTAGGAATGCGTGTGCACGACGATAAAGAAACAATAATAGGTATGCACGATCTTAACTAATAAGCTGGCTAATAGCCGCCGATGCCGGGGTGGGTGACAGAGCTTCAAGGGTTAAGCGCTTAAATGCCCATAGGGACGTTATTTCTTATGCCCGACGGTCAAACAACAAACAGATAAGCTTTAAACAGATTTTAGCTGTGCATCAAAGCAATCTCAAAGCCTTTTGATAACCTTTGCGCCTTTCATTGGCAGTCGAATCAGTCTCATAATCTAAAATAATAAATCCTACAGTTCGCAACTCTTAACTGACATTAAGGCTTGACCGCTGACTTGACGATCCCTGACATGACTAAAACAGAAGCTGAAAACCTTTTGTCTCTTTGTCTTTTCGCCTTTGGTCTATCCATATATGACCATACATAGCCATAACTAGCTGGCATGCTTCCTGTCAAGCGTTGTAAATGCCTAGAAAGGGATTTAGTTCTCTTACAGAAGTGGCTTCTTATGCTTATCAGTAGTATTATTATTAGTAGTAAGAAACAGCATGCACGGCTCAAATGTCAGCGACATACAGGCTCCGGTACATATCAGGTCAAGGTGAATGTCAAGGTGAAGGAGTGTCCACTGCCGCCGCCTGCAGCGGCGGACCGTTCGTCGGCCCCAGCCCATCGCTACTGCTCTACGCCCTCACCACTTCCGGTGCCAACGACTTCCTCAACCTCGAATGAATAAGCGAGCACCGGAAGTGCAACTCGACGTCATGGTTTATCAATGGTCGTAGGTTCCGATGGGCGTTCGATGAGCAGGCAAGCCACCCTGTCTAAAAGAGCTTCAAAGAGGCTTCCAGCCACTCAACGACACCCAACTTACCGGCATTATAAAGCCGGTAAAGGCTAGATCTGACCTTTGGGTTTTGCCCTTGACCTTGATATTTTCTTCGATCGGTTACGTTCGACAAACGTGATTGCAAAGCACGACAGCGTCATGTAGCTCTAGCACGACGACGACGATGCTTGCTCGTCCCCGACCCGCACCCGCACCTCCCCTTCCTGGACGGCCCGAACACATTCCCTGAGGAGGGCAAGAGAAAAAAAACAAAAAAAAAACAAAAAAAAACAAAAAAAAAAAAAAATCAAACAAACAAAAAAAAAAAAAAAAAAAAAAAAAACACAAAAAAAAAAAAAAAAAAAAAAAAAAACAAAAAAAAAAAAAAAAAAGTAAAACAAAAATAAAACAAAAAAAAAAAAAAAAAAAAACACACAAAAAAAAAAAAAACAAAAAAAACACAAAAAAAAAAAAAAAAAAAAAAAAACAAAAAAAAAAAAAAAAAAAAAACAAAAAAAAAAACAAAAAAAAAAAAAAAAAAAAAAAACCCTCAAACGGTGCACGCGAGGACGGGTGGGGGAGAAGGATCACGTGGCAGCGTGCACGCACCTCCGGCGTATCTCTTCGCAGAGCAGCAGACCGTTCAGCCGGTAGAGCGCCGACGGCAGGCAAACGACCTTTCTCCAGAGCGACGCCGGACACGGGTGGACGTCACAGAACTCGGGCACCAGCAGCTGCTGCTGCTGCCTATGGCTGCCGCCGTTGCCGGCTTCTCTCGGGTCGCGAACTTGAGGGCTCGGCAGAAAAATACCCTTCTGGTTGATGTATCGCGGGGTAAGCAAGTTGAGCCTGCAGCACAACCGTCGCGTCACGGCGAGCCGCTAGGGGCCAACCCGCAGCGGCATGCATGCACGTGACGCTCGGCAGCACACAGCCAATGATAACCCCCCCCCCAAAAAAATAAGGGGGCAGGGGGCAGACATGCGAAGGCGAGAGAGAGCAAAAGAAAAGGAGCGAGCAGGAGAAGGAAGGAGAGAGATGGAGAAGAAGGGAGAGAGAGGAAAAAATGGGGAAGAGACGAGACAAAGAGAGAGAGAGAGAGAGAGAGAGAGAGAGAGAGAGAGAGAGAGAGAGAGAGAGAGAGAGAGAGAGAGAGAGAGAGAGAGAGAGACAAAGAGAGAGAGAGAGACAAAGAGAGAGAGAGAGACAAAGAGAGAGAGAGAGACACACACACAGAGAGAGAGAGAGAGAGAGAGAGAGAGAGAGAGAGAGAGAGAGAGAGAGAGAGACACACAGAGAGAGAGAGAGAGAGAGAGAGAGAGAGAGAGAGAGAGAGAGAGAGGTACAGACAGGGAGAGAGAGAGAGAGAGAGAGAGAGAGAGAGAGAGAGAGAGAGAGAGAGAGAGAGAGAGAGAGAGAGAGACAAGACAGGTCGGAGAAAGGTCAGAGACAGGCAGAGAGAGATGGAGAGGTGACACAGGGGCAAAGACAGAGAGAGAAAGAGGGAGACAGAAAGACAGATAGAGAGAGGGAGAGACAAGACAGGGAGAGAGACAGGGGATAGACAGGGTATAGAGAGATAGAGAGACAGGTAGAGAGAGAGAGAGAGAGAGAGAGAGAGAGAGAGAGAGAGAGAGAGAGAGAGAGAGAGAGAGAGAGAGATACAGAGACAGACAGAGAGAGAGACAGACAGACAGACAGAGAGGCTGAGGAGAGAGACAGACAGGCAAAGAATCGCTGGGATGCTGACACATGGGAGCAAAACAATTGCAACCACGGAAGGAAGGAAGGATCTTGCTCACTCCACCTAAAGATGCAGGTGGACACGACATCGAATGCGCACTCTCCACCGCTGCTTCAACAGCTGCGTGCAAAAGCAAGTAAGAGCCAAGGGTGTCAGTGGAGAAGTGTCTTAGTGGCACAGTGCCCACAGTGCGCTAGGCGAGCCGACGGCACCACCGGAAAGCGAGATGCCGGCCGACGACGCCGTAAGTTTGACGCAACCGAAGCAGCCGACCGAATCTGCAACTCCAAGGACGCATCGACGGTGGCGCCATGCTTCGGCTAACCTGCCCGGGGTGCGGGCAACGTCGAGCAGCGGCTGCCCGGTGTCGGTGGCCACGAGGCCATACTTGCGCCGGTAGTAGTCACCGAACGTGCAGTACTCGGCCGTCGGAAAGTTGGTCTGCACAGACAAGTCATCTCTGATTGCGGTCACGTAGAAGGCACCGTCCACCTGACCTGACGAAACGGAACAACCGAGAAGACCGCGATGCAGGCAATGCAGGCACGACGAAAAGACGCTCGGCGAACTTTACCCCTCCTGCGCGCACACCAATACATGCAGACACAAACTTGACAGTGACATCATAAGGTGATCTGGAATTTACAGCGACTTGTAGAAATGATAGAGCTCTTACTGTTGTGGCACTGAGCTAAGACTACTACTGCTTGCTAATACTAATACTAATAAAGAATACTACCAATACAGAATACTCATACTAATAAAGAATACTGATATTCCTTCCCCCTTGCGCTAAAGAGCAGCCTTGGGCGACTCCTAGCAGGGTGTGGACCTTTACCTGATTTCTCCGCGATACCTTCGGGTATTCCGCTGCTATCTTTGCCGTGACTATTTATGAGCTGTCCTCGGATATGCTACACAAAACAGGACCTGCTTAGCATAAGGTGCAATGCTGCCATTAGTCGATACCTACCGGCGGGCCTTCTCCGGCGGGTCAGTGAGAACCATGCATCCTGCGTTCGCCCTACCAACAGCTCGGCTATCAAACCTACGACTCGTAAGTTTAAAGCGCTGAATAGTACTTGTTGCGGTAGTAGCCCACCTGCCGTAGCCCAGCACGTTGTGAAAAGTCGACCGGCGGCCGTTTATAAGGTCCAATTCAAATTCGAAGGGCCTGTGTCCACCGGGCCGGATACACACCGACGTGAATACAAGCTACTTTATAGCCGTCGCCCAGTTGTTAGACAGCCTCTTACGTTCAGCCTACTAAATTTCAGCTCGCTAAAAACCAAGGGGTTACTTATCCGCGATCAGGTGGTCCAGGAGAAGCTAGGTGCATTTCTGCTTACCGAAACTTGGATTACGACTTGTTCCAGTAGCTGTATTTCTGAGACCACTCCACCCGGGTTCTCATTCTATCAGTCCATGCTTTCTGACAAGGTTGGTGGCAGGGTTGCAATAGTTGTTGGCGAATCATTTGGCTATAAGATATGCAGTTTTTCACATGGGCCATCGTTTGAACGGTTGCAATCAGGTCTTCATCAAAGACAATGCCTCTCACTGTTGTGATATAACGGCCTCCTTCTGGCTGTCTAAACTTGTTTATAAAGGAGTCTTCAGAGTTCCTCGCTAAAATATTTGTGTGTGACAGGCCGTTACTGATTGTAAGAGACTTCAATATTCACGTTGACAACCCTAGCAACAGCTAGGTCCACTCATTTCTTGACTGTCTGGAGAATTTTGGTTTGGTCCAACACATTAACCATACCACCCACGTCGGTGGCCATATTCTAGATCTCGTGATCACTAAGGATGTCCTCCCCACTGACCTTGGGGTGTGCCCACGGACCCTCTCAGATCATTGTTCGGTCTCGTTTACTGTTCCTGCTCCCTTGTACGTACAGGGTAATGTCGAACTTGTCAAACGACGTAACTTACAAAGCATTGACATGGACAAGTTTTTGAAATCTGTTTGTGATGCAGGTCTTCTTGATCTGCATTCAGACTCGACCGGCAGCCTCGATCTCCTCACTGATGCGATGAACATGACACTCAGGAGTGCTCTTGAAAGCATGCTCTCGTTCATTCTATCCGTGTTCAAAGTCGTGGAGATTCCTTTCAATTTATAAAAACTCCTCAAGATGCGCCGGGTTATGCGCAGGCTTGAACGTTGTTTAAAGAAATCGTGGTCTGATGCAGATCTAGTCAATTTCAAAGACTTCCTTCGAGTTTACACCCGCAAGCTTAAAAAAAACCAGGGCTTCTTTTTTCATCCGAAAGCTGAATTCCTGCCAGTCGGACCCTAAACAGATTTATAAGACAGTAAAGCACTTTACTTTACTTTACTGGTCAATGCTGTGAGGTCTGACTCCCCAGATATTAAGGGCTCCGCCGAAAAGTTTTCAGCCTTCTTTACTGAAAAAACTGTGCACATTCGTGCCTCCATTAAGCCCCCTCCGACTAAAGCAATCGCGGCTCCACAACCTGTGACCTCCCTGATGCGGTTCCCCGAGGTTTCTGCATGCGATGTGGCTACTAATAAGGTCTAGCAAAAAGAGCTCGTCTCCTGAAGACCCTATACCTTTATCTCCGTGGTCTTCACTAGCAGACCAACTTAGCCCTGCAATAACCAAGATTTGTAATGCTTCTCTGGACAAAAGGGTCGTCCCCAAGTCTTTCAAATCGGCAATCGTTAGACCCATACTTAAAAAGCCTGGATTACATACAGAGGTCCTTGTAAACTATCACCCTGTTTCCCTTTTTCCTTTCTTGTCAAAGATTCTTGAAAAAATTGTTGCTAAGCAGCTGGTTGAACACATTGAAAATATTGGAATGTCAGAAACATTTCAATCAGGGTTCAAGAAGTAGCACTCGACTGAAACTGCTCTCATCCGTGTTGACAATGACATTATACGTGGCAACGACGACAGAAATATCACTGTCCTAGCTCTGCTAGATCTGTGTGCTGCCTTCGACACCATTGATCACGATGGTCTGCCCGAACGATTGAGAACAACGATCGGTCTGGCAGATTGTACTTGTCTGATCGTGTTCAATCCGTGTCGTGTGGGGGTCAGGTCTCACACACGAGAAGGGTCACCTGTGGAGTCCCTCAAGGATCTGTACTTGGTCCCTTGCTGTTCTCCATTTATACACAACCTCTGGGAAAAATGATTAAGGCCCATGGAATGGATATCGCTTTTATGCTGACGATACTCAGTTGTATTTGTCATTCAAACCGTCGGAATCTGCTGCAGCAACTGAGAAACTGATTTAATGCCTTGCCGATATTCGATCGTGGATGTCAGAAAACTTTCTGAAACTAAACAATGATAAAACCGAACTGATGTTCATAGGACACCCTAAGCGTGTGGCTGGATTAAAGGGCTTTGCTCTTCTAATAGGCGATGCTATTGTGCGACCATCACCACACGCTCAAAATTTAGGTGTCGTTTTCGACAGCTGCCTCAATTTTAAAAGCTTCATTCAGAAGACTGCTTCTACAGCTAGCCATCACGTCCGATCCCTATCTAAGATTAGGAGCTGTCTCCCAAAGTTGCTTCTACAAAATTTAACTAGCTCCTTAGTTCTGTCTCGGCTTGATTATTGTAATTCCCTTTTGGCTGGGCTACCAAAGAAAGCTATTGGGCCACTGCAGCTGACTATGAATATGGCTGCAAGGCCAGTCTTCAAGTCCCAGAGGTTTGAGCACATGTCTCCTTTGCTTAAAGAGCTAGGATGGATGCCGGTTGAGCAACGGATACAGAGCAAAGTTCTTACGCTAACCCACAAGGCCCGCCACGGCTTGGCTCCTTCCTACCTAGCTGAACTGATGCACCAGTTTCAGCCTGTTCGCACCCTCAGGTCCTGTGTGGACAATAAATTAGCTGTTCCATTCCTCTGTTGGCGACAGAAGCTTTAGCTCTCTGCAGGTCTTAGACTGTGGAACTCGCTTCCACAATTCTTACGCAACGACAACTACTCTCCTACTGCCGACTATTGCTCATCCTTTTCAGCGGTCCTGAGCTGCTACTTCCATGCTACTCACTACCTCAACTGCTCTCCTGACTCTGCTATGCGGCTCACTTTCTCTTTGTTACGCGAGATGAAGTCTGTTGGGTACCGAATGCGTACCGAAAGCCACATAGGCTGTGAGTGCGCTATACAAAACTCTCCTGCGTAACACCCACACAGTCTTTATGGCTTTGTGGAGTTACAGGCGGATACATTACATTAGATTACTAATGCTGGCCTAAGAATACTACTCGTTTGTATATGCGTGCTTGCTGACGTGGATGACCCACACGGTCTTACCCCAAGGATAACGTACCCTTCACGATCCAAGTGGCGCGTTCGAGTTCGAAGCAATAAAGGATCATCCACTGCAAGCGGTGCTGAGATGGACGTTAAGGCTCTTCTGTCGCTATATAAATGAGGCTGCTGAATCAGCTAACGTTTGACTGTATGACATTGACCCTTGGGTACCCATTCGCTGAAGGCAAGTTTCTAAGTGCCTGGATTGAGATTAAGTTCTGTAAAGATGCTGTTCAAACTAACTTTAGTTATCGTTATTATTATTCTTATTCTTCTTATCATTATTATTATTATGAGCAGCTCACTGCCTGTGGACTCGCTTCCCTGAGTCACAGTAGCAGCGAGAGCCAAGGTGCCACTGGCTGCCACACGCTGACACTTACCCATTCGTCGGTATGTCGGCATTATCACGCTGTCAGCATAGCGCTCTCGCACGAACACAAACGTCGGCCGCTCGCTGGGAGGCGGCGGCTGGCCGCCTGAGGCACCGCTGCTGACCAGTCGCCAGTTTGCCTCGCTCTCCGCGAATGCGTCCAAGAATGCCCAGTCGATGGCGTGCAGCGGCTGCGACGATGACGCCGAGCCTACAAGTGGCGTCAAAGTTTCGGTCACGAGACCGGATGCTCGTCGCAGGTGCCGACAGCTGGGGAGGAGCAAAAACGCCAGAGGCCAGAGGCGCCACCGCTGCCAGCTACGCCGTGGCGCCTCTGGCATCTCCCACTGAGCTGAGTCGACGACTGCGAATGGGAAAACCTGAATTGAAAATGCGACAGGAGACGAGGTGCAGGCGCGCTCGCATACGACGCACTTGCCGGCGCCGCCCTCGTCGTCGGCACGACGAGAAGCGAGTACGGCGATGCTTCCGGGTCAAAGTGCACGCCCTTTTCCATGTTCAGGACGCTCCTGAGCACGAACTGATGAAAAGCTCTGAGACGGCCCAGCTGTGCCTCGCTCAGTGGCACCGAGCCACACGCGACCACGCTCGCCGTCTCCTCGCCCGAGCGAGTGAAGACAGGAAACGCCGGAACCTGAACGAGATGAGTGTGCCGCATGCGATGACTAGGCGGGCGATGCGAGCGAGCGCCCGGTCCGTGCACCGACCCCGCCTCGCCCGAGACGGGGGCTCCTCGTTCGATCCAAAAGTCCGGCAGTGGGACCAGAAGCGAGAAGCAGCAGAACCGCCTGCTACAGAGAGCCATTTGCGGGCTAAGAAAAGTCGGTGACACGTCCATCCTCGGGGCCACCAGGGCTGATCGCGAGCAGCAAGCGAGAGAGCGCAGCTCGAGGGAACCGGAAACACATGCTGCTCCAACGCAACGGAACAGCTGCAGGAGCCTCAGGCAGGCACAGAAGGAAGCACCAAACTGTAAGGAACTGCGAGCAACTGCGAGCAGCAATCAGCAGCAGCAATCAGCAGCAGCAGCAGAAGCAGCAGCAATCAGCAATCAGGAGCTGCAGCAGAAGCAGCAGCAATCAGCAATCAGGAGCTGCAGCAGAAGCAGCAGCAATCAGCAGCAGCAATAGCAGCAATCAGCAGCAGCAATCAGCAGCAGAAGCAGCAGCAGCAGTAATCAGCAGCAGCAATCAGCAGCTGCAGCAGAAGCAGCAGCAATCAGCTGCAGCAGCAACCAGCAGCAACAGCAGCAATCAGCAGCAGCAGCAACCAGCAGCAGAAGCAGCAGCATCAGCAATCAGCAGCAGAAGCAGCAGCAGCAATCAGCAGCAGGAGGCGAGCAGCAGAAGCAGCAGCAATCAGCAGCAGCAGCAATCAGCAGCAGCAGTGTGGTGGGTGTCAGTCTGCACGCTGGAGTCCGGGCGATTTGCAAGACGATGAGCGGGCGTGGTCGCTTGCGTGGTGCTAGCCATGACGAAGGCCGAGTAGAAAGGCAGGATACTGAGTTTGCTAGAACGTGACGAGGCAGAACGGCTGAGGGACTGACTACTACTATACGATGAACGCTGTGGGGGCGGGCGCGACCTACTGCGGAGGAGGAGGCGCATGACGTCGAGGACTAACGCATGGAAGACGCTCAATGAGCACAAAGCTGCTGCTGCTTCGGATGAGTGAAATCAACAGCAGGAAGTGAACAAGGCAGCTGTCTACAAGATCAAGCCTCAAACGTTCGAGCACTTGCTAAGACGGCAACAAAAAACCCGAAATGAAAATTCGTCGAACTTCCGGTCCAGCGCCGCTGCTGCAGACCGGCGCAGCAGCAGTACCCATTGTAGTAAGATGGATGTGGCAGGTGCTGATAATTAACAATAATAAATCATAAGTGATCTTGCAGCTACAGCACGAGCACTGGCTGCGTGGGCTTTGGATGCACTACATTCAAACTCTCCCTCGTAGCGCCGACTGTGTGGCCTATTTGTCTCGGAGAGAAGTAAGAAGTCATCGCGGAAGCAGCAATCCTGCCCACCCTACACGAGCATGTGCCTGGCTGCTAAGCAGCGTAGCGCTCGAGCAGCAGGACAGTGCACTTAATGGAGAACGGTACTCACCGTAGGCAGCCCGTTGGCAGCCACGAATCCGACGCTGCGGGGATGGTCGTCGGTGACGAAGCCGTCGCCGACTCTCTTGCCCTGGCCATCCAGCAGCGGCGCAGCCAAGGACAGGTCGATGGCGTACAAGTAGCTCTCCTGATCGGCCCGGATCGGCATGCCGGCGTACACGGAGGCGAGCTGCAAGCCGTAGGCAGCGACTGCAGCAACAACAACTTGTCACCAGGGCTCCGAATCGGTGGAACGAGGGAACGGGGGACGATGATCGACAGGGGAATGGGGGGGGGGAATGAGGGGAAGAGGTTGGTCGATGGGAGGGATCGAGCGGCGCGACGATCGAGGCCGAGGATCGAGAGATCGCGAACGATTGCATCGGATCGAAATCGGCAAATCTTCGTGGAAGCCAATCGATCGCACGGAATCGCAGGAAGCCAAAGCATCAGATCGCTCGCAGCTGCTCGCTACTCCACCTGGCCACCCGTCGGGCTTTAGTTACCATAGGCACTATCGCTAGTCGCCTTCGTTGGGAAAAACCAAAATGTGGCAAAATAATCACTGTCGAGTCTCTGCAGGTCGAGCTCTCCCATTTGGTGCAGCCTTTCATTCATTTGATTTGATTTGTTGCAGCCCACCCGATGGCATGTCGCCTTGCCAGGGCATCGCCAACGTTGCACTGCTAACAAAGCCGACTGACGTCTTGACATTCCCCGACTTTACGACATTTGAAAAGAAGCTAAACACCCGCCTGTTCCTCACAGCATGTGCTCCTTCCGTGTGCATTGTCCTTTGTGTGCTATGTGATCTGCGACGGTGCATGTTCTCATTAACCAACTGGCATGCTTCCTGTCCAGCATATAGGCATTTAAGGCACCTGAGGAGATTTAGATATCTTAAAGCACTAGACCAAGGTTCTAATATTATTATTGTTATAATTAGCATTACCTAGGTAGGAGATTTTAGACTAGAGATATCAGCAACTACGGTGAGCCTTTGAACTGCTGAGTACACCCCCCTTGTAGGGGATCAGTTATCGGTTCCTTCCTTTTTACAGTGTGTGTGTGCGCGCGCGCACGTGTGTGTCTCTCTCCCTCTCTCTCTCTCTCTCTCTCTCTCTCTCTCTCTCTCTCTCTCTCTCTCTCTCTCTCTCTCTCTCGCCGAATCATCACTAAGCAGAGTCGTGGCTTTCAATTCTGTGATGCCATCCCTTAGCTCTATGAGTGCTTTGATCGTTGTTTGCGCTTTTAGACTCTACCATCTTTCTTGCAGCACGAATAGCTGACACTCATACTTCGATGGTAGAAAGCTTTCTCTGATCGAATGACGACAAGACCAAACTAACAAGTAGCAGTGCATCGACTTAATGGTCCAGGCAGTCCCTCTTTGGTCCTAGCACTCTCTTGTGCTGGGTGAGATATCTCCAAACTACTTACTCTTCGGATGTACTCTCATAACGCCGATTCCTCTGAGTCAGCCTATTAAGCTGTCCTTCTTATCAACCACAAGTCCTTGAGAGGCTGTGCATGCAGTTCCTGAGCACATTTAGCCGCCTGAAACTCACACTGCCATTTGACATAACAACATCCCTGACTTAGGGATATTTGAAAGCAAAACCTAAAACATACCTGCTGTTCACTGAATGAGCTTTGTACATATGCATCGTACTTTAATCTCTCTCAGTGTCTCGTGAGATGAAGCCTGCTTGCTACCGAAGGCCTACCGAAAGCCGCTTAAGCTTTGAGTGCACTATAGAAAACTTCCCTGCATGTCACCCACATAGTCTTTGTGGCTTTATGGAGTTACACACAGAGATAAAATGTGCTAATTAGTGCTTGAATTGTGCACGTTAGCTAGGTAATCATTCGATATGCTTCATTTTCGGCAGAGATTTCGCAGAGATTCGGCAGAGATTTCGGCAAAGCACCATAAAATGCCATATCATTATAATCTGAATCACTGATTCGATTGCAGATGACCGGCAATGAGCTGACAGCCTATGGGTAGCCAAGTTTATTTACCGTCTTGTTTTTTTAGACATCCTTCTCCCGGGGCACTTTGGTACCACGAGCCGCTGTAAAGATCACCATCGAACCGGAGGTGACCATTGCCAAGTGACAGAGGCACAGTTGTGTTAGCACCTGTAAGATCGAGGCAAAGTAAACTAAATGCTTGCAGGCACAGAAGTGTTGTTAAGTCCAGTCACTACCATTAGGTACGATCACTTGGCATAATATGGACTCGGGCAGACGTCAACAAGACTGTCGATGAACGATGATGTATATCGAGAAATTGATATTATTCGACAGGGTTCAAACCGTCTGTGATCTGACAGCAACCGCAATCGTGGCCGGTCATAGTTCAAAGCAGCGACAGATAGCGACGACCCGAAAGGCGGGAACAAGAAATTTTCCCCATTTTGCTTTTCCGAAGGACAAGAGATGAGGGTACTTTCTTTGAAGCTGCTCCCAAAGCCTTGCCTTCTGCTGTACAAGCAAGAGACAGGAATGTAAAAGGAATGATTACGTGGAGGCAGGTAGATCAGATACTCAAGTCTGACATGAAGGCATTCCCTAACGACGGTGCACCTTAAGCGAGGGCTACCGAGCGAGTGCATCGCATGCATGCACGCATGAGCGAGAGCACGCACACGTGCGAGCCATACGGCTGCTGGGAGCTGCTCGAACACGAGAATGAGGCGTGCAACCTGTCTGAGCTCATCGCAATCGAAGGCCACGCCCACGCTATGGGCATCAAAAGTGAGGGGCCGTAGAGCGTGACGACCACCAGCTGCGTTTTCGCATCATTTTTCTCGACGGTGCACCGAGCAGGCCCAGCCAGGCCCGGGATTCGTAAGCGCAAAAGTGGCAGCGAGGAGCCGGTGACGTGAGTGGCGCTCGCCGCACCTTCTTGCCATACAGCTGCTTCCTCTTGGACGAGCCGGGCTTCTCGCCGGCAGTGGCCTCGGCCGCCGCCTCACGCTCGTAGTCCTCGACGATGTCGTGGTGCTTGACGACGTCCTTGCCCAGCGGAAGCAGGTTGTCGTCCAGTTCTCCTGTGAGTGAGCGCACGACCGATGAAGCAGGGCAAGAGCTGGCAGGGGAAGCACCGGGGACGGACCGGTGGCGCCTGCGCCCAAGCCAGCGCCCATGCAGAGCTCGCAGCTTCTACGGGAGCGGCAGAGACTTGGCACTGCCACGGCCAAAGCAGCGGCACAGTTTTTATGCAGCCGTCGGTCCCTGCTATTATATATATATATATATATATATATATATATATATATATATATATATATATATATATATTCATACTTACATATATACATATATATATACATATCTAAATATACACATATATATATATATACATATATAGTAAACTACATCTTACTATAATATATGGCAATATACGACACTAATTAAGTTAATTAATTATTAATACCAGCTGATTTAACAGCCTCTTTTGTATAGCGACAGAAGAGCCTTTACGAGCTATCACCACAGCTTGCAGCAGCGATAAAGGATCGCCAACCGCAGGATTCGAACCCACGACCTCGGGACTGAGGTCGTGAAAAGCAACCACCTTACCTACTGTGTACTAATATGCTGCCACACATCGCCAACGTCACTCACCGTTCTTGTGAAGCAGCTTGCACACCTCCAGGGCTGCCGCCATCTTGGCCAGCTTACTAGTCTTCATGGGCTGACCCTAAGGCGAGGCCGGGCACCGGCGACCAGCAAGAGCTCAGATGCAGCACGTCAAAGCCAGACGAGCATTGCTCCGCAAAGCTGCTGGCGCTGCCGGCACAGAGACTGCTTCCGCAGCAACCAGGCATCGCCCGTATGACTTCTGACTCCTGTAACCCCTGCCCCTTATTCTCGCGCACTCCCTGCCACGACGGCGGCCGGAACATCAAGCACGAGTGTGCGCGGTGGCAAGAGAGCAAGGAGCGGAAGCATGGGTGGAGCCCTCGAGGCTGGCACGCACCTGGACGGGACACTTGACGGACGAGTTGGTCGGCAGCTGGATGGTGGCGACGAAGCGCTCGGCTCCGTCGGTGTGCATGATCCTCTCAAATGCGCACGTCGCCGACAGTCGCGTGTGGCGGTCGCATGGCAAGCGACTGCAGTATCTGCGACGACGGCAGCAGTGGCATAGCAGCAGCATAGGCGTCACAGGCAGCAATGACGCCTCGGTGACCCGGCGCTCCGAGCGGGCATCAGGCCACCGGAGGTGCAGCCTATGGCGACTCAACCAGCCCAGCATGGCCCAGTGCCGAGTGCCTCGGCGGCTTCGAGACGAACAGCTCCGGCCGGCCGGCTGGCTGGCTGGGTAGGACTCACAGCAAGCGACGACTGACCCTAGAGCCCACGCCCTAGACCCACGACCCTATACCCCACCCCCTCACCCTGCCGGAGCTCAAATGAGACCTCGGAGGGAGGGAGCAGCCGCCGCTACCTGTTGACGAGTCCGATCGCTGACGTCATGGTGACGCGCGGAGAGCCAAGTGCCGCCTCGACAGCCACATAGGGTGGCAGCACATCGGCGTCGTGCTCCTCGGTCTCTGCTGCCGAGGCAGACTCGCGATCGATGCGCCTGTCTCGAAGCAACTGCGAGTCGGAGAGACAGGCGGCAATGATTGCAAACCCCACAGTCGAATGTGGAACGAACCACCGGCTACAACCGGCTCGGATCTGGCACGCATCACCACAGGGCACCGTTCTGCAGCTTCTGCTGCTGCCTCCGATGCTGCTGCCGCTACTGCGCCAGGATAATATGGCTGCGACTGCCACGTGCAAGCAGGCATGCTGCTGCTCCACACTTATAAGGCTAAGAAATAAAACACTGGCTGATTCAACAGCCTCTTTGTATAGCGGCAGAAGAGCCTTAAAGGCTATCACTGCCACTTGCAGCAGTGGCAACAAAGGATCGCCCACGGCAGGATTCGAGCCCACGACGACCTCGGGATTTCAGTCGTGAAGAGCAAGCGCCTTACACCTGGTGGGCCATCACGGCCCACCATGAAGTGGCACGTCGATTTCACAGCAGACAACCCTAGTGCACACCTTGACTTAGTGGCTAGCTTTGCAGCCAGCACGAGGCCGATGTGTGGCAGCAGGCAGCCCCTGGGAAGGGGTTTAGGCCCGGGTGGCGCCCAGACTCACCAGGTGGGTGGGGGGCAGCTGACACCTAATTCTGCAAGCAAGCAAGTAGTAGGCGGCAGCGGCATGGATTACTAGCTTAATCGCTATTTACGGACATCATTTTGCAGCACCATCTGAAAATTGGGCAGTAAGATTTACTGGATGCACTAAGAATCCTCCTCTCAAAGATGTATCTCAACAATCGTGCCGGACATTTCCTCATCGACAGTCAAGGGTTTGAAGTGCTGCAATTATATATATATATATATATATATATATATATATATATATATATATATATATATATATATATATATATATATATATATATATATATATATATATATATATATATATATATATATATATATACCATGTGGGTGTTACGAAGGAGAGTTTTTAGAGTTTTTTATAGCTCACTCTTAGCCTAAGCGGCATTCGGTAGCCAACAGACTTCGTCTCAAGCAACAAAGAGAAAGTGGGAAGCATATACATGCAAAAAATTAGGCCCAGTATGCACCGAAACAATGCAAGAAATCGGTGATGTGGTAGAAAGAAAAATTGCCCGACAGCGTTGTCTGCTAAACGAGGAATTTTAAGAGTTCTTTATCAGATATTTCCTAGGTTTTAATTCTCTCGGTTTGCCAAATGCACGAACTAAATTGAAGAATGTTCTTAACATCACAATTAGCCTTAGCTGTGGCATCTCAGATGTTTCACAAGACTTCTGTAGCAGTGGTTCGGCCTGAAAACCTGTCACAACTGCTTTTTAATATTTCAGCGTACTCTGCTCAGAAATCATAAGAAGTCTGCCGTTTCAGATGAGGCAGAGCCAAATTTGTCCTCGTGTGCACACGGAAATCTTCTTCGCTTTATTGCCCATCTCCCATTCCTTTTTAGCTGCTCTGCAACCTCCACACTTGGCGTCAAAACGAAGTCACATAAAATAGCTCTACGAGAAATATAACTGCACAGACAAGGGCGCTTTAGTGTTCGATACTGGTGCCTTTTCAGTGAGGTTAACAAAATCTATCAGACACCACTTGTAAAATAAACTGTTTGACTTGAAGCAGAGATTTTTCCATCACAACAGGCTTCTCCTGCATCTGAATGCAGTGTGAACTACTTTGTTTAGTGTGGATCTATACGTGGATTAGTACGCTGTAGTGTGTCAGAGCCGGCCTGGTCAGGTCAGAAGCTTCCCTTTTCCGGCCACTCAGTTGGCCTGCTCGGTGGCACAGCGGCATGCATGCACAAGCCAGGGCACATGCCTGCATGTAGAATCTACCCCAACCCGAGTCTTCGCAAGCAAAATAAGCAGACCACCGAGCCACCGGGCAGTCGGAGGCGGAATGGCAGGTGGCACGGTACTCGAATGCACTGGCAGCAGCAGCATGGCACGTGACTTCACTGCACCTGCTCCATCCTGCGGAAGTTCTCAATTCGGCCACGGAATCGATCCAACGATGCCGACTCGACGAGCATGTAGTACTTGGACTTCGATGCCCGGGCAAGACTCTGGAAGGACAATGCCCCTTTACCTAGCACCAAGCACGGATGGCCACAAAGTAAAGCGAGGAGCAAGAGAGAGACAGAGACAGAGAGAGACAGAGACAGAGAGAGTGGAGAGAGACAGTGGAGAGAGACAGACAGAGGAGAGGGAGAGAAAGACAGAGAGATACAGAGACAGAGACAGAGAGAGACAGTGGAGAGAGACAGACAGAGGAGAGACAAAGAGAGAGGGAGAGAGAAAACGAGAGAGAGAACGAGAGAGAGAACGAGAGAGAGAAAAAGAGAGAGAGAGAAACAGAGAGAGACAGTGGAGAGAGAGAGAGACAGTGGAGAGAGAGACAGTGGAGAGAGAGAGAGAGACGATGGAGAGAGAGAGAGAGACAGTGGAGAGAGAGAGAGAGACAGTGGAGAGAGAGATAGAAAGACAGAGACAGAGACAGAGAGAGACAGTGGAGAGAGACAGACAGAGGAGAGACAAAGAGAGAGGGAGAGAGAAAACGAGAGAGAGAACGAGAGAGAGAAAAAGAGAGAGAGAGAAACAGAGAGAGACAGAGACAGAAACAGAGATAGAGAGAGACAGAGTGACATACAGAGACATACAGTGCGAGACAGACAGAGAGAATGAGGGGATATGAGAGAATGAAGGGTGGTTGTGTAGGCAGCAGCAGCGACGGCTACTGCTGCTGCCTCCTCCTCTTCCTTCCCCTTCGCCCGTGCCGGGTCAGAGTCTTTCTTTCTCTCTCACCTTCGTTTGCACGTACTGCCTGTAAGATGACACCTCGTCGAACATGGCGACCAGGTTGCACTTCGGCAGGTCGATGCCCTCAATCATACTGGTCGCAAAGAGCAGGTTCACTTCGCGGCCGCCCGAGCTGCGGTTTCTGAACCGCTTCAGCGCCAGCTCCTGATGCCGCATGCCACCGCTGTGGCCCTCGAGCGTGGTAGCGGACGTCGAGCCGTGACCTACGATGGAGGCAGCGGCAGCCGGCGAGCGACGGTGACTGCGACTGGGTCGGTTCGACGAAGGGGCGGCGCTTCGGCGGCAAAGCAAAGTGGCCCCACCGACGACTAAATGGTGGCAAGAGGTGAGGAATTTCAAATTAGTCATTGCTAAAATTCGGGCTTGTTTAGATAAAGATACCACGTCCAAGTTGGTCCGTGCATTCGTGACATCCCGTCTCGACTTCTGCAACTCACTGCTTACTGGCCTACCAGCATGTGCGATCAGGCGATTGCAGCTGGTGCAAAACTCGGCAGCTAGGCTCATCTGTCGTGAGCGTCGCAGTTGCCACATTACTCCCCTTCTCGCCGACCTGCACTGGCTACCAGTCAAGCAACGGATTGACTTCAAGGTTTTGTCGCTCACTTTTAGGTCCCTTCATTCTATGGCTCCAGCCTATCTGTCAGATATACTACCCCATCAGGCCAAGCATCGTACCACCCGCTTTTCGGAATCCAACAGTCTACAAATACCTCGTACAAACCTTAAATCCTTTGGAGACCGTGCATTTAGTTCGTATGCTCCCAAAGCCTGGAACTCCCTCCCGACCTGCGTCAGAACATCCCCCCGACCTGACCACATTTAAAAGGAACCTAAAAAAACACCTATTTAGGACAGCATTCAGCGGGTCCCTGTGATTCGTCCTTGATGTGCTTATGCGTGCTGACACTGTGCATGCTGCCACTAACCACATTCGCATGCTGACCCTGTGCATGTCACCCCTAACCATATTATTCATTTCGTTTGTTTTTCAAGCATGATTCTTCTTACCATTCAATTGCATTTCACTTTGCAGCAAATGTAAAGCGCCTAGAGAGAGATTAAGTTCTCTGAGGGCGCTTTATCAAGTGAATTATTATTATTATTATTATTTTGAAGCGAGCTGCGACCCTAACGAAAGGCACAAGAGCGGAGCCAGGCAGCCACAACCAGCGCAGCCCACGCTGTCGCCATTCGCCGAACAGCATCGACTCCTTAAGTGACGAACTGCCGCGGCAAGGTCAAGGCAGCTGCGGGCCGGGCAGCGTGATCCCTCGGGCAGCGGGTCCCGCAGCGGAGCGAGCTGGAAGTGGCAAAGCTACAGACAGTGGCACTGACCGACTACGTAGCCACTTCGTATGAAGTACAAATCCTCGTCGTAGATGCAGATCTTCTCAATGTACTTGTGCAGGGCGAATGCCACGCAGCGTCTCAGCACAAACACAATGCCGCATATGGACAGCTCCTGCGTAGCAGCAGCAGCGGCGGCATACGCTGCCGGGCCACGTCCGCCGACGCCGGATGCCTCTGCCTGGCCTGCTGTGACGATGGCAAAGCGGTACACGAGCTAAAGCCAGCGGCCTGCAACTGCTACACGCAACCGTCAGCTCAAGCTAGCTGCGACGACATGCAGCAGTGTCTAACAGTGACAGACGAGCAGAGAGCTGGTCGACTGGCCGCCGACAGGCGGCTGGCTGAACGAAGCAATAAAAATAACTGTCATCGCCGGCAGCTGGACAGCGTCACAATTAGCAATAAAAATCATTTATCCGGCATTATTCGAGCTCCTGAGGAGTTCGAGGCCAAATGCATGTCACGTGACCAGCTGCCAAAATCCTGGCATCGAGAGGGAGGCTGGCAGGAAGCTCGGGACAGCGGCTGCTGCTCGTGCAGCAGCAGCAGCCGTCCCGAAAGATGAGAGAAGCGTGTCGGCATTCGAGCTCAGCCCTCGATGCCTGTGATAACGAGCAGGTCGGTTCTATGTGCTTCTTCTTCGACTTCGAAACGAGAGCCAGAAGTGGCAAGCGTTTCAGGTGACGCTGCTGCTCACTACCGCCGCAGCAAGACCCGTCGCTCGGCTTTTTCACTTTGCATTCGTCCACCGCCACAATCCGAATTTCGAGTGATAAATCGTCTCTTATCGACACATCTGCTATTCATTAGGAGCACCTTCACGTCAACTAGTACCGTAGACATTTGCCGCTAGCTGCCTTTCTAGGTTCGGCACTGCTGGCGCTACTGGTGAAGACGACAAGTGACAGGGTGGCACGTGACCTGGTGACACGGCGACATGGTGACACGGCGACATGGTGACACGCGACAGGGTGACACGCGACAGGGTGACGAATGTGACATGTGGAGCGGAGCAAATTCAACCTTCAATACACAATATGCTCACATTCAAAATGATATTGTCGATGATTCCGAACAAGTCGGCAAAGCTGCTTCAAGTTAATCAGTGAATCTTTAAATATAATAATAATAACACATTTATATAGCACCCTCAGAGAACTATATCTTTCTAGGCCCTTTTCAGATGCTGTAAAGGAAGCCTGATCGAATGCTTAGTTTTAACATTGACAGCGCCAACAAGCATAATGTGGTTAGAGGTATTATGCACATTGTCACAGCACACAAATGGTTAGTGGTAAAATGCGCTGTGTCCGCATGCATAAGCACGCAAAGAACAAACCACAAAGATCCGGCAAATGCAGAGAGAAACGGGTGCATTTTAGCATTTCATTCTTAAATGTCAAGTCAGAGGATGTCGTGACGTGAGTCGGGAGTGAGTTCCAGGCTTTGGGAGCATAGGAACTGTCTGCGAAGGATCTGTGGAGCGTTCGAGGCTTCGAGGCACAGCGAATCGAGTCAGAAAAGTGGGAGGCGCAGTGTTGAGGCTTTAAACAGCAGGATGCATCAACGGTGAGTGGCCAAGTGACCTGCGACCGCGACAACTGAACAACTAAGGAGCCCAAACTCTCGCATACCTCTGCCGCTTACAGAATCTTCGACCCTTCTCTACTAAGGAGCAGCTCACTGTGGACTCGCTTTGCTGAGTCTTAGTAGACATTAAATGTCTATTACATGCGACATCCCGGAAGCACTGGTCACGGAAGACCACGCTGGGTCATCTTGTCACGCGCCGAAAGTTCGCAATCTTTCGGCGTTACAGAGGGAAGGACGGGACGTTCTGGCTTTAATTAGTAGAGATAATAATAATAATAATAATAATAATACACTTGATAAAGCACCCTCAGAGAGAACTCAATCGCTTTCTAGGCGCTTTGCTACAAAGGGAAACGCGATTGAATGGTGAGTAATATCATGCTTGATAAACAACGAAGCAGGAACCGGACAGCTTTCAAGTTCTTCTGCAAATAGGACAGCCATAGCTCAGTGAATTTGAATGACTCTCTTGCCACGCTGCCTCCATCTGCATCCAGCAGCCTGGCTGCCACCTAGCGGCTCGGCGGGCCACGCAAGCTTCCCTATCCTGATATTTTGCATTATGCGTGACCCTCTTGATAGTCACAACCCCTCAGAGGCAATATGGGAAGATTAAATAGATAGATAAGTGTGACATACCAAGAAGCTTGCACGAGTGGACAGCACCTCAAACAGTCAATCGAGGTGCTCAAGATGAAGAAGACTACACCTTGAAAGACCGGAAGTTGAGCATACGACTGCAGCCGGAAGCATCTGGGAGCAAGGTGTCCTACCACCTGAAGCTCATTCTGAAGCCCAAAGTACTTCCCTTTGCAGCAAATGTAAAGCGCCAAGGAAGAGATTGAGTTCTCTGAGGGCGCTTTATCAAGTGCATTATTATTATCATTATTATTATCATTATTATTATTATTACTCTGCCTCGGCAGGGCAATAATAATAATAAAAATAACAGGAAGTTGCTTGCATAGTATGCTGAGAGAATCAAATGTCTCTGCTGATGCTTTACAGGTCATTTAACAAAGCACCCGAGTTCAAAGTTCACCAGAGCCCTCGTGCAAAGGCTCGACTGACAGCGAACGGCTGACAGCGAAACCGCTGCCAGCTATCCGCACAGCAGCTGCTGCTGCCGCCATAGCAAGGCACGCCGGTTCTCACCTGGCTCAGACGGGCCGACGCCGCCGCTTCCGGGCAGTCCCATAGCGGCAGCTTGAGGCGCCTTGGGACGCATGCGGAACACGACCTCCTCCTGCTGTTCCCGCTCGTCCGTAGCCGACTCGCCCTCCGACGATGACGGCGGCCCGTCCGAATCGAACGAGCCTGCGTCGTCTTCGTCAGCGGTGTCGTCGCTGCACGACGATGCAGCCGACGAGCGACAACCCGGCTTGAAGGCAGGCTTCGCGATCGCCGACCGGGCAGGCGGGGCTTGCTGAGACATCGCCGCCGAGGCTGAGACGTCGACACGTGCGCCAGACGCCATGGCGTCTGGCTCGCCGGGCGCTGGCGGTGCAATCTCGAAATCAACGTCGGGCTTGTACGTGCGCAGGATGTCGACCAGGCGCAGCGCCTTGGCGCTGCCGAGCGCCAGCAGGTCGTCCAGGCTTTCGACGTCCTCGTCCGCCCTGTCGACGAGGCCTATAACGTCGACGATGGCTGCTGCTGCAGCAGTTACGAGCAAGGGCCTCGTACTACACATCCGGAGCTCACACGGCGTCCACACCGACGGCAGTCAATTGACCCAAGCTTAATTGACCCAAGCCTCCAAGCGATCCGAGCTCAAATGCATGCATGCTCTCAGTCTTCTCGAAACAGCTCCAAGCCATTGCAACTGAGCACGAGCTCGGGTGCAATTGCATCGCCACACGAGATGGATGCCACTGCAGTTTGCATGCAAGCTGAGACGCCATTGCAGCAGCACACGAGCCGAGGCGAAACTGCTGCAGCACTGGCGCTCGACAAACCGACCGCCGCACCCGTCGTCCCTGAGCAGCAGTGACGTCACTGCCGTCGTGCCGGCTGGAATGCCACTCGAGGCACGCACGCAGCACCCATCGCCCAATACGGCTGCCTCGAGCGACCAGGCGGCGCCCAGCTGAAAGCCAGAGCGAGCGCCACTCACGGACGATCAGGCGGAAATGCGTGAGCGCCAGCTGTGCAATCCTCGAGGCGTCCTCGTCGGCTTCGTAGGGGGCCTGACGCAGCTGACGCTCGAACAGCTGCTCGTGGCTCTTGGCCATGCAGCCGGCGCACCAGGCGCCCAGCTCGACGAGGACTCGGAGCAGCTCGAGCAGAGCGCAGCGAACCTGCCGCGCCACCTTGCGCGCCGCTGCGTTCGCTGGGGGACCACACGGCAACGCCTCGGCGGCGGCCGAGGCAGCGGCCGGCTGCCTGTCCATGGCAGCCGGCGAGCGCATGCTCCGATCGGGCGGCCTGGCCTCGCGCATCGACAGCGCTGGCGACGGCAGCTGCCTCGGCGATTCGAGCTGATTCAGGCTCGAGCCAGCCGAGCTCGCGACGACGACGGCTGATGCGGGTGGCGGGCCACCGCCGTCTGATGCCGGAGTCTCCTGGTGAAGGGAGACGAGTCGAGAGCTGCACACACTGGCATGCGCATACATGGCCGGCCGCGATCGAGTAGCTCGCCTGCCGGCGGGCACGGCGCCGTGCCGACCGACGCCCTGCTGAGCAGCAGCCATCGGCCAGAAACCGTCAGGTGACAGTCGAGAACGAGGCCGAGGCAGCGGAGGGATACGCAGCGCTCGCGTGACCCGCGCCAAGTATTGCCAGCACTTGGCATTGCTGGCAGTCACAGACAGACTGCCAGCAACGCGTAGCGAATGGCATGACCCACACGGTGCAGCTCAGGTCGCAGCAGCTGTCGCCGCTCCTACCCTGTCGCCAAAATCATCGACGAAGTCCAGGGTTGCCCTGAGAATGCTCTCGATCTTGAAGTACAGGTCCAGGCCTTTCTTTGTGGACGCCGAGTGTTCGGCACGAATGCTGAACGGCTGGGCGTAGTCCTCCGTGATCTCTTCCGGTGTGGCGCTCAACTCTTCAGCTTTTCCAAAGTCGGCAGCAGTTGCGGCTAACAAGCGAAAGGTTAGCACACACACAAGCGAAAGGTTAGCACACACACGCAGTCATGACGCATGCGTCAAGACGTGTCGTGTGTCACGCGTAACAAGCACCACTGCATCGGGGGGGGGGAGTGGCACTGGTGCAAGGAAGGGGCACTGACGCAATCAGTGCAGCCTCAGGCCAAGGCAGGGCTCGGCATGGCGTCTCATCGGTTGGGCCTCCCCTCTCCGAAAACATCTTGTCTCATCGTGGAGAGGTAGAAAGCATCTCCACTCACTGTGGAATTCTTACCCCAACTCACTCGAACCGTCGCCCGAGGCAAGTGCCACTCACCTCACGGCAGCGCCTCGGGGGCAGGGGAGAGGGCAGGGGGGAGGGGTGGGACAGCAAAGTTGGTTCGTCACTCAAGTTATAGCAAGGTCAAGCCGCTGCCGTCGAACCTCGGCACCGCAGTACCGCCTCGAGGTCTGCAATCGTCATCTCCAGCTCGCCAGCATCCGTCACGTGCTCGTCGATGAGCGCCGCCGATAGGCCGAGGATTCGCGGCCGACTATCATCAGGCAACGGCGGAAGCGCGTCGGACGGAAAGCAGAGCTGCACGATCTGCGCATACGGGCTGCTCCTCGTGGTGCGATGGCACTCGTCGAATACTATCAAGTTGATCCGGGAAATTCCTGCGAGACAACAGCTAGGCAGCTTGAAAGGGCCGCCGAGAGGCACCTCGCAAACGTTCACATGTGCCACAGCCCGGCGAGGTCCTCACCGGCAGGCAAGGGGCAGGGTCGGGGGCAGGGTCAGGGTCAGGGGCAGAGGCAGCACTGGCGATTCGAGCACCGCACGGGACTGATCGCATCGCTGATCAGAGCCTTCATCGCGATCAAAACGAGGCGTTAAAACCCTCTCGTCAGCCTGTGCAGCAGACACGCAGACAGCAGACGCGCCTGCCGACGAGTCGCTCACGCATGAAGCCTCGCCGGATGATGTCGAGCAGTATCTGCGCAGTCACGACGAGCACCTGGGCCGACCGGAACTCGTCGTCCCACTGAGCCTGCTGCCAGCCGTCGACGTCGAAGCCGTACTCCTTGACACAAAGATCCGTGTGCTGCCGTACCAGGCCGGCCTGCTGGCTGATCAGCGCCACTGCAATGGTGGTGGCGCCGGCCGGACATGAGCACCGCTGCCATGCCACCGTCGTCGCCGGCCCACTTGCCCCCCCCCCCCGGCCACCACCGCTAATTGCCAGAGCCAGCTTGAAGCAGACCATGCAGACAGCCATGCATGCATAGCTGGTACAAAGACGACCCCGGAAGGGAACAGAACGATGGTCCGTGATTCAAACTCGGGTCCTCGACCTCAGCTGCAGCACCTACGGCTAGCTAGCAGAGCTCCATCGAAGGACACCTGCTAACGGTACGTCCTCGAGTGCCGGCATCCCCAAATGCTGCCGACTACATCCAGACGCTTACTAATAAACTTGACAAGTGGACGATGCAAGAACTCAGTGCATATGATAAATATGTTTCAAAGACCCGTGTCAGGACACTATAAAAAAAATTGGCCGGCTCGATGAGCAAAAAACCACCAGCAACCCTGCCCATCGGACATGGTCATCGTACAAGATCCGAGCATCAAGCCCATCCATCGTACAAGATCCGAGCATCAAGGTCAACGTACAAGATCCCAGCATCAAGGTCAACGTACAAGGTCAGAGCATCAAAGTCATCGTACCAGGTCAGAGCATGGCACCGACCTAACTCTTGACAAGAATTCGTCAAAAATTACTTCGGCTGCCAGGCAGTTTACTTAGGATCAGTATCTTGCTACCAAATGCAACGATCCCCATAAACAAAATATTTGAGCTTTGAAACCCACTTTCCTTGACCAACAATGACTTGGGAAAAGCACTCTTTGACGAATCCTTATTTGGAGCAGGTGCAGTGGCTCAGCCAGAAGCCTGATTCGAGCCCTATAAAAACTCTAAGGAGCAATATTGACAGGCGACCAAGGCCGTGCGTTTGGTCTACACCAGCAGCCGACCTGTTCAGTAAAACTCGGGCTCTTTGGAATGCGCTATAGTTTAAGAGAAGCATAGAAGCTGAAGTCAGAAGAAGCTCTAGAAGCTTCTACTCCTGGCCAGGCAAGGGATGTCATAAATAATCAAGACGGCACGACGGCACACTAAGCGCGCACACACACACCAAGAGCATGTGTTTATCTCTGGCTTGTCAATCAATATTTTCACATGCTTTGCAAAGTTTTGGTATGTCTGGCAGCGTAAAAAAAAAAACCTCTTCTAACCCGAATGAATTTACAGCCACCATCACTCTGGCCATACTGCCGCAGAATATGAATCTTTCGAGGAAACAGACACCTAACCAACTGCTATGACGGGTGCTAATGTTAGGGTGAGCACAGCCAAGCAAGCGCCTGCAGGGAATAAAATAGACGGGAGGGGGTGTTGGAGAGGGAGGTGTGGGGAGGGAGAAGGCGTGGGCAAAACCCACGGGCAGCAGTGACCGGCCGGGGCTCGGCGGGGAAGTGTGGTGGCGCCACAAATCTCACAGCGCAGCGGCCACATCCTGCAGCGTGAGATGCGCATAGGCCAGCGCTCGCCAAGCAACGAGCCCAAGTAGAAATGCCAGGAGTGCCGGACTCGCTGCATTCGCCTGCATGAGCTAGCTAGAGACGGCGAGTGACAACGGCGAGTGCCCGCTGGCGAACGATGGGATCGCCGAGCATGACCGGAAGAGGAAGAGCCAGAGGAAGAGCCAGAGGCAGACTTGACCTTGGGGGACGACGAAGAAGGTGCGCTTGCCGCCGGCCTTGTAGTCGACGCGCACGTCCTCGGCCATCTCCTTGATCAGCGCGACGGCAATGAACGTCTTGACCGAGACAGTGTCGATGCAGACGATCGTGTCCGTCGTCCTGGCCATTTCCAGCAGCCGTTCCTGGAAGGTGTTGCAAAGGTGGCAAATGTCAAGGCCAAGGTCGTGCCGAGCAAGCTAGCAGAAAAGCACGAGCTGCCGCCGTCGCCTTGCTCTGCTCTGCCCTCACTTTTGCTGTGTTCGGAAGAATTCAGCTACGGCTCGTCATTTTTTCTAAATGAAGTAGCTGATGACAGCTAATGGCAGTAGTTCAATTACAATACCATGGCATAAGCATAATGTGTACATCCTGACCGATGACTTCGTCCAGTTGATGGTGGACAGGGATACTACAGTTCAATAGGTCCATGCATTTGTGACAGACATTCCATCTTGACTTCTGTAACTAATTGCTTGCTGGTCTACACGCCTGTGCCCTCAGGCACTTTCAGCTGGTCCGTCAAACTCTGCAGCTAGCATTGTCTGTCGTGAGCATAGCAGTTCCCACGCCACACCACTTCTCACCGACCTGCACTGGCTACCAGTCAAGCAATGCATCGACTTCAAGGTTGTCACTCACTTTCAGGTCCCTTTATTCTTTGGCTCCAGCCTACCTATCAGATCTACTCCCCCACCAGCTTAAGCATCGTACCACCTGCTTTTCGGAATCGAATCATTTACCTATATCGCATACAAACCTCTAATCCTTTGGAGACCATGCCTTTAGTTGGTATGCTCCCAAAGCCTGGAACTCACTACCGGCTTGCGTAACGACATCTCTTGAGTTGACCGCATTTAAAAAGAAACTAAAAATGCACCTATTTGTGACAGCATTTAGTGTGTCCCTGTTTTTCGTCCTTTATGAGCTTACACGTGCTGTCACTGCACATGCTACCACTAAACACACTTGGATGCTGACCCTGTGCATGTCACCTCTATGTTATTCTTGTTTTTTATCGAGCATGATACAACTCACCATTCGATCGTGCTTCTTTTGCCGCAAATGCAAAGTGCCTAGAAAGAGATCGAGTTCTCTGAGGGCGCTATGACAAATGCATTATTATTATTCTTATTATTACCATATTGAGAGATTACTGGACCACACAGGTGGAACCGCTGTAGCTACGAATCCAGAAGCACGATCACGTGGCCGTAGGATGTGGATGCCCGTGGATGTTCGAAGCAAGCAAGCCGCAAAGAATACTACGCGTAGAACGATACGTGGAACAGCAGCAAACGACACGCAAAGAGGAGGTTAGGGGTCAATTAAAGAAGAGACACTCAATGAATTTATTACACGAATATTTTTGTGCACGTCACATTCCATTGTCTTGCCGCTAAAAAAAACAACAGCTGCTGTCACGAGAACGTGGAGCCCCAGCTTCAAAATAACCAAACAATTTGAAAATATAGATCCGGTCGGCCATCGGCTGAGGAGGGACCTGGGTCGAAAGAAATTTTCGAGACAGGGCGAGTAGTCGGACCCGGTATTTCTCGCACGTGCATCCCACATAATTAACCACTCATTCGCCGAACTGCCAAACAGACTATTACAGAGCCTGCTAACGGTTAGGCTCTACCACGCTGTCCCCCTTTTTAATTTCGGGGCTTATATTTCGACGTTTTGCCGGGGGTGGGGGTGGTGGAAGTTGCTATTATTATACCATTAACGAGCATCAACTGGTTGACAAACCGCTGTAGCTACGCAACCGGAAGACGTCCGGGTCCAAGCCTCGCTCCTGCCACCAATTCTCGGTTTTGCTGGCATGTACTCGGCAACGGTGGCAGCAATCGTGGCAGCAATCGTGGCAGCAACCGTGGCAGCAACCGTGGCAGCAACCGTGGCAGCAACCGTGGCAGCAACGGTGGCAGCAACGGTGGCAGCAACCGTGGCAGCAACCGTGGCAGCAACGGTGGCAGCAACGGTGGCAGCAACGGTGGCAGCAACGGTGGCAGCAACGGTGGCAGCAACGGTGGCAGCAACGGTGGCAGCAACGGTGGCAGCAACGGTGGCAGCAACGGTGGCAGCAACGGTGGCAGCAACGGTGGCAGCAACGGTGGCAGCAACCGTGGCAGCAACCGTGGCAGCAACCGTGGCAGCAACCGCGGCAGCAACCGCGGCAGCAACCGCGGCAGCAACCGCAACCGCGGCAGCAACCGCGGCAGCAACCGCGGCAGCAACCGCGGCAGCAACCGCGGCAGCAACCGCGGCAGCAACCGCGGCAGCAACCGCGGCAGCAACCGCGGCAGCAACCGCGGCAGCAACCGTGGCAGCAACGGTGGCAGCAACGGTGGCAGCAACGGTGGCAGCAACGGTGGCAGCAACGGTGGCAGCAACGGTGGCAGCAACGGTGGCAGCAACGGTGGCAGCAACGGTGGCAGCAACCGTGGCAGCAACCGTGGCAGCAACCGTGGCAGCAACCGTGGCAGCAACCGTGGCAGCAACCGTGGCAGCAACCGTGGCAGCAACCGCGGCAGCAACCGCGGCAGCAACCGCGGCAGCAACCGCGGCAGCAACCGCGGCAGCAACCGCGGCAGCAACCGCGGCAGCAACCGTGGCAGCAACCGTGGCAGCAACGGTGGCAGCAACGGTGGCAGCAACGGTGGCAGCAACGGTGGCAGCAACGGTGGCAGCAACGGTGGCAGCAACGGTGGCAGCAACGGTGGCAGCAACCGTGGCAGCAACCGTGGCAGCAACCGTGGCAGCAACCGTGGCAGCAACCGTGGCAGCAACCGTGGCAGCAACCGTGGCAGCAACCGTGGCAGCAACCGTGGCAGCAACCGTGGCAGCAACCGTGGCAGCAACCGTGGCAGCAACCGTGGCAGCAACCGTGGCAGCAACCGTGGCAGCAACCGTGGCAGCAACCGTGGCAGCAACCGTGGCAGCAACCGTGGCAGCAACCGTGGCAGCAACCGTGGCAGCAACCGTGGCAGCAACCGTGGCAGCAACCGTGGCAGCAATCGTGGCCTTGGTGGCAGGCAGGACAAAGAGAGCTCAGCACTCAAGCTAAGCCTAAAGTCGCTGGCAGCTGCCGCCGTCGGCTCACCTGATACGACCTGGCCGTGAAGTCGTGCATGTTGACCGGCTGCATGAAGCGCAGGTGCTTAGTCTTCCCAGCTGCCCGGCTTCTGCTAGGGACCGCCATGTCTGCTCGCCACCCTTTAAGACGATTCGGTCACAACCGCTCGAGTGATGCAGCACGTGCACCGTGGCGGCGCGGTCGAGCACAGGCGCGGTCCTTGCCAGAACCGAAATAAACTTGCACTTGGCTCCACCTCCTCCTCCTCCTCCTCCAGCTATGGCTGGCTGGCCGAACGACAAAGTTCCAACGGCCCTGGCCGGCAAAGAGGAATCCTGCGAGCGTTAACGAGGCAGCGAAAGTGCCGACGACGAGCGCGGGCACGCCAACCGACGCCTCAATGAAGGAAGCCGGAAGTCAAATGAGCTGACCACAGAGCGTCGACGAGCGCTAAGCCTCGAGCCCGAGGGGGAGCGGGGAGGTGCGAAGAGAAGGGAGACAGCGGGCTCGCCTAGTACTCCTGCTCTTCGAGGACTGCTGCGCGGGCAAATGAAGCTAGTGCGAGCAATGAGAGCAATGGTGGCCAGGCAGCGAAGCCTCGAGCAGCTCGTGCAGAGCCGCCCAACCGCAGCCCTTTCTACTAATCTTTGATTAATGATTATTATTAAATTATTAATTGAATTATTTATAATTGTTGTTGTTGCTGTTTTTAATTATATGTATGTGTGTATTTAAATTAAATTTTTATAAATTCTTTCTACTAATCTACTGGTCGATCAGCATTGCTCGGCAGCAAAGTGGTAACCACTTCGGGCAGACCAGGGTGACCAGTGGGCATTGGCTAAAATAAAACGCTGAAGAGTTTACATGCCCGGAGGGCCACGAAAGTATGCTCGCGAAATGAAGTCTCACACCTGCTCAAATGAGATCAATAAATCTGAAAACGAGATCTAAAGGAGGCGATCCTTTATGAGAACCTCCCGGGCTCGGTGCACCTGCTAGAAAAGAATGGTGTCGTTTTCGATAACGACATTATCTCACCCTCCACAAGCTAACCCGGTAACTGTAAAGTGCCTAGAAAGAGACTTAGTTCTCTGAGTGTGCTATACAAATGTATTATTATTATTATTATTATAAACCCACCTACTGAAGCACTTTTTGAATTAGAAGAAACAATAAGCTCCTTGCTGTGTGGTATGTGAATCGCATTACGCAACGACATCTACTCTCCAACTGCCGACTATGGCACATCTTTTTCAGCGGTCCTGAGCTGCTACTTCCATGCTACTCACTACCTAAACTGCTCTCCTGACTCTGCTATGCTTCCCACTTTCTCTTTGTTGCGTGAGACGAAGTCTGTTGGCTACCGAATGTGTACCGAAAGCCGCTTAGGCTGTGAGTGCGCTATACAAAACTCTCCTGCGTAACACCCACGTGGTCTTTACATGGAGTTCGTGGAGTTACAGACGGAGAAACATTACTCTACATTACATCCATCGTGGGTGAATATAAAGCCTGGTTTAGAGTCTTGCTTGCCTCCTACCTGCTTCCTACTTACTTGAATCCTACTTGGGTCTTCCGGTTTGTAGGAGGAGGTTTAGGCGGCAGTCTTGCTTCCTACTCGCTCTACCCACTGAACATTCATGGAATAGCTGCATCATTTCTCTGCGGCTTCACTGATGCAAATTACCAACTTCACTAACGCAATTACTACTAAAATGACACCTGTCTACTATAGCCTGTACCGTTCGCCACCTCAAAATCTGATTTTTGAACTCAAGCGTGTCCCATAAACAAGGGCTCACATGGAACGAATCGATGAGTTCACAGGTCAAGTCGCACCACTATTCCTTTCAAAGCAATGGCGTGGCCTGCACGGCATCTATGATTGGTCACTTGCTAAGTCACGCTGAAATAGTAGAACCGAGTTTGGCTTCTGAGACTTTGCCATGTCTTCCTAAGTCTGGATCACCCCAATCGTACTTATGACGTATACACCGATGACTCGAGTAGGTAGGAAGCAAGACTAGCCGCAATTTAAACCAGGCCTAAGCCCCAAGGCCTCAACTTTGTAATAATAATAATAATAATAATACATTTGTTATGGCGCCCTCAGAGAACTGGATCTCTTTCTAGGCACTTTACATTTGCTGTGAAGGAAGCATAATCATGGTTAGGGGTAGCATGCTCAATGAACAACAAGCATAACATGGTTAGAGGAGGCACAGGGTCAGCATGCAAATGTGGTCAGTGGCAACATGCACAGTCACACTACGCATAAGCGCATAAAGGATGAATTACAAGGACTGACTAAATGCTGTGATAAATAGGTGCATTTTTACCTTCCTTTTACTGGAGGTAAAGTTATGGGCTGTCGTGACGCCTGTCGGAAGTGAGTTCCAGGCTTTGGGAGCATACGAACTAAAAGCGCGGGCTCCAAAGAATTTGAGGTTCGTATGAGGTATAGGTAAGCAATTAGATTTCAAAAAGCGGGTGGTACGATGCTTGGCCTGGTGAGGGAATATATCTGATAGGTATGCTGGAGCCAAAGAATGCAGGGACCTAAAAGTGAGCGACAGAACCTTGAAATCGATGCGTTGCTTGACTGGTAGCTAGTGCAGGTCTGCGAGAAGTGATGTGATGTGGTAACTGCGACGCTTGCGACAGACAATGCTGGCTGCAGAGTTTGGCACCAACTGTAAGTGCCTGATTGCACAGGCCGGTGGACCAGCACGAAGTGAGTTACAGAAGTCGAGACGGGATGTCACAAATGCATGGACTAATTTGAATTTGGTATCCCTGTCTAAGAAAGCCCGAATTTTAGCAATGTTATATAGCTGAAAGTAGGCATACTTGACTGTGGAACTGATGTGGTCGTCTAATGAAAGGTCACTTTCGAACAAGGCACCTAGCAGAGTCAATTGTGAGCGTTAAAATTTCCAATTTCTGAATCACACTTGGTTTGATCATAGTTGGTAAGTTGGTTTTATCATCATTCAACCTCGCCAGGACCAATAACGTCACTGCTTCTCATACCCGAATAAAGCTTGCTACGCACATTAAACTGCTTATAGATATCGATAGGTAACTAAGGTAGACGCCATGAGCATG
Organism: Cristatella mucedo; assembly: GCA_009760855.2. Classification (NCBI taxonomy): domain Eukaryota; kingdom Metazoa; phylum Bryozoa; class Phylactolaemata; family Cristatellidae; genus Cristatella; species Cristatella mucedo. The sequence goes on from WPIO01000054.1 coordinate 1,948,848, forward strand.
GGCTACCTACAATCTCCGTCTACGAAAATCTATGCTGCACGGTACTCGCGCATTGATTTCTGAATCGGCTGCCCAACTGGATAGGTACCGAAGGTAAACACCGCAAGCCTTTACTACCACCACACGCCATCAGCGATAATAAGGATGAGGTGTGCACATGCCACTGATAGTGGAAACCTGGGAAGAAAGCTCGTGGCAGAGTAAGTTACAGCATCGAAACATTGGCAAGCGCTCACAACTAAGGGCCGACTAAGGGAGAAAACGATACAGCATCACTGAGGCCGGTTAGGCAGAACGCCAACGCAGCACCGAACCAAGCAAAAAATAAGGATATTCGTGTCTTAAATCCAAGAGCACACGACATCTTACCTCTGAACAGTAAAAGTGGAAGTGGTCGCAAGCTGAACGTACGGAGACGAGGGAAACCGATGTGCGCCGGCAAACAGCAAAGGTAATACTGGGCTCGCTATCCGTCAGAGGGTTCACTTTCAGCCGGAAACCCTGTAGGATTACTTCGCTTGTGAGCTTTATTTTGTAATATAAATGTCATATATTTGCTTGAATAAGGATACTTTACCTTTAAATGCGCATTTGGCGGAGGATTCAACTTATCACGCTCGGTACCGGATCGGAGGTTTATGTGAGATCACGTGATTCACGGCAAACCGAAAGTGAAACCTGCGGCCAAGCACGCCCAGGAAGACTGTCGATCACACCGGGCTATGCTCGACGTGCGCCTGGTGCCACGCTGCCTTTGAACTCAAAACTAGACTAGCGACACAAATGAACGCACGTTACACACCAGAAGCTGACCAATGGCATGTCTTTAACGATAAGTTAAGATGAGCAAAATTATTAAATTGACAAAATAATTAAAATAGGTCAAAAATGTTCTAAAGTCAAATAAAAAGCCGAAGGCGAACTCACATGTACAGGTTGCGTTTGGTCAGTGTTAAATTCGTGAACCTTACGATCTAAATGCGGCTTGAGTCCAGCAGCAGGCGATTCTGTATTACTCACAACAACAAGCTAGAGAGAGAGTAGAAGGTGATTTTTCCCTTTTACAGCCATACCCTCGAATAGGACATTTTTTTATTCGATCTCACTTTCTTTCGATCTCATTAGAAAATGTCCTATTCGAGTGTACGTCTATAAAAGAGAAAAAACTCCGACTACTCAACAAATGCAGATTCCAGATTTATTATATAATAGTAAAAAAAATTCTGCAAACTTTACTCAACTATATACTATAGTAATATTTATTTAGTTAAATGAAATTTATTAGTGTATATAAATGCCATTGTCATACATTTCTGGGACATTGTTAAGAAGGAAAGGAGAACATGCGGCTAGATGGAAAAAATTAGTTATAAATATATTTAATAAATATTGTTTTAATAGTTCTGGTGTGCTTACTAATGTTAGAGAACTTACTCCTTTCATTACAAAGTACACTATTTTAGAGAATAATACGTGTTTATTCGACAAAATTTATAGATATCAAAGCCATGATTATCTTTTATATTGTATTACAAAAAGGCTATATCATGGACAAAATGGCGTGCAAGGAAACATATTAAAGAATGCAAAGAAAAAAGGAGATCAGATTTGTAAAGGATTATTTGGATAGAGAAATATAAGGAGCTTTTATTACTTAATTCAAAAATAGAATATAAAGATTGTAGTCATTTTAAGCATAATACTAATAAATGTTTCTGTGATGAAGATGAATATTCATGGAAGTCTTGTTATAATTATAAGAATAAACTTGATGAACTTATAAAAATAATGCTACCAGAGATTATAATTAAAGATTATAGTGATGACTATGTGCGTCTTGGATGTAATTGTATGTTTTCAGGGTGTCATCATGAACCTTATAACACAAGTGGAAGTAAATTATAATTAATTAACATAGTGCAATTTCAGACCTTCGAAGTAAATACGCAAATGATAAATATAACAAAATACTTTTAGACAATGATAGAATTAAAGGTTGTTTAACTAAACTAATACGCATTAGATACTGTTTTCAATTTATAGGTATCTTACTATCTCTTGCAATTACAGTAACCAGTACTTATATTCCAAAACATGAGGACCTTTTTCATGTAGTAACTGCTTTAGGAAGTTTAGCAACAATGATAATCTCAATAGATAGTACAATATCACAAATTGATAGCAGGAAAAGATCTACTCTTCAAGCAAATCATAACTTAGTTTCAAAGATCGTTAATGTTTTAGATGATGATAAAATAACTAAAGAAGAATTCAACGAAATATTAATTAATCCATTAGGAAAAATAAGTGATACTAAGGCTTAACAACTTGTAAATCCTCTCAATTAAAAAAAATTATAAAAAAAAATTATACAAAACAAAATTTACATTAAACTTGTTTCATGTTTTTTCATTTCTTTAGCAAACTCTCCTTTAAACTCAGATCCTGGATCTACTGTCATTTTCTTTGGCCGTTTCAAAGGACCTTTATTGTAAATATCTGTTGTTGCTTTAGTTACTTCTTTAGAAGACTTTGTTTTAAGCGGTCTTGAATCTTTATACCTACTAGCAACATCAATAACACTCAAAGCGTATTTATATCCAGAATCATTACGCATGTATAAAATGTCTGCTTGATGATTTTCATTAGGTTCAACAATATTAAAAAACCTTGTGCAATATTTTTAGGTCTTGGTTTGAATACTTGACTTATATCTGAGTCAGCATTGAATTTACCTTTTTTCTTTCATTTAGAGTTTAAAATGACATTCTATAGAGAATGGAAATATTTTGCGATATATGTTTAAATACATTTAATGAAACTGAATACCTTGAATCAGGTCATCCTTATCGTCATCAAAAAATAAAGAGACCAAAAAGAAAATATGAAATACGTTGTGATATATGTGATAAAGATATGCAAGAAACAGAATTTGATTCTAGTCTTATGCGTAACAATACCATTATAATTTGTTCATATTGTAACATAAATACTAGTTCATTTAAAAAAAGAGACCAACAAAGTTATATTCATTAGTTAAGAAATACTTGAAACAAACAATGTTGCTCTACGTCTTTACATCATTGTTTAGATGATGAAGCTATTTGTGCTATTTCAAAACTATTCCCTCTTGTTAAAGGTAAACGTAAAGCAACAAAGTTAAAAGAGTAATAGTTTTGATATTTCATTTATACTTTTCAGGTGGGTACATAACTGACCAAGATGTTTACTCTTAGTTTTCCAGTTGTATCAATGAAGTAATACTCTGTTGGAAGTCTTGTAAAATATACATAATACTTTAAGTCCACACCTGTTGGAGAAGTATTTATTGCTCTAACATCTCCAGATACAGCAGTTGTATCAGTATTAGGTTTTAGAAACATACAATTAGATGCTCCAACGACCATGACATTTAATATCATTATAGGTGGAGCTATTTTATTTGTCCATGAATAAGGTGTTGATAGATTTAGTATTGAGTTATTTGCATTGATATCCATTGATAGAGCTAGTACTTCTGTTATTTTTTAACTGTTTTATCTATATAAGATTTAGTTGCAACGTCAGAAGCATTAACAGGCTCTGCAACATTAGTTATTGAATATCCACCCATATCAATATTTGTTGTTGAAGGAAATGCTTTTAATAACACATCTCGTTTCATGCCACCATACGTAACACAATAGTCATCATTTAGTACTACTGGTTTGTTATTACCTGAATTCCAATAATTAGATGTTATAGCTAGCTATTCATGTTTAAGTCTCCACTCATTGTATCACCACTTCTTTTAACATAATTACTTACTTGACTAACATTGACAGCATCAGTAGAATTAACACCCGCTCCAAGGTTTGAAATGGTTTTACCAGCAAGATTAAGTGTTGTTCCTGAATTAGCAATGAAATTAGTGTCAGCATAAGATTTTGTTACTGCGTCAGAATCATTAATTGAGTCAGATAAATTTACAATCCTATCACCATTAGCATTTAAGTCCGATAAGATAATACCATTAACTTTTGATACGAAATCTTCAGTGTGAACTTTTGTCATTTTCTATATATTCATTGATTAATATTTTTCTTCTTTCCAATACTTCTCTGACAATTGGAAAAATCCATGAAAATCTATGGAATCATCTATCTTTTTTATCTTTAATAATCTGAAATCAATCCTTAAAAATCGTCCATAGTCTTCTTCTTCAACACATTGTATCTTAACTTTTTTTACATAATGTTTTACATCATAACCAAAACTTTTTTTATTTGAAAAACAACCATAATCACATATAACATCAAATTCAAAATCATAGTATTTCTCATCTTCAAGTAAATGCTTGAACAATGGTTCTCTTATTGGCATATCAAAAACATAACTTGTAGGTATTCTAACTGATCCTGCTGCCACATAATCTTTAGGTGCTTCTTTACAATTCAAACCTTCAACAAATATTTCAAATTCACTATAGAAACATTTGCTTGGTTTCAATACATGTAATCCAAGAAAACATTGAGCTAAGTATTGTTTTGGTATAAATTCTTCAATTATACTACGGCTCCATAAACATTGTATCTCAATTAGTGTATCTTCATCTCTAATTCCATCTGGTGAATAACGATAAACATTATCACTAGTAAAACAATCATTTGCATTTTCAATCTTTCTATCTAATTTCATTTCTAAATATTTGGCAGCTATTGGTTTGAATACCTTACCAAATAACATTTGCGGGAACTTCATTGGCTGTGAATTAGCAAAATATTTTTTAGTTTTCTATTTGAAATTAATTCTATATCATAATCTATTTGTGAACCAAAACAATATCATTACCTAAAACAGAATAGACTTCTGATCTACTAATATTTAAACTCATAGCTCTCTTCCACTCATTATATCCTTGAATAAAATTTGTTTTTGCATTATATTTAGTCATTATAATTTTATTAAAAATCTTTTCCATCATAAACAGTCATTCCTTTACTGCAGGTAAAATTTGAACCACTACCATTTGATGTTAGTTCAGCGCTATTCTCGCAAATAGTCAAGTAATGAATGAGAACACCTCCAGCAGGAATGGCATTACTATTAAATTCAATAGTTGCATCAAGTCTAGAAGTTACTCTAAGAGGTTCATCATTGTATTGCAAGTCAATAACATGAATAGGGTAAAGTGTCATCTACTCAGGATAAGTAACACCAACAGGTTCAGTAACCTCAATAAGACCAAGCTATTGTTTTATGAAAGTCGTGAAATCCATACAAGCAGGTGCACACTTTCAAAGTTTTGGTAAACTATATCTTAGGACAGAAAGATGTTGTTTAGATCCATTAGCTAGTACAGAAACACTCTTAATATCACAATGGTTGTAAGTACAAGGATTACCAATGTAATTATCATATTTGTCATAGCTTTGAGCTGCAACGATCAACCATCTTATTGTATCAACTGTATTTTGAACTGATAGTGTTTTAGTGAATTTAGTTACTTGGTTAAGAGCTGTTATAGTAACTTTTTACAGCGTCTAACTCTGTAATTTAGTCTAATTTTCTTTGATCTTTCACTTGAGATATCTGCAAGTGCTCTGTGTATACTTTCTTTTGGTACAACACAAGGAACAACATGTCTCATTTTCGTCATTGCGATTTTGAAAGCATTCCAAGTACCATCAGCAGCAGCACCAGCAGCACCTCTAGTAGTCATGATGTTTGCAGCACCAGACGCACCAGTCATAATTGCATCTCTATCCAATCCACCAACTCTTGTCATTTCAAGTATAAAAAAAATATTATATAGAATTTTATTCATATCTACATAAAAACCAGAAATTCTTGATAGAGGGAGAGCAATACTGAAGTTTCCATTTTCATCAACGAGGTTCTCCATAACAGCTCTTCTATATAAAAATGTAATGTTTGAAGTAGTAGCTCAAGAAGCAGCAGGATTAACATATGAAGTAAGACCTGTAAACATGTCATTCATTGAACTAGCTTCATCTTTTTTTCCATCCAGTTGCAAAACCTTCAGTTCTGTTAAAATCATTTGGATAACAAAGTAGACCCATCAATGTTGAAACACTTCCAACACCTTGCGCAAGTGGAAGGCTTTCAATTTCTTCAGCACCAAGTATAACTCTCATACTATTAAACATCCATGCACCAGCATTATTGACGAGACCAACAGAGAGATTTCTTGCAGGAGCGGCAAAAGCACCAACTAGCAGCAACTTGGGCTTGCAATTGACATCCATCATAATGTAGAAGATAAGCATCAGGTAGAACATAACACGTTTGCTGTTCACCAGGAACAATGAATGTAACTAGTTTACTTGCAATACTGTCAGTTTCATTAACTTTAGTTTGATAAAACTCTCTAAATTGATAATCTCTAAGTTTATAGTCAGGAAACTCAGGATCTCCAAGTCCAAGAATATACTATCGATAGGTACACTTGCCATTTCTTCTCTATATAAAAAAACGAAAAATCATTTTCTACTTTGAATATATAAACCAGCTCCTATCTTTTTTCTCATGTTTCCACTATAACCATCAGGTCTTGGAGTATAAGGAACAACAGCTTTAGTGTTAATTACTTTCTCTATTTCTTTATATGCTTTAGGATCATTCTCTTTAAGAGTCTCTGAGTAATCTTCTACCTCTGGTTCTTCTTCTATCTTAGCTTTTCTACTTTTTAAGATTTTTTAGTAATAATAATAATAATAATTCACTTGATAAAGCGCCCTCAGAGAACTTAATCTCTTTCTAGGCGCTTTACATTTGCTGCAAAGGGAAATGCAATTGAATGGTAAGTAAAATCATGCTTGAAAAACAAACGAAATGAATAATATGGTTAGGGGTGGCATGCACAGGGTCAGCATGCGAATGTGGTTAGTGGCAGCATGCACAGTGTCAGCACGCATAAGCACATCAAGGACGAATCATAGGGACCCACTAAATGCTGTCCTAAATAGGTGTGTTTTTAAGTTTCTTTTAAATGTGGTCAGGTCAGGGGATGTTCTGACGCAGGTCGGCAGGGAGTTCCAGGCTTTGGGAGCATACGAACTAAATGCACGGTCTCCAAAAGATTTAAGGTTTGTACGAGGTATTTGTAGACTGTTGGATTCCGAAAAGTGGGTGGTACGACGCTTGGCCTGATGGGGTAGTATATCTGACAGATAGGCTGGAGCCATAGAATGAAGGGACCTAAAAGTGAGCGACAAAACCTTGAAGTCAATCCGTTGCTTGACTGGTAGCCAGTGCAGGTCGGCGAGAAGTGGAGTAATGTGGCAAGTGCGACGCTCACGACAGACAAGTCTAGCTACAGAGTTTTGCACCAGCTGCAATCGCCTGATCGCACATGCTGGTAGGCCAGTAAGCAGTGAGTTGCAGAAGTCGAGACGGGATGTCACGAATGCACGGACCAACTTAGATGTGGTATCTTTATCTAAACAAGCCCGAATTTTAGCAATGTTATGAAGCTGAAAATAGGCGGATTTGACCGTGGAGCTGATATGGTCGTCTAACGAGAGGTCGCTTTGGAATATGACACCTAGAGTGTGTGACACCTTAGTGACCTTCTCAAGCATAATACGTTTCAATTCAAGATCCATTTCTTTCATATTTCTATCATAATCTTCATTTTTTCTTTTCCTCTCAAGTTCATATTCAAGTTCTTTCTTTTTTTCCTTCTTCAAGTTTATCATCCATCTCTCTACGTTTAACAGTATAATGTTGATCAATCTTTTCTTTCTTTCTTTGTAGTTCAGTAAGTTTTCTTGCTTGATGTATTTCAATACCTTTGTTTGCAAGATTCATTCCTGTAGTAGTTAATCCAGTTACCTATGGTGCTACTTTAGTAACACCATCAATTACTTTATCAAGTAATCCACTTCCACGATATTTACCTCCATGTATTCTATCATGTCCAATTCTTGCATAGCTACATTGCTCTATATTACTTTGAAATTTATATTGTTGCAACTACATCACTAATAATACTTACAGGATTTCCATTTTGATCTGTTAATCCTATTTTAAAACTACTTATTGCATCGACATCACCAAGTGTTGGTAAATACAATACATTAGGAATATGTAGATCAACCATTTCACCTGGATTAATATCATCAATATCTATAATATATAAAGATGTACATTGATCTAAGAATCCTTTTCTTCTTTCTACATAATTATTAAGAGGATCAACTAAATCACAATAAACACTTATCCATCGTATTCCTGTATTGTCTGGTAATACCATTTTATTCCATGCTTTAAATATACCAGCGAAATACATTGCTTTTTCTATTACCTTGTATGGCGTTCCACCAACAAGATCACTATCGAATGTTTCTTTTTTATTTGAATTAAAACCAAGAGTATCTCTAATTGAATTTACAGCAGTTTTAGAATTATTTCCAAGTAGAGCAACATAATCAGCAATAACTTGCATTAATATTCTATCATCTGTATCAACACTAAATTGTATGCCTGCACTTTTTCTTTTAGTAGTATTATAAAAAGCACTTTTTGTTGATGTAGATGTTGATCCATTTTGAGCAACAATAGTCTTTAGTTGTGGATCTGATAATGCTTTATTTAGAGCAGCTGTTAATTTATTTGAATCATAATAACCAGGAGCAATTGTAATATATGCATTACTCATCTATTCAAACCAAAGTGTATCATTTAAACCAGTAATAACATTTGATATAACTTTATTAGTATAATTAAACTCTACTCTTCGTAAACCAATTCTATTATAACCTGAATCAGATCCGAGTTTAATAGGTGGTGATAATGTTTTTGATTCTGAACTACTTGTTCCAGTTAATCTTATCGACATTTTCTTTTATTAAACTTCAAGAATTTCTATAACAATTGTAATTTGTTGAGAATTAAAATATATTACCTTTAGATCTTGATCAGCAACAGTAATTTTAATATCAGAGATAGAATCACTTGTCACATTATGATATTCAATAGTATTTGGTTCATATGTCATTTGTTCCCAAGGATAGAAATTATAAGGGAAACTTCTTAGTGATCCTTTTCCATTTATGAAACTTTTTCCACTAGCTACCATATTAAAAATTACGAGTATAAGATCTATATAAGAAACAAAAACTTCCTTTTCAGAATAACCCTTAGTGTTAGGTGTACAAACAACAGGTGCAATATCAGGATACATCTTAGCAAAGTCAACAGCTGAAAGTGTTGTATAAGCAGCAGCAGTAAATCCTAGAATAGTAGAAATACTAGATTTACTTGCAAGGAATGACCAACCAACGGGTAATTTAATCCATCAGTTAGAATTTGCAGTATCAATACCTATTTGAAACTTATATGTTGTTGCTCCTGATTGATTAAGAGAATTATTAATTGTATCAGATATACCTGTGTTTACATCATCTGTTACAGCACCATACATTATAGGTCTTATTGTTACAGTTTGTTCTGATCCACCAGTAACTCTATAAACAAAAGTATTATTGTTTTCTAATACATTTCTAAGAGAATTAGTTCCAACGAATTTCTTAAAACACATCTAAAAGTTTTTACCTCTTAGTAATATTGGTGTATTAACTTTAGTTTTTATAGGATTAGTATTACCACTTATATTAAAAACATATCCTTCTTTACTTCCTTGGCCTGTTTTCCTAATACTTTAAAAACTCTTAAATATATCATTAACACTTTTTAACAAGTCACTCATTTCTATATCGAAGCCTCACACCTTGCTAGTAAGTTCCAGTCTGGCTTTAGAGCTAATCACTCCACAAAGTAAGCATTGCTTAGGGTATACAACAACCTACTTAGGAATGCGGACATGGGTAGAGTGTCTCTGCTTGTTTCGCTTGATCTTTCGGCAGCTTTTGATGCCATCGATCACAAAGTTCTTCTAGAGCGCCTCTCATCTCGCCTGGGCATCACTGGCACTGCTCTGCAGTTGTTCAGGTCCTATCTCATTGGGAGACTCCAGAGTATTGACGTGAATGGACAAAGATTATCTGAAGTACCTCTGAAATATGGTGTACCTCAGGGCTTCGTGCTAGGTCTGGTTCCTGTCACGGTTCATACTCTCCCTCTTGCCGATGTGATTGCCAAGCACAATCTAGGCTTTCACTTCTATGCGGATGACGCTCAGTTGTACCATTGCTTTGATCCCTCCCAGCCTTCGAGCACCTTCGAGCACCCACCACCACACTAAAATTCTCTCAACTCACTTGCTGCATGCATTGATGACATCCGCACATGGATGGCAGCAAATTTTCTAAAACTAAACGATGATAAAACTAACTTACTAGTTATGGGCAAACCCAGTGTGATTCAGAGATTGGAAAGGCTGACCCTCAAAATTGGCTCTGCCAGCACATATCCAGTTGAATCAGCTCAAAATCTAGGTGTCATATTCCAAAGCGACCTCTCGTTAGACGACCATATCAGCTCCACGGTCAAAGCTGCCTATTTTCAGCGTGACATCCCGTCTCGACTTCTGCAACTCACTGCTTACTGGCCTACCAGCATGTGCGATCAGGCGATTGCAGCTAGTGCAAAACTCGGCAGCTAGGCTTGTCTGTCGTGAGCGTCGCAGTTGCCACATTACTCCACTTCTCGCCGACCTGCACTGGCTACCAGTCAAGCAACGGATTGACTTCAAGGTTTTGTCGCTCACTTTTAGGTCCCTTCATTCTATGGCTCCAGCCCATCTCTCAGATATACTCCCCCATCAGGCCAAGCGTCGTATCACCCGCTTTTCGGAATCCAACAGTCTAGAAATACCTCGTACAAACCTTAAATCCTTTGGAGACTGTGCATTTAGTTCGTATGCTCCCAAAGCCTGAAACTCCCTCCCGACCTGCGTCAGAACATCCCCTGACCTGACCACATTTAAAAGGAACCTAAAAACACACCTATTTAGGACAGCATTTAGCGGGTCCCTGTGATTCGTCCTTGATGTGCTTATTCGTGCTGACACTGTGCATGCTGCCACTAACCACATTCGCATGCTGACCCTGTGCACGGCACCCCTAACCATATTATTCATTTCGTTTGTTTTTCAAGCATGATTTTACTTGCCATTCAATTGCATTTCACTTTGCAGCAAATATAAAGCGCCTAGAAAGAAACTAAGTTCTCTGGGGGCGCTTTATCAAGTGAATTATTATTATTATTATTATTATTACTATTATATATTATATAAAAGACTGTTTATTTTTTAAATATATTTCTTTGGAGATTTCCTTGATTTATCAAGGTAGTCAACAGCAGAACTGATTGAACTTATTACATCTCTATTTCTAGCAGCAAGTTCACTAAGCCATAGATCAAGTTTATCAACTACTTCTTTTTCACTTTTCACAATCAATGGAGCTATTTCTTTTCATCGACCCATTGGTTTGGATTGAGTTTCTCTCCAAGATAATCAACACTCTTACTTTCATTTATTGTTCTTTTTGGTTTAAAATGGAATTCAGGATAAACAAATGAAAAGACCTTCATATTCATATATTCACTTTCACTCTTTGTTACTTTCATCGATACCATCTAATGCATCTCTCAACTTTTTACCTCTTGTAATACTAAGAATAACTTCTTTCTCACTTTGAGGAGCAGGTTCTATTATAGGAGCCTCAATTGCAAGAGGTCTGATCGCCTTTGCTTTAACTCTCTTTACTTTTCTAGTACCTGTAGAAGGTTAAGCATTAAGGATTTCAAAATAAAATTGTCGAGTATCCTTAAGAAGTTTCCTTGATTCATCGTCAGGTGCATTTTCAATTGCACGAGTAATTATACCAAGAGCTTTTTTTTAGATCCTTTTCATTGAAGGCAGTAACAGCTTTTGAAAATGCTCTTGTAATATCTGGTGTTGATTCCTCTTCTAATGCTTTTTGTGTTTGTCCTAATAACTTTTGTATTTCTTCATGTCGTTTCATTTGAATAGCAAGTGTAGGTCTAACTCTCTTTAATTTATTAATAACAATATTACCAGAATCATTAGTTGATTTCTCTAATGCACGTTCATTCAATTCATGTTCAACTATATCTCTTGCTTGCATTTCTGCTTCAATTCTTTGTATCTCTTGACTATTATCAAGAATACTAGCAACACGTAAACTTTCTAAATTACTAAGTTTATTTTCTAAATCTATTGCTTCTTGAACACTTCCTTAGTAAGGTTAGTTTCTTCTGGTTTTGTTTCTAAGGTTTGTTACTTGCGTATATTTTACCATTAGTCATTTCTCCCATATTCAATTAAAAATAGTTATTAATTGCTTACCTGTATTATCTACAGACCAAAATCTTCCTTCTGATTCTGTTTTGGTTAGATCAATAACACAATAACTAAATATATTTCTAGTACAAGAGTTTACCCATTCTTTAAACATTTTCTTATCTGCATCACCAACATATGAATCACGAATGTATTCTATATCAGTATTATTTTGTTTAAAGGTTATAATCATATTTATATTGTTTCTTATTTCTCTTCTAGGACTATTAGTAAACCCTTGAGCAAGATAGATTATGTTCAATCCTTTATGTCTACCTCTAGTAAAATAGTCCATAATTTTTTATTGATCTTCAGTCATAAGATCATCTAACACAACAACATTCTTACTATTCTTGTAAGAATCAACTTCTGGCATATTATCAATTCCATTAACCCAAACAAAAGCAGGTTTATCTTTTGTCATTGACATAAGACCACGATATAACTTTTGATCTAAACTAGAAGTAATAATAGTACATGTGTCATAATTAAGCATACCATAAAATATCCAATTCATTACTAACTGTGATTTACCAGTACCACTTGGACCAAGTACTAGTGCTCTAATAGGTACATTAGGTAATGGTTCTTTATGTCCTGTATCTACATCTTGTCCAAAATTGAATGCTCTCACTTTCAATGACATTTTTCTATATTATAATAGATATGGACATTAATTTTTTTAAGTGTAAAAAGAAAACTGATTCAATACATGAAGAATACATTGAAGTAGATTCAACTAAAGGAATGAGAGGTATGTTAAGAGGTATTTGCACTATCTGTGATAGTAAGAAATCAACGTTTGTTAAGTTAAGATCTAGTGCAGGAAGATTATATACAATTAATGGTGCAGGAAGATTAGGTCCTAGTGGAAAAGGTGTTGTAAGTGATAATTTAAATAGTTTAATAGAAAAGATATCAAGCACTAAAAGAATAGATACAAAATGTGCAGGTCTTATTGAAGATTTAGTAAAAGTTCTTAGAGGCATCCCATTCACTGATAGAGTTAGTGGATATTCTGATAAAGAACAATTACTTGCAGAACTTAAAAAGACTATTGATGAACTAAAAAAAAGTAAAAATCATCACCTTTGTCAGATATATAAATAAATATTATATAAAAGAATTAGACATAAAAAACTTTAGAGGTGCCTTTGCAAGAGATGAACTAACAAAATCATTAAAAAATGAATGTCTTATTTATAATACTGGTGATTCTAAAAAAGCGACATATCACTGGGTAGCACTTAAAAAAGAAAGAAATAAATGTTTTTACTTTGATTCATTCGGTGCTCCACCAATGCCAGAAGTACTAAATTATTTTGGTGTTATACCAACATTTCAGAAATTTAAGCTGCAATAATACAATCAAACAGATTGCGGAAGAAGGTGTCTAATCTTCTTAAAACTAATGCAAGAATCAGATTTTGGATCGACAATGGAATTATTAATTTAATTTAAACATTTTCTTTTCCTTGTGTAGAAAAGGAAACGGAGAATAAAAAATTCGTTGTACTTGAAAATGCTGCAGTCGTAATTCCTAAAGGAAAACAAGCACGTATTCACATTGAAGAGAAAATTAGTACAGATTCTAAGCCTTACTTCAATGCATGAATGTATATTACAGAAGATATGAGGCCTGTACTTGAAGATATTGCTAATAGAGCAAGTATGAAACTTGAATACAGTGATTATGATATGAGTGCTCGTTCAACTATTGGTATTAGAATTGCATTTGGAAATAAACCAAGTATATGATCCTGATCAAAAGAACAAACAAATTAAATTTACTAGTGTTTCTGAAATAATTCAAAAGTTTGGTAATGACTTTGCTGTTACTGGTTTTCTTGATGGATCCTATGTAACTAAAGATTCTTATTATTCAGAAGAAAGACTTAGTATTAGATTGAAGATTGATCAAGTTAAAGTTTATAATATAGATAAAAAACAGTTAAAGTTTATAATATAGATAAAAACAATCACAGGATAAATTCAATCCTGCTGATTATTAGATACTAAAAGTGCATATAAAACAAAATAAAAATTAGATTAGGTTTATATCTTTTTTTTACTTATAGATAACATCTTATCAACAAGATTCTTAGCATAATTAGTTATTTTACTTATACTTGACGGATTTGATACTTTATCTTTTAAGAATTCCATTGCTATTTTACTGTCTAAGATACTACCACCAATGCCAAGACCAAGACCAAGTTTAGCCTTAGCAGCCATGATCGCTGCCACCGTTTTAGCATCTTCTCTAACGTAAGCTGGTTGTCTTGGATCAAGACCAATGCGTGCAGAAGACTCAGCAAGAATGAGGTCTGATAAGTTTCGTATTTCAGTTCTTCTCGACTCTGCTTCACTTGATGTCTCTGAATAAGTATGGTCATGTATGGGAGCTCTAGCATCAAGGTAATTAACTCTAATATAACCCTCATCCATTCTTTTTTTGAATTGCGTTCCGGGACCTGCATAACTATATTTTCCTATATTGTTGAAACTTCCATTCTCTATATATTCTGATTTTATTTCTTTGGGTAAATTTAAATGCATTTCACGATTGCCAGATAATTTATTTATAATATCTACGATACCTGAGCCAACATTTCTATTTGCTATTAGTTGCTTAAGGCTTAAATTCAATTGTAATCCGATACCTTTTGCTTTACTTTTTTCTATTTTATTTAATTGAGTCTTTGTAACAAGTAAAGAAACAGATCCTGATAAATCTGAGTGTTTAAGCCTGATTGAGATAGGTTCTATTGATTTATGTATTTGTTTTACTTGATGGTCTGATAGATTTAATTTAGTTTCATGATAACTCATTTTCTATATATAATAAAATATTTTAAACACTTAGAAAACATATAATAGAAAATTTCTGATGACTGTTCTAGAGTTGATGAAGTTGCTCAGTTGAGAGAGAGAGAGAGAGTGATGGATATTTTAGATTTCAACGCTTTTACCGGAAAGTTCACAAATAAAACTAATAGAGGTGGTGTAACTATTGGTTCAGAAGCAGGATCGATTGATACTACTATTGGATATAGAGAAAGTATAATTGATGGAAAGAAATACAAAAGTCATCGGTTGGCCTGGTTAATATGTAAAAATGAAATGCCTATATTTCAAATTGATCACATTAATGGGATTAGAACGGATAATAGAATTAGTAATTTAAGAATTGTAACTTATTCTGAAAATAAGAGAAATAAGGGTTTAAGATGTGATAACACTTCTGGTTTTATAGGAGTTAGTTTTGATAAGAGATTAAATAAATATGAATCATATATTTGTATAGATAATCATAAATATCGCTTAGGTCTATTTGATGATCCAATCGATACAGCTGTTGCAAGAGATATGATGGCAATAAAGCTTCATTTGGAATTCGCACGACTTAATTTTAATTATTGTTTAACAGAAGATAATAAACTAGTTAGATATTCAGACTATTAATTAGTTTGTGCATCTTTGTTTAAGCTCTACCAATAAATTTTTAATCTCTCGGTCTATTTCTTCTGTTGTTGCACCCCTAGAATAAAGTACAGAAAGTAACATTTGACTCTCACTTTTATAGTCGCAATGCTTTTTTCCACCTAATGTACTTGCTTCTACTTTTTTTATTGCATTTTTTACCTCCGGTGAATAATCCACACCTCCACTCTCAACCAGTTTTCTTCCTCGCTCAATGTAATCCAATCAATTTTTTACTTCACTATTCTGCACTTTTCCTGATACATCAATATCAACTCCAT
This sequence comes from Cristatella mucedo, assembly GCA_009760855.2. Lineage (NCBI taxonomy): Eukaryota > Metazoa > Bryozoa > Phylactolaemata > Cristatellidae > Cristatella > Cristatella mucedo. The sequence continues at coordinate 1,964,883 of WPIO01000054.1, forward strand.
GATTAATTAGTTTTACCATGTTCTTCAAATCACTAATAGCATTCGTTGCTCTTTCACTCTGTAATGTTAATGCTTCCATCCTCTGAGCATGTGTTTTCATTGGCGGAGATTTGCCGACAAACATTGTGGAATATATTAATTTCTTTATTATACCAGCAATTTTAACACCAATTGAAAGAGCAGTTCCTGCCGCTCCTACTGCTGCTGCTATAGCACCAACAATGGCTGGGATAGCAGGAAGAAATCCACCACTTCTAACTTCTAAGAAATTCTTTGATCAAGATTTAGGATCTAATTGTGATGCTTCCCAATTTATCTCCATTCCAAACACTTCAGTCAAATATCCGCTTGGATTCCATTGCCACGGGTAATTATCTTTTTCTGCAGCAAGTAATACGTCATTAATTGCAAGACCTATTTCTAGTGATTCAATCATCTTTTGTAGTCTTTCTTTTTTTCTGACATTGTTTTCCAGAATACTTGTCCATATTTACCAGAAGAAATATCATCTACTATTTCTTTTATAAAAAGACTTAGATCGACTATTCCTGTAAATCCACTAAGAAATCCACCAAAAACATTAGCACCTGCTCAAAACCCTTTAAGAGAATGTAAAACTTTAGGAACAGCTGTAGCAATTTTTTCCGATGCTTGTAGTGATAATCTTGCAGCAATCTTTGGTAATACTTTTGTAACCACTTTTTCACCTACATTTGTCGCTGTTTTAACACCTAAAACTTCTTTGGTTGTTTTAGTACCTTCTTTTATATCTTCACCTTGACCTTTTCCTCTTTTTACTTTTTTCATCATATATTATAAGTAATGGAAAAAGTTAAAACAGTTAATGGCAATATTTATACTAATCTTGATGCAAATAATAATAGAATAACTAATTTAGGATTTCCTGTTAACAGTGGTGATGCTATACGATTAGATTATGCTCTTAGTACAAGTGCTGGTAACAATATTATTAGTAATTCTTCAGGAGAAATAGCAAAAGTATCAATTCTAAATGATTTACTACCTAAAAAAGATGCAGTAATGAAATCACAATTGAATTGTAAAAATGTTGTTGGTATATCTGGTAATTCTGCCGATGGAACTGTTTACTCAGATCTAAGACCGTATAAAGTAATAAACTATGGATTATTAAAAAGTATGACAGCAGTATTTCAAGGTAAAGCAATGGCAAGTATTGATATGGGAAATAGGAATCTTATTAATGTAAAAGTTTCTGATGTAGCAACAAAACAATATGTTGATAGTAATAAACAAGTAACATTTACTTCCTTAGGTTTGAATGGCACTTATCCAAGTATATTCTATCTTGATATGTTAGGTCTTAATATTCCTGCTAATGGAAGTACAGGAAATGCATTTCAACCTCAACAAATAACACCTGGTGATATGCCTGTTGTTGCAGCTACTGGAAAATTCGTAGCATATGCAACTAATCTTAAAACATTCTTTCCAGGAGTATTACCTAATTTTGGAATGGTATCTAATACTATGTATGCAACTAATAAAACTAATTCTTATCTCGAATTAACTAGTGATAATACTTATGGTGTAAATGGTACAGTAGTTTTAATAATTAACATTGATGGGACGTGTAGATATGCTATCGATAAGTTTACAGTTGCTAGTGGAATTACTTTTATAGATTTTATTGTTAGTATTGTATAGAAATGTTAGGAAAAAGAAGTAGAGGAAAAACATCAAAGAATTGTATTAGAAAGACTGGTGATATACTCAGTGGAAATCTAAGCATGAATGGAAATCTTATAAAAAATGTAGGAGATCCTGTTGATGCTGGTGACGCTGTAAATAGAAAGTATATAGATACGAATTTTGTTACTAAGATTTATAGATCTACTACAAATAATGGAGATATTGATATGAATAATTTTAATTATAACTTAGATTATACTGTTTCAAATAAAATGTATATCGATGACAACTTTCTTAATTTACATGGTGGAACAGTTAATGATAATTTAGATATGCAAAAAAATGCAGTTTTATTAGAATTGTAAATAATCCTGTTAATCCAAGTGATGGTGTTAATCTTGGTTATCTAAATAAAATATCAGATGTAAATGTTGGAAGAATAACATTTTTAATTGCTATTAATTCAACATTAAAGACACAAATAAGAGGAATAGAATATGATGGAAGGATAAAAACTCCTGATAATATATCTAATACTGTATTTTCTAAAAGATTATTTGTGATTTCAACAACATATCAAACACCTGATTTAAAAACGAAAATACTTGCATCTCTTCCAACTGCAGAAACAAATCCTGCTTATAAATTTCAAATATTTGGAAGTTTTATTCTTAATGAACAAAAAAGACTGATAAATGATATGCCAATCATATGTTCAAAAGATTTTCTTAGTGAACGAAGTGTATTTTTAACTTCTTATATAGCACTATTCTAAAAATGGTTTCTAGAAAAGACTTACAAATGGATGGAACATTGAACTTTGATTCAAACAGAATAATAAATGTTGGAGAAACTATTGATTCATTAGAAACAGTTAATAAATCATTTGCTGATAACAATTCTCTAAGAAAGGATTCTGATCAACATATAACTGGTAATTTATCTGCAAACTCAAAAAATATGTAAGAATATCAGATCCTGTTAATGGAAGAGATGTTGCTACAAAACAATATGCTGATACAAAAACAGGAATATATAAACAAGATGAAACAGTAAATGGAAATGTAAGTGCTCAAAGACTAACAATGAATGGAAGAGAACCAACTTTTGATAATTATTCTCCAACTGATGTAATTGCTAATAAGTATATGCATCATTTCTATTTGAAATGTGGAAGATTACCATTTGTTAGAACATTTATTAATAATGTTGGTTTTATTGGATATTGGGGTAATTTAACTGCAAATAGTATTAGCAATATTGGAACACCAACACAATCTTATTCTTCTTCTACTAATGGTCAGCAAGTTTTAGCAAAACTATCAGATGTTAACATAAAAAACCCAGCCTACTCAAGAATAGAAATAAAAATAAAAGATATTGAAAAAGCAGTTGTAGGAAGTGGTAATTCTATTAGTGATACTATTAGATATACAGTATACAATACAAGTTATATTGGCAGATCATTTTTATTAAAAGATGATAACAGAAGAAGAGTAAGCTATAAATTTGCTGTAGTTAGTATCATTATGGAATGAAAAAAAATAAATGGTGATATTATATTTTTAAATATATCCACAAACTGTATTCACAAAACCTATATCTACCTAGTTTAATTGGTATTAAACATTATGGTTTTGAGAATAATGATATGTTACTATTAAGTGAATCTATATCTAATTTTAATGATTATAAAGGCAATTCATCAAATACGATTGAATTTAATCTTGTTTATCCTATTTTAAAATTTGGTACAATTTCAACACCAACTGATTTAGATTATATTGAAATTTCATTAGTAAATGGAGTAACTTTTTCAAAATCATTTTCTTTTAATCTTGCTAAATATAAAAAACCGTTTTGAACTTGCATCATGGGTGTCAGGTAAAACAGTAACTTCTGATAGAGAAGTTCAAGAATGTATTAAATGGGGTGGCTTACCTGAAGATCCAAATGTAACAACTGAAGATTATATTCCTTTTATATCTTCCGATAATATTGATGAACCCACACCCTCTACAGCTGATACTATCAATAATCCTCCTACTGATACTACAGGTGGATTACCCGAATTACCTTAAATCTTCCAATCTATAGTCTCTTCAATCAATTCTTCTGGAATATCAAAACTCTTTCCTTCTTCTTTCATTTGTTTGGTTAACTCAATTTTTTAGAGTAAGCTTCAGATCTCATACTATTTATTTTTTCTATTTTTAAGTCTTTAAGGAACTCTTCAAAAATTGAATCATCTCTAACTTTAGCAAATATATTTGCTATTTTTGGATCAAATTGATTAATTCTAAGTGCTTTATATTCTAATACTAGTTTTACAGCATCTAACAAAGTTGATCTGATGTCTTCAATTCTACCCGTTGGATAAGAACAGATTTTAAAGTTTGAATGCTGTTGTCCTTGTGCTTCTTCAAGACAGTCTTTACTTATTGTCTCGATGTTCATCTTCTATATATTGTTTTTATATTTTATTTAAATTAATTAAAAAGTGTTTGGATCGGCATGTGCTAGTGCTGCTTTAGCTGCTTTTTGTTTTGCACTCTTACCATCAGTAATACTTGGTAGAACTGCGTAACACTCATCTTTAACAATTCCAGTGATGTCAGGTTTAACACCAGATACTCCAGATATGACTGTAGACATTGATGGAAGTTGTGATGCAATCCAAGTCGTATAATCAGCAATTTCACTAGGATCATCGAGTAGACCATCAACTTTAGATCTAACTCTTTCCTCAAGACCTGATAGAACTTCAGTTTGACCAGCAGTAATAATCTTTTGTGCTTCAATATCTGCTTCATCGAGATAAATATTCTTAACAGATGTATCAGTCATAAGTGAAATATCAGAATTGAGCTGTTGTTCATCATTTGCTGTCATTCTTGACCTAACAAGATAATCCACATAAGATGTAAGTGCCATTGCAGAAGTTGCTAGCATTGGGTAAGTAACTGCTTCCATTTCCTATATAATAAGAAAAAAATAAAATACATGCACACACAATCAAAGAAAAATCATTATTACAAACCAAAACTCTCTTGTAGATTATTAATTGCCTTTCTATTATTTATTCAAGAATCACTGTATTTCGTAAGTAGTTCTTCATCTAATCTCTCACTTTCATTACAAATATCAAAAAGTGAAGAAATCTGTGAATCATTCAATGTTAAAATGAAATCATGAAATTTATAAGAACTAAATTTTCTGTCGTGTATGTATTTTAAAACATTTAAAGTTTCTTTGCAACATAGAATTCTTAATATTCTTACTTTCATCTATATATTACTTATATAATTTGTTTATTTAATTAATACTCCTGGTTTTGTTTTTGGTGTTTTAGATTTTTTATTTGCTTCCTCGAGCATCTCATTTATCTTACTACGACTCTCCATTAGTTTGTCACATGTATCACATATATTAATAAGACTACTAATATAAGAACTATCAATATCTGAAATGAGTTTGTCTAGTGAATGTTTAACTATACGTTGATCTTGACCTTTATGTTTTTGAAGACAGATTTTTACTGCCATTTCTCTAGATTGTTCACAACCTAAAATTCTTGAGACATCCATTTTCTATATATGAAAATAAAATTTTATTTAATTGAAATTAAATCTCCACCTTCTGAGCTTGCTACCAATGATTCAAGATACTCTTCGTATGTTTTTACTTCTTCATCAGTTAGATCTTCATATTTCTTACCAAATAGAAATTCTTCTAGATCTTCACCAGATTCAGATTCTGATTCAATGTAAGATGAAGCTTCAGACTCGTAAGACTCAGATTCAGACTCTGTTTCCATTTGATAATCAGGGTCATCGATTGAATCATCTGAATACTCTGACTCACTATTAGAACTGGTAATATCGATTTCTTTGGGATCCATCCTATAATAGTAAAAATAATTTTGGTAATATATATTTAATTTCTCAATTGACTCGTATAGCTTTACTTCTTTTTGTATATCTACTAGTTTTATATCATCTTCCTTTTTTTTATCTGAAAATCTAACTCTCTTTACTGGTAATGGTTTAGTATTTTCAATCTTTCTTTTCGGCATCTATACTAATATTACAAGTTTTACAGTGACCTGGATTAGTACCATTGTTTAATGCTTCTGAAATCTTGTAATTACCGTATGCATAACTACAACAACCACAATCTAACCAGTAGCGTTTTGATTCGAATGCTGATCGTGCTCTTTTCTTAAGTTTCTTTGTAATAATACTGTGTTTACTTTGTGTCATACAATAGAAATCTCTATCAAGTGTCTCATCAAAGTCTTTAGTATCAAGATGATCAGCATAAATCATATTTGCTCTAGTTAGTCATTGAATTTATTCATTATGTGTTATCTTTAAATTATCAATTACTTCTTTTGGAACACCCTTTGCTTTCATAATTGGTTTAGTAGAAGCAGCAGAATATAGTTTTGGTCTTAAAGCAATGAATTCATCAATCTTTGCTCCATCCATTTCATCTTTGAATTTACCAAACTCGTCTTAATGAAACCAGTCTTTAATATCAAACATCTCTTTCTCAAAGTTTTCACTTTTAATATTAACAACTAGTGAATCAGTATCAGTGTATAATAAGCTTAATCTATCATTAAACTTAGCATTCAATGTGTCATAGTAAAACCTTTGCATGTGTAATTTTGATAAATCAAGAATTGCAACACCTATAAACATTGATTTGTTTAGAAGTGTGGTCTTCCTTGAGTGTTCGAAACCAACTAGTGATTTATCAAAGCATCTAATCTCTTTAAACCTAGGGTCTCTCATTAATTTATTATATAATGAATCATTCTTATCTGTTCCTGTATTTACTAACCTAACACATGTTCTGTTTTCTACGTTCTCACATGTCTTTCCAAAGATTTGGCACATAAACCTTTATATAGATTTCTTTTGAAACTATCACCTTTACGTTCAAATTCAATCTTTTTATCTGCACATATATCAATGAATGATTTTGCCCCAGATTATTGATTAAATTTATATACTTTATGTATTTTAGTTGGAATCAAACCTTTACTAACAACAAATTGAAAGTATCTGTAATGTGTTAGATAATTAGTTTTATTATTAAAATTACAAATCAACTTTGTTACAGCACTTGGACCGGATGAAAACTTTTGTTGGTATCTTGAAAACTCAGAATTATCAACAACTCTACTTTCCGCACAAAGTGGATAATCATTATGTATATCGTGTAGTTCATTTGGATACTCTAAATCACATAAGGCAAATATTCCTGTTTTACCATTTTCAGGCAGGGACATTATTTTTTCAAGTGACCAATTACTTAAATCATCTTCAATAGGTTCTGTAATAGGTAAGCACCACATCATAACTGTTGGATATAACCTTGTAGCATCCCAGTACATAATATGATTATTGTCACTAGCTTTACAAAGCCTTTTACTAACTTGACAGACTCCACCTCTTATTGATTCCTAAAACTTTTGATATAGTTGTAAGTCTCCTTCCTTCTTACTTAATAAATTTATAGTACATTTGGTATAAAACAAAGTACAAGACCATGCGTAATGTGGTGCAGATAGATAGTGAGCAGGATCAAGTTTATGCAATTCAATAAAAACTGTTTCTGTATGCTTCATAACAATCAGCAAGAAGTGTAACGTCTGCATATAAATAAATATCATGATAATCTCCTAAATCCTTCATGTTAAAAAGTTTAAATACATTTAGTGCATGTTCATAGTCTTCAGCAGTAATACCTTTATCAAAAATAAGTTTACTATTGAATGCTTTAATCTCTGGAATCTTAGTCTCATTGAATTTATCAAAAGAGTCCATGTACTCGTAAGGATAAATACCTTTTCTTGTTATAACATCTTTAAGAACCTTAACATCAATATTTGGATATAGTTTTTTAAAGATATCAATCTTAACATCAAAGTTTGAATTTTTTTCTTTAATAAAGTAGCAATATCACTTAAACCACCAATCATAAAATTAATAGAATCTTTAAACTCAAAATCCTCAAATGACATTGACATATAATTCTCCATATTATGTGCAACAGGTTTACAATTAAGACCAAATGCTGACATTCCTTTTACATTCAGTTGATAGTCGTATCCTTTCAAATTGTGTATAAAGATTGCAAGCTTCCAACTAGTTTTTTTGAATTTAACAAATGAGTTACAAAGTTTGTGTGCTGCTCCTCTAAATTTTCCAGTAAAATGACGGTGATCTCTTACTATAAATTTTCCATTTACATCATTAAATTCTTTTGTACAAATCCAACATTTTGTAGCATCATTGAATTGCTGGCGAACGTCAGAATAAAAAATAATAGGTGCTTCAACGTGATTTAATAGTTTATTTTTTAATTCATTGGAAGTTTTAATAATAAATTCTAATAATAGTTCAACACAATCCTTTCCTCTGTTTAAAAAATTATTTATAACATTTCCATTGATATCAACAACGATCGCACATGCCCCACATGGAACTTGTAACATATTAGTACATGTATCACTGCATTTATCTGTTGTTAATTTACTATTGCAATAAGTTGGATTGATATTGTTAGATACTATACTTTCATATTAAGCATCACATGTCTTTACATTCAAACTCTCAAAATCTGCATAACAAACATTTGGAGCTTTAATTAATTTTGAATGGTCACTAAAATTTAAAAGTGTAGTATCTTTTGGTCGTCTTGTTTTCTTATTTTCAACAATACCAGGTATTTTTAATTTAGAATAACTAGAGTTAAGGCCTTCACATAAAACTAAATGATTCTGAAAATCTACATCTGAAAATAATTTGTACATAAACCTATGACAATAAAATATTGATCCACCTTTATTAGGTGTTCTACAGAGTCCACTAAAATTCTTTATCAATGCGTAATGACTTTTTTCAGATTTAGTTATCAATTAAAGATTAATATGTCTATCTGGAATCTAATTTCCTTGATACAATCCTTAGAGGATATACACCTGATTTGTCATTATATTCATAAACATTTATACTAACATTAAATCGTTTCCCTAGTTTTTAATATCAATTACTTTGAGTGGCCATTCAAATTGAGATAATGGTTCATTTAGTTCTTTATAATTACTTCTTAATATATTAATCAAATCAATGTATCTCTCTGGATGTACATTTACAGGATTTAGAAACCTAATATACACCATAAAGCACAATAACTATCTTCATTCTTTATATTAATACAACAACGCTTCTTTGCTAAACCAGTTGGTAATGGTAAATAAGACGAACCTGCTCTAATAATATATTCACTAACATTAATCTCAAGATGCTTTAGACCGATTAGTCTCCGACCATGACCTGGATTCTTGTCAATAATTTTATCAATTGATTCTTTTAAAGATGTTATTTGGTCTTTAATAATATCAGTATAATCAGATCTTTTAACAACTGCAACTAACTTAGAACCAGTTACAACACTATGACTACGTGTGTCAGTTTGATCATGATAAGAATGAACTGATACTTTTGTTTGTAATTTAAATGAAGAGAATCTAGTTGTTACTTCTTTTAATACATTATTATAACTTGGTATTATACTATTAAAGAAATCATCAATTCAGTTGAAGAATACTCTCTTCCTTTAAGAACATATTTCTCATGTCTTCCACTTGCTCGAACAAATTCCAATTTAAACTTATGAAGCCTAGAAGCAATACTTTTACTTGGAGTTATGTCATCAATATTCATTAGTCTTCTTGCTTCGGTATGAAACGAGTTTCCCTTTTGAGGACTTTTTCGATAAATCTATATTAAGAAAATAAATTTTGTTAAATTGAAAAGAAATAAATATGACAAAAGTTTATATGTTGGAGGAAAAGTAAATTATTAGGACGGTTTTACTTGCAAGACTTCGAGATGCGAATGATAGTGAGCATGAGGAGGATTGAAAGGGGAAATGTCCTAATAAGTTACTTTTCTTACAACACCGCCTTCCTTCCTTCCTTTTTTCCTGCCTTCCTTCCTTCCTTCCTTGCTGCTTTACTTCCTTCCTTCCCGCCTTCCTTCCTTCCTTCCTTGCTGCTTTACTTCCTTCCTTCCCGCCTTCCTTCCTTCCTTCCTTCCTGCCTTCCTTCCTTCCCGCCTTCCTTTTTTCCCTTCCTTCCTGCCTTCCTTCCTTCCTGCCTTCCTTCCTGCCTTCCTTCCTTCCTTCTTTCCTGCCTTCCTTCCTTCCTTCTTTCCTGCCTTTCATCCTGCCTGCCTCCAAAGCTCGGGGCAGCGGGGCTCTTGTCTGTCCTGAACTTTGCGACTACAGAATTATGCCACTGCCGCTCTTATCGATGCAGCACAGGCTGCGTGCCGAGCAGAGCATTGACTTCAGACTTTCTGTCGCTGTCACCTTCAAGCGTCTCCTTTCTTCTTTAGAGGGCCGTGACGACCCAACTTGGTAAGGCGGGTCGCTCCTCACGACCGAAGTGTCGAGGTCGCGGTCATCGGGTCGCGAGGTCGCGGGTTCGAATTCTGCGGTGGGCGATGCTTTGTGGCGGTTGCTAGCGATGGTGATAGCCCTTAAGCGGCTCTTCTGCAGCTATCAAAAAGACGCCGTTAAATCAGCTGGTGTATTTCTTTTAGTATAATTTTCTGCTATCTAAATTCCACTTTCCAGCAGGCCTCTCTTCTGCAAACATCCGCTCTCCACAATCTGCTCGCTCAATTACTCAATTGTGCGCCCAACGGACGTCAGATCTCAAGAAGACAGTGCCTTCAGTCACTGTGGTCGTAAGGCTTGCAAGTCACTACCGACTGACAAACTTGTATCTCATGATTTGAAGAGACCAAAAATGAAGCTAGCAACCTACCATTCCCGAACCGCTCATGCTTCGCCGGGTAGATGATTCATTCTTATTTTGCGCGCCCGTGAGCTTAGAAACTGTGAACGTCGTGAGTACAGGCAACAGCTTTTATATGGCGTCCCAGTAAACTCAGCTATTTTACTACCTGCTCTGCTTATCTGTCCACGATTTAGTGCTACATGCTACTAACCTGGGATACTTGTAAGTCGTTGCCCCTGGGGGCACAAAAGGTTTAGCGCTCTTCGCCATTCATGTCAAATGGGTTCGAGGCCGGCGGTTGGCAATGCTGCGTCGCCCACCGCAAGCTGCGATGATAACTGTTAAGGCTCTTCTGCGGCCACGCAAACGAGGCTCTTAAATCAGCCAGAGTGTTTTCCTAATCAGTGGCTGCGTTTTTTTGCATGGCTGCATGAGCGTGTCGGCTTGCTTTTCAATAAATACTTGTTTCAATTACTAGTTAAATATATTGATATAGTTTATAAATGTATATATATTTTAAATATTATTATAATTTATTCAAATATTTTATTTACAATAAATTACAAATATATATGTATACATATATTATATTATTTGAATATGTATATATTGTAAATATATATATATGAAAACATATATATATATAGTATATATTTTCAATAAATACTTTTTACTTCTCTTTCGCGGAGCGGGAAAGCTCTTAATCCAGATTTAGTTCTCTTAAGGCGCTATTATCGTTATTATAATAATAATTATTATTATTATTATAGTCACCAAGGCTCTTCTGCCGCTGCGTAAGCTGAGTAAGTCGTAATTTTTGGCCGTGTCAGCTTGCGGAGCTTCGCTGGCTGCCCTGTCGCTCTGGCGGCAGAAACCGCACGGTAGTCGGAGCGCTGGGTGAATCGGAGCGCTGGGCGAGTCGGAACGCTGGGCTAGTCGGAGCGCTGGGCGAGTCAGAGCGCTGGGCGAGTCGGAGCGCTGGGCGAGTCGGAGCGTGAGACGAGTCGGGCGCGCCGTCGACGCCGCCGCCGCTGTAGTGGCCTGCGACGAATCGCGAGCTGGCTGCGCAGGACGAGCGGAAGCGGAAGGGAAAGGACTCTAGCCGAGAAAGCAGGCGCAGCGCCGAGCCTGCGCTCGACGCTGCGCCCCGACTGCGCGCTGGCTGCGCGCCGCGGCAAATTTTGAGGAAATCGCCCGTCACCTCCTTGTCGCCTCCTCCTCGGCGCAGGGAGCGACGGTGGCCGTGTCGCATCGCCTATCGCCTAGCGACGCTGCGCCCCGAGCGACGACGAAGCGCCGGCGCTGACGGCGCCGGCACCGGAGGCGGCGGCGGCAAAGAAATCGCCGGGACGAAGCGGAAGAAGCCGTCGCGCGGCGGATCGTCGGCAAGCGAGCGTCTCGGTAGAGCGTCGGCGACGGCGGCGCGATGGCCGCAGTCACTAAGGACGCCATCGCCGGCTCTGGCGCCATCGTCGAGTATCGGCGGCGGCGGCGGCGGCGGCGGCGGCGCTGTGCGGTGGCTACGCGCGAGTCACCACGCCCCGCTCACGACGCCGCCACCGCCGATTGGCAGCACGAGGCACGGCGCGCGGACGCCTCATGCTGCCAATGTGACGCCGATTGGCAGTCCGATCCGCCAGACCGCCATCCGATGGGCGCGGCGCCGGCCGCGCTTACTGCTTTTGTGACCTTTTGACGCGCTGAGCGGACTCTCAGGAACGACGCGGCCATGGCTACGTTGCCAGTTGGCCGGGATCGGCGCGGCGCAGCGCGTGGCCCAAAATAAGTTAGAAATTAAATTCAGCCCAAATAGAGGTCTGTATTTCGCTCATCGATCCGCCTCATTACGGCGCGCGAGCGCGCTACAGCCCCTCAGCGGAGCGCGCTTCGGCGTACTGGATGGCGCGGGAAATCTTTTCCGCGATATCGGCCAGAACCTCGAGCGTCTGGGCGTAGACGCTGACGTCGTCGACGTGGTCGCCGGTGGGCGCTTCGCCGGTCGACGGGACCTCCGGGCTCTCGTGCGGCGGATGCGGCAGCTTTCCTTTGATACCGATCGAGATGCTGATTACGATTTCGACGATGACCTTGAGCGACTTTACGATGACGAGCAGCTCCTTCACTATCTCGGCGACGCCATCGAGGACAACGCGAACGAGCGCGAGCAGCTTCCGCAGGAACTCGAGAAGCGAGACGCCCGACAGCTCTTGCAGGCTAGACACGATCGCGTCGTGGTTGATCCGGAAATATTCCGCAGCCTCGCGGGCGCTCGTCGTCTCCATCGCGTAGTTCATTCGCTCGCTCGCTCGAGTCACCTGCGTAATAGGTAGCAGAATGGCAATCGCGCGCGCGCGCCTCCCGACGAGCTGCAGACGCGCTGACTTCTCACCGCCGTCCTTACGACAGCCGAGCCCGAGACGCTGGCGCGAGAGCGCCAGCGTCTCGCCGTCACTGAGCCACTCGCTCCAAGACGCCGCGGCAGCGGGAGCGGGAGCGCAACAGGAGCAGCGTGGAGAAAACTCCGCGGCAGTTTAAGTCCGTCACAGGTCGCCGCGGAGTTTTCTCCACGCGGTGGCCGCGACCTGCCGCGGCCACCGCAGCGAAAACCCCGGGCGGTGACTGCCGTTGTAGCTTGATGAGCGGCCTCAAGCTATGGCCTATCCAGACGCCAAGCGTCCGATTAGTTCAGGTTCAGGGTTCGCAGGCGGGAGAGACAGAGACAGAAAGACAGAGAGAGAGAGAGAGAGAGAGAGAGAGAGAGAAACTTTAAAAAAGAGAGAGAAGGCAGACGCTTTCGAGCGTCAACGGCACGCCCTTGCTAGGTGAATGCGAGGCTCTGCTACCCGGGCGATGTGAATGGTCCGGGTATAGCTTCTTGATGGACGGTGACAGATAGTAAGAGGCAGTGTGAGAGAGAAAGAGCACACAGATAGAGAGAGAGAGAGAGAGAGAGAGAGAGAGGAGAGAGAGAGACAGACAGAGACAGAGAGGGAGAGACAGAGAGAGAGAGAGAGAAAGAAAGAGAGAGAGAGAGAGAGAGAGAGGAGAAAGAGAGAGAGAGAGATAGAGTGAGAGAGACAGAGAGACAGAGAGACAGAGAGACAGAGAGACAGAGAGACAGAGAGAAGATAGTCTCTCGCCTAGTCCCGCCAAATACCAAATTCCCGTAAGTCCCACAAGTCCAAGTAAAGAAAACTATAGCGCATAATTTTAGCGCTTTGTGGACAGGCACAGGCACTCGGCTCATGGACGGAATTCAGGGCGTAATGTCGCCATTGCCGACGGTCGGAGCGTAGGTATAGGGGTTGCCCACCCCACTCACCCCCCCCCCCCCGCTCTGCGGGTTAGAGAATGCCACGACCTGGCTCCGCCCCTCAATAAATATTCGGCGATAGCTGATGGACGGTCAGACGGACGGACGGACGGATGGACGGACGGACGGCCTCGATTTCGCGCCAGGAGCAAGCCCCAGTTCGCCCCTCGCAGCGCGCGAGCGCTTCAGCCGCTGAGCTCAGACGCCTCACCCTGATTGGCTGATAGAGACCGCGGTGGGTGGCCACGGAGGCTGGCTGGCTGGCGGGCTGCGATCCGAGCTGCGGCGGCGGCGCACCTTTGCTGGAGCTCGACGGCCCGCGGCCTTAAATACGCACCGCCGCCGCCGCCGCCGTCGCGTCCTAATCCGGCGTCCCCGGGGGGGGCGTGGCGAGATGGCGCTTTTTTCCGTTGCACTCGGCCACAGCGGCACGCGAGTCGTCTGCCAAGAATGTGCGATGGCGTGGCGCTCGTCGCCTCAGTGTCGCGGAAGGTCGCGGAAGGTCGCGGAAGGTCGCGGAAGCGCTTTGGGCCTCGACTGGCGAGGTCGAGAGGGCGCACGCAATACCGTTGGCTCGGTCCGGTCGCTCGGGCTGACGGCGGCGGCGGCGGCGGCCACGCAGAGGTCGAAGCCGGCGACATAGTCCCTGTGTCGCCGACGTCGTCAAAAGCCGGATAGGGAAGTGTACACCGCATGCGACGATGCGTCGCCGCCGCTGCTTCCGGACCAGGACGACAAAGAGCGGCAAAAAGCGGCGGCGGCAAAGCAGCGGCGGCTGTCTCGCGTGTGCTACTGTTACGCTGAAATGTTTCCTCCAGCGATCTCTACGCCCAGGCCGCTCTCTCGTTCCGCATACAGCAGCCAACGGGCGTTATGTCACGTGACGAAAAAAGAAAACGCTGCGCTGGTTTGGCCCAGTGGTTAAGGCGTTCGCCTCGAACCAAGGTCGAGGTGGATAGATTTGATCACCGAGGTCGTGGGCCCGTAGTGCGCATATGAAGCGCCTGCATTGAGATTAAGTTCTCCTAGGGCGCTATACCAATGAATCATATATTTATATATATAAATGAAGAAGCGTCGCCTTGTCCGGAAAGCGGTCGCGGACGTTTGTAGCACGCAAGCGGCGCTGGAGATTTGGACCGGATGTAGCTAACCGGATGTGGCAAATCGCTGCCAACTTATGCAGCGGAGACGCCATTTCTGCACAGGAATGATTCAGAGTAAAGATTCTAAGCCTTACTTCAATGCATGGATTTATATACTGAAGATATGAGATCTGTTCTAGAAGGTATTGCTAATAGAACAAGTATGAAACTTGAATACAGTGGATATGATATGTCTAGTCGTTCAACTATTTGTATTAGAATTGCATTTGGTACTAAACCAAGTATATTCTTTGATCAAAAGAACAAGCAAATGAAATTCGGTAGTGTTGCTATTATAATGAAATTCGGTAGTGTTGCTGAAGTAATTCAAAAGCTTGGTAATGACTTTGCTGTTACTGGTATTCTTGATGGATCATACGTTACTAAAGATACTTATAATTCAGAAGAAAGACTTAATATTAGATTGAAGCTTGAACAAGTTAAAGTTTATAATGTTGATAAAAAACAAGGTCAAGATAAGTTTAACCCCGCTGATTAGTAGATTAATACGAATAAAACAAAATAAAAATGAGGCTAGTTGTTTAAATTTTTTTATATCTTTTTTCTACTTATAGCTAACATCTTTTTAACAAGATTCTTTGCATAATTCGTTATCTTACTTATACTTGATGGATTTGATACTTTGTCTTAGAAGAATTCCATTGCAAATGAATTGTATAACACACCTCCAATATTAAGTCCTAAGCCAAGCTTTGCTCTTTTGCACTCATAATTGCAGCCACCGTTTTTGCATCTTTTCTAACGTAAGCAGGTTGTCTATGATCCAGCGCAATACGTGCAGCTGATTCAGCAAGAACAAGATCTGATAAATTTCTTATTTCTGTACGTTTTGGTTCAGGCATATTACTTGTTTCGGTGTATGTATGGTCGTGGATATGTCCACGTACATCTAAATCATTGACACCGACATATCCTTCATCCATTCTTTTTTTTTAATTGAGTTCCTGGACCCACATAGCTATATTTTCCTGCGTTGTTAAACTTCCTCCAGGGACTTCTTCAGATTATGCACCCTTTGGCAATTTCAAATGAAATTCTCTACCACCAGATAGTTTATTTATGAAATAGACAATTCTAGAACCCTGTCTTCTATTTGCTTTTAGTTGCTTCAACGATAGATTCAATTGCAATCCAGTATTATTACTTCTACTCTTTTCTATTCTCTTTAGGTGAGCTTGTGTAAGAAGAAAAGAAATACTTCCAGAAAGATCAGATTGTTTCAAACGAATAGAAACCTGTTCTTTAGAGTTATGTATTCACTTTACTTGATGATCAGACAGACTTAATTTCGTTTCATGATAACTCATTTCTATAAAATAATAATATTTCAAAGAGATAAAAAAATTGTATAGAAATGAATCAATATGAAGTTGTTCAATTGAGAGAACGTGTTAATGAATTGTTAGCATATAATGCTTTTAGTGGAAAATTTATCTGGAGAGTTGATAGTACAGGATCTGCAATAGCTGGAAATGAAGCAGGATCAATTTATCCAAATGGACATAGATATATAACAATTGATGGAAAACGATATCTTTCTCACAGACTTGCATATTTGATAGTTACTGGAAAAATACCTTTACAAGAAATTGATCACATTGATGGATGTAAACTAAACAATTCTTTTAATAATTTATGTGAAGCAACACGATCAGAAAACAACAGAAATAAAGGTATTACTAAAAGTAATACTTCAAAATTCAGAGTTGTTAGTTATAATAAGAAATTAAATAAATATTAATCATATATTAAGATAGATAAACAACGATATCACTTAGGTCTTTTTGATGACCCCATCGATGCGGCAACAGCTAGAGATTTAGATGCTATTCGTCTTCACTTACAATTCGCACGTCTAAATTTTACTTATTGTGTAACAGAAGATAATAAACTAATTAGATAATCAGGTTGTTAATTGCGACACCTTTGTTTAAGTTCTGCTAGTAATTTCCTCATTTCTCTGTCAATCTCTTCTTGTTTAATTCTAGGATTATTTTTAGCATAAAGAATCGATAAAAGCATTGCGCCTTCAGCTTTATAGTCGCACATTTTTTTGCCACCAACAGTACTAGCTTCTATTTTTTTAAATCTCTTTTTAATTCTGGAGAATAATCTACACCTCCCTCCTCTACTAATTTTCTTCCTTGTTTCGTATAGTCCAATCGATTCTTTACTTCTGAGCCTTGTACTTTTCCAGAAACATCAATATCAGTTTCTTGTTTAATTAATTCTATCATATTATCCAAGTCAGTAATAGCATTTTCTAGTCGTTCCTTTTGAAGAGTTTAAGCATTCATTCTTTGTTCATGTGCATCCATTTTTGGTGCCTTAGCTGTGAACATCGTTTCATCCACTATATTTTTTATTAGAGTAGCAATAGCAACTGCTATTGAAACCCCTATTCCAACACTACCAACAATACTAGCAATTGTAGCAATAATCGGTACAATAATGAAAGGTAAAAATCCACCTCTAAATTCTAAGAAATTCTTTGACCAAGCCTTAGAATCTAATTGAGCAGCATTCCAAGTTACTTCTTCTCCAAAAATATCACTTAAGAACTTACTTGGATCTTTATACTAATCACTGTTATCTATTTCTGCTTCTAGTAATATATTATTTAGGAAATAGCCTAACTTCAAACTCTCAACCATCTTTTGCAGTCCTTCTTTTTTCTCTGACATTGTTTTCCAAAACACTTGTCCATACTTACCACTACTAATATCATCTGCAACTTCTTTTATAAATAGACTTAGATCAACTATTCCTGTAACTCCACTTAGAAATCCTCCGAGAACATTGGTAGCAGCTCCAATTACTTTAAGAGATTGTAAAGCTTTTGGTACTAATGTTGCAATCTTTTCAGGAGCAGCTAGTGATAGTTTCGCAGCAATCTTTGGAACTACTTTTTTAATTCTTTTTCACCTACATTTGTTGCAGTTTTAACACCTTCAATTACATCTTTAGCCGTTGAAACTCCTTCTTTTACATCTTCACCAACACCTTTACCTTTTCTTGCTCTTGCTTTTTTTCATCATATATTATAAGTAATGGAAAAAGTAAGAAAAGTTAATGATAATATTTATACTGATCCTAATGCAAATAAGAATAGAGTAACTTATTTAGGCTTTCCTGTTAATAGTGGTGATGCTGTAAGATTAGATTATGCTCTTAGTTCAAGTGTTGGTAGCAGTGTTATTAGTAATGCTTCCGGAGAATTAGCAACAGTATCAAGTTTAACTGATTTATTATCTAAAAAGGTGCAATAATGAAACCACAATTGAATTGTAAGAATGTTTATGGAATATCTGGAAATTCTGCTGATGGAACTGTTTACTCAGATCTAAGACCTTATAAAGTAATTAACTATGGATTACTAAAAAGCACGACAGAAGTGTTTCAAGGCAAAGCAATGGCGAGTATTGATATGGGAAAAAAGAATATTATTAATGTAAAAGATTCTGCTGTAGCAACAAAACAATATGTTGATAGTACTAAACAAGTATCATTTAGATATTTAGCTTTGAGTTCTACTACTTATCCAGGTGTATTCTATCTTGATATGTTAGGTTTAAATATTACTGCTAATGGAAGTACAGGAAATAAATTTCAAGCTCAAAAAATTACACCTGGTGATATGCCTATTATTGCACAAACAGAAAAAGTTGTTGGATATGCAACTAATCTTAAAACATTCTTTCCTGGAGTATTACCTAATTTTAGTATGGCTTCTAATATTATGTATGCAACTGATAAGATTAATTCTTATCTAGAATTAACAAGTGATAATCCTTATGGTGTAAGTGGTACAATAGTTTTAATAGTTAATATTGATGGAGCATGTACTTACGCTATTGATAAGTTTACATTTGCAAATGGAATTACTTTTATAGATTTTATATTTAGTATTGTATAGAAATGTTAGGAAAAAGAAGGAATGGAAAGGCTGCAAATAATTGTATTAGGAAGACTGGTGATGTGCTTAGTGGAAATCTAAAGATGGATAATAATCTTACAACAAACTTAGGAGATGCTATTGATGCTGGTGATGCAGTAAATAGAAAGTATATAGATACTAACTTTGTTACAAAGGTTTCTAGATCAACTACTTCTGATAGAGATATTGATATGAATAATTATAGAATAGTAGATCTTGGTAATCCTATAAATCCTAGTGATGCTGCAACAAAAGATTATGCTGATACAAAATTAGCACTTACAAGAGGAAGGATTAATAAAAATTTAATTGTAGATGCTAGTATTAGCACTAGTGGCATTTCTGATAATGATTATAGTGTAGCAAATAAAAGTCATATTGATACAAACTTTCTTAATTTACATGGAAGAGCTGTTAATAGAAATCTAGATATGATGAGTAATATTATTAAAATTGAAAATTATCCTGTTAATCTTAATGATGGTGATAATCTTGATTACCTAAATAGAAGTACAGATGGTAATGTAGCAGTTATAAATTGTAGTGGTGTTGTTGATGGTTCATTACAAACAACACTTGGTACTTTAACATATAATGGAAAACGGATTAGTGCATTAGGAGATATTTCTGTACCTAGAGGTATATTTGTACTTTCAGCAGTATATTCATTATCTCCAAATTTAACAAAAATTATTATCCCTTTTCCAGCAAATGGAATAAATGCAAATGAATATCCTTTTCAGTTATTTGGAAGTTATTCTTTAGATTCAAATAAGAAAATAGTAGAGAGTTCTCTTTTTTTAGGTACATCAGATTTATTTAATATAACATTAAATATAACACTTTATATAGCAACACATTAAAATGTTGAGTAGAAAAGATTTACGAATGGATGGAACCTTGAACTTTGATTCAAACAGAATAACAAATGTTGGAGAAACTGTAGATTTTTTAGAAACAAGTAATAAGTCATTTGCTGATAACAATTATCTAAGAAAAGACTCGGATCAACATATAACTAGTAATTTATCTGCAAACTCAAAAAAGTATGTGAATATTTCAGATCCTGTCAATGGAAGTGATATTGCAGCGAAAAAATACCTTGACACAAAATTAGATAGGTATATGAGACCTGTAACAATAAGTGGAAACTTGAAAAGTGTTGTGAAATTAAAAATGAGAAGAAATAAACCATATTTTACTAATTATGGACCAAATGATTTAATTCCTTTTAAATTCCTCCATCATTTTTATTTAAAATGCGGAAATTTTCCCTATTTTTCTAACATTATTGCTAATGCTCGTTTTATTAGATATTATGGAAATTTAACTGTAAAGAGTGTAAATAATATTGGATATCCATCACAAGCATTTTTTTCGTCTAGTAGTGGAAAATTGATTTTAGCAAAACTATCAGATATATAACATAAAAAATTAGTACACGCAAGTATAATGATAAAGGTAAGTGATATAAATAATGCAACAGATGGTGCTAGTAATTTTGTTTATTTTCTAACTAATTATAGTTTCTAAATCAATTTATTATAACGATTCATTTAATTCACCTGAAGGAAGTAAAGTTTCATTTAGAGTGATGAAAGCAAATACTACTATTAATAATGAAAAAACGACAAATAGTAATATTATTGTTAAAAAATTGTATCATAAGATTGCATATCATCAAAAATTTGATTCTTACTTTAAGCTAAGATATGATGGTGTTGTTGATAATTTGATTTTATTAAAATGTTCACCATCCAGATTTACTATTGCAAATACTCCTTCAAAAACTACTTTTAATTTTACTATTATTTATCCATTTTTAAATAGTTCATACATTTCAGCACCAACTGATACAGATTATATTGAAATTGATTTAGCTAAAGGAGTTTGTTATTCCCCTTCAGCGTCTATAATAAATAGTTATGCACTTTCTGAAGATGATTCTACTGCTTAAATTTTCTAACCCATAGTCTCTTTAATCAATTCTTCTTTTAGATCAAAACCCTTTCCTGCATCTATCTCTTTCTTTATTTGTTTAGTTAATTCAATTTTTTTAGATTAAGACTCAGACTTCATACTATTTTTTTCTATTTTTAAATCTTTAAGGAACTCTTCAAAGATTGAACCATCTCTAACTTTAGTAAAAATATTTGCTATTTCTGGTTCAGAGTGATTGATTCTGAGTGCTTTATATTCTAATACTAGTTTTACAGCATTTAACAAAGTTGATCTGATGTCCTCAATTCTGCCCATTGAATATGAACACATTTTAAATTCTGAATACTGTTGACTTTGTACTTCTTCAAGACAGTCTTTACTTCTTGTCTCAACACTCATTTTCTATACATTGTTTTTATTTTTTGTTATTAATTAAATAAACAACACGGATCAGATTGTGCTTGTTCTTGAACTGCTAGTGCTGCTGCCGCTGCTTTTTGTCTAGCACTCATACCATCAGAAATATCAGGCAGAACTGCATAACACTCATCTTTAACAATTTCAAAGATGTCAGGTTTAACTCCAGATACTCCAGATATAACTGTAGAGAGAGTTGGAAGTTGTGTTGCAAACCAAGTCGTGTAACTTACAATCTCAGTAGGATAATCGAGAAGTGCATCAACCTTAGATCTAACTCTTGTCTCAAGACCTGATAAAAAATCTATTTGCCCAGCACTAATAATCTGTTGTGCTTCAATATCTGCTTCATCAAGATATAATTACTTAACAGATGTATCAGTCATAACTGAAATATCAGAATTGAGTTGCTGTTCATCATATACCGTCATTCTCGATTTAACAAGATAGTCAATGTATGATTCAAGTGCAACAGCTGTAGTTGCAAGCATGGGAACGATAACTTCTGCCATTTTCCCATATAATAATAAAAAAAGTACATGCACACAGATTTAAACAATAAAAACTAATTATACCATAAATAGACAACAATAACCTGCCCGTCTCCTTCAAATTTCATCCATCTTATCGGAAGCATCACAAACCTCTAAAAAAGCATCAATAGTCTTTCTATCTAGTTCTTTTACAGATTTATAAATTTTGTAAAATTTGTCAGTATCTGATGGTAATTTAATCATTTGCAGAAATATCCTCCTAGAAGAATAACACTCTAAAATTCTTTTAATTTCATCTTTCATTTTTCTTTATATGATTTATAAAATTTATTCAATATAAATTAATTAATTTGCACTGCTGGTTTTGTTTTTGGTGTTTTATATTTTTTGTTTGCTTCTATAAGCATCTCATTTATATACTACGACTTTCCATTAGTTTATCACATGTGTCACATATGTCTATAAGAATACTAATACATGAATTATCAATATCTGGAATGAGTTTATCTAGTGAATGTTTAACAATTCGTGGATCTTCCCATTTAAGCTTTTAAAGACATATTTCACTGCCATTTCTCTAGATTTTTCACAACTTAAAATTCTTGAGACATCCATTTTCTATATATTAAAAGATAATTTTATTTGATTGAAATTAATCAAGACTTAAATCACTCTCTTCTCCTTTAGATCCATCTACCATTTCATGAAGGAATCCTTCATATGATTTAATTTCATCTTCAGTAAGCTCTTCATAGTGCTTACCATATAGAAGTTCTTCTATATCTACTTCTTCATCTGATTCAGAATCGATATATGAAGAAGCTTCAGACTCGTAAAACTCAGATTCCTCTTCTGTTTCCATTGAAGGATCATAATCAGGATCATCGATTGAGTCTTCTGAATATTCGGATTCCCTATCAGAACTAGTAATGTCTACTTCAGAAAGTTGAAAATCTTCTTTGGGATCCATCCTATAATAGAAAAAATAATTTTGTTAACATATATTTAATTTCTCCATTGACTCTTATAGTTCTATCTCTTCCTTTATGGAAACTAGTTTTTTATCATCTTCCTTTGTCTTTTTATCTGCAAATCCAACTTTCTTTACCGGTATTGGTGTAGTATTTTCACACTTCCTTTTTGGCGTCTATATTAATATTACAAGTTTTACAGTGACCTGGATTTTTTCCGTTGTTTAATGCTTCTGCAATCTTGTATTGACCATATGCATAACTACAACATCCACAGTCTAACCAATATCTTTTTTATTCAAATGCTGATAGTGCAACTTTGTTTTGTCTAACAGTATACATCATATGTTTTTCACTTCAAATCAGTGATTGTTCACAAGATTTATCTATGTTAGTACTCAGACATGACTTAAAGTCTGAATGTTCTAAACTCTTATAAACGACAGTTTAATTTACTCCCTTTGCTTTTTTAGATTGTTCTATCTGCTTCCCTTCTTTTTTATATCTTTCATTCATTTCACACGCAATCCTATAATAATAATAATGCATTTGATAAAGCGCCCTCAGAGAACCTAATCTCTTTCTAGGCGCTTTACATCTGCTGCAAAAGGAAATGCAATTGAATGGCAAGTAAAATCATGCTTGAAAAACAAACAAAATGAAAAATATTGTTAGGGGTGACATGCACAGGGTCAGCATGCGAATGTGGTTAGTGGCAGCATGCACAGTGTCAGCACGAATAAGCACATCAAGGACGAATCACAGGGACCCACTGAATGCTGTCCTAAATAGGTGTGTTTTAAGTTCCTTTTAAATGTGGTCAGGTCAGGGGATGTTCTGACGCAGGTCGGCAGGGAGTTCCAGGCTTTGGGAGCATACGAACTAAATGCACGGTCTCCAAAGGATTTAAGGTTTGTACGAGGTATTTGTAGACTGTTGGATTCCGAAAAGCGGGTGGTACGATGCTTGGCCTGATGGGGGAGTATATCTGAGAGATGGGCTGGAGCCATAGAATGAAGGGACCTAAAAGTGAGCGACAAAACCTTGAAGTCAATCCGTTGCTTGACTGGTAGCCAGTGCAGGTCGGCGAGAAGTGGAGTAATGTGGCAACTGCGACGCTCACGACAGAAAAGCCTAGCTGCCGAATTTTGCACCAGCTGCAATTGCCTGATCGCACATGCTGGTAGGCCAGTAAGCAGTGAGTTGCAGAAGTCGAGACGGGATGTCACGAATGCATGGACCAACTTGGACGTGGTATCCTTATCTAAACAAGCCCGAATTTTAGCAATGTTATGAAGCTGAAAATAGGCAGATTTGACCGTGGAGCTGATATGGTCGTCTAACGAGAGGTCGCTTTGGAATGTGACACCCAGATTTCGAGCTGATTCAACTGGATATATGCTGGCAGAGCCAATTTTGAGAGTCAGCCTTTCCAATCTCTGAATCACACTGGGTTTGCCCATAACTAGTAAGTTAGTTTTGTCATCGTTTATTTTTAGAAAATTTGCTGCCATCCATGTGCGGATGTCATCAATGCATGCAGCAAGTGAGTTTAGAGAATTCGCGGTGCTCGAAGGCTGAGAGGGATCAAAGCAATGGTACAACTGAGTGTCATCCGCATAGAATTGAAAGCCTAGATTGTGCTTGGCAATCATATCAGCAAGAGGGAGAGTATAAACCGTGAAAACAATCAGACCTAGCACGGAGCCCCGAAGTACCCCATATTTCAGAGGTAGCTCAGATGATCTTTGTCCATTCGCGTCAATACTCTGGAGTCTCCCACTGTGATGGGACCTGAACCACTGCAGAGCAGTGCCAGTGATGCCCAGGCGAGATGAGAGGCGCTCTGGAAGGACTTTGTGATCGATGGTATCAAAAGCTGCCGAAAGATCGAGCGAAACAAGCAGAGACACTCTACCCATGTCCGCATTCCTAAGTGGGTCGTTGTACGCCCTAAACAATGCTGACTCTGTGGAGTGATTAGCTCTAAAGCCAGACTGGAACTCGCTAGCGAGGTGTGAGGCTTCGATTTCAAGGTGTGAGATCCAAGTAGCTATAGATCCTAGTGAGCTTCCTATTCGTTTTCCTTCCTTATCTTCAACTTTAATATCATCAAGACAAACAGCATAAGAGTAAAGCTTTGGTCCTAGGAAGACACATTCATTTAGTGTTGCTGACTTAATTTCATCTGTTATCTCATCTTAAAATTTACCAACTTTCTTGTTATTACTTTCTATAATACATTTTGCTCTTTCGTCTTTCCAAAATGGATAATCTTCAGGAAACGTATTTAAGTCAAGTGTCGCTGGGTATTCAATGAAATCTTTATATACATCTCCTGTGAAAATCTCCATAACAAGTGAATCAGCATCATCATATAATAAGTTTATCTTTGAATCATATCTTTTCTTCATTATTGGATAATTGAATTTTTGCATTAACATCTTTGATAAATCAAGAATACAGAATCCAACGTAAATAGGTTCATTTAGTGTTACTGTTTCCTTATTACTTTCGATACAAACAATGCTGTTAGATAATATCTTCCTATCAACAAACCTTGGACTTCTATAAATCTTAATCATTCTAACTAAATCTTCACTTAATTCACCATTTAACAATTCAATGTTTTTCCTTCCACGAACATTCTCCATTGTCTTACCAAAGAATGCATTATTTAATAACTTAAAGAAGTCCTTTTCAAAATCATTCTTTGCATTATTCCTAAGCTTAGTATTGTTATCAATATACTCTTTTAACCAATTAGACTGATATAACTCTAATACTCTATGTATTTTCGTTAACTCATATATCAAGTGCAATATTATTATTATTATAACCTAGCTCAATACAATTCTTTAGATTAAGATAATGAATAACATATTTTTCCTTTGGTTCTAAATCTAATACTAGTTTCTCAACTGGATCACTACCTCTATTAAAATCTTTTTGGTATTTAGAATATTTGTCTTTTGTTACCCTTTTATTCTCTGAAAGTAAAGGATAATCAGAGAAAAAAATCATGTTTTTTGGGCTATGCATATCAACTTCAAGAACATAACCTTTGTTTGACGTTGTTTTAAATTTCTTAATTATATCATCTTTATTCTCATTCCAGAATTTTACTTCTTGTTTAGATAAGAAATTAAAAGAACCAGTTGGTAAATTCTGCTTCATTGCCCATCCATAAAGATTGGTTGCATCAAAGTATAAAAGGTTAGAAGTTAATTTCTTAGGATCAAAATCAATACACCTTGGATTATTTGTCTTAGCCATTCGTTTTGAAACTTGTGCCATTTCACCACGTATTCCCTTTTCAAGGAATAAATACATACCAGGATCAGTTAGTCACTCAAGAACAACGCCGGTGTGTTTTAAAGCTGCTGTCCAAGTTAATTGTGGAGTTGTTAGGAACTTTGTAGGATCTATTTCATAATGTCTAATTATTAGATCACGAAACCTCTCAAAAATATCTGCCAAACCTAAAACATCAATCTTTAGATTTAAGTCATGATAGTCTTTTAAATTCTTTAATTCAAATGCATTCCATACTTTTTTGCATGCTCGTAATCTTCTTGTGAGATATCTCCACTAAGACTAGAGTAAAACTTTTCAATTAGTGGTAAGCTCGTTTCTTGAAATCTAGCAAAAGAATCCATGTACTCATAAGGATAAACACCCTTTCTAGTAAGTAACGCTATCTTCTTATCATCATATTGTTTTCCTTCAAACTCATTAAAGTGTTGTCTTATTGCAAAAAATTTATCCTCAGCCTTTGATGGATTCTTCATTAGATTAGGTAAAGAATTTTGTAACAATTGATAAGAATCTCTGAAACATTTATCACCGAAATCTATAGTTAAAAATCTTTCCTTATTATTAGAAATTACTTGTTTTTATCCTCATCGCAATTGAGTGCACTACCAATTAAATGAGAATCATATCCCCTAAGATTATGCATATATACTGGAAGTTTTAAAGAATTTACAGAGATTTTTAGTTTTGAATAGCAAGATCCATGTGCTTCTCCTCTGTAAATACCAGTTAGATGACAGTGATCTATTACTTTTTTCTCTTTATCTAAGAATGTTCCACATATCCAAAAAGAATTTGCATTATCATATTCTTTTTTCTCTTCTTCTGTCATTGATGATGTATCATATATTTTATATCTTTTAAGCACTTTCTTAAGTTCCTCTTTCTTCTTTTTGAAATCTTCCTTTAATGAAATAATGAATTTATCAACACAATCAAATCCAAAAGTTTGAGTATATTGTGATACGATTTTACCTCATGATTTAAAATTACATAAGCACCAGAATAAGGTTTATGTTGATTAAATTATCCCTTTATAGCATCTTCTGGATTATTAATTGGACCTAGCAAACATTTAAAGTCAGCATATGCAACAAAAGGCACTTTAATCATTTTACTAAAATCTCTAAACATAACTAAATCAGCAGTTCCATCCTTATTACTATTTGCATGTGGCATTTTAACTTTAGATGTTCCACAATGTTCTGAATTAAAATCAGTAATATGAGCATCTAATTTTTCTTGTTCATAAAACCTTGAAAGACATCTCTTACAAAATAATCTAGTTATTCCAACATCTTTACTAGTCCTGCATTAAGAATTAAATTTTTAATAAGAACATAATGATATTTTCCTTTATCACTATATAAAAGAAGATCTACATGATTCTCACTTTCCTCAGAGTTAACAGTTAATGGAAATAAAGAATAAGTATATTCATAAACTTGTAAAGTAATATTTAATAGTTTAGCAAGCTTTGGAATATCCTCAACTCTAACTGGAACACAGTTATTAATACTAAATTGACTCCTCGGATCATCTTCATCATTCGTTGTAAATAATGGTTTTATGAAATGTAATGTATCTGAATATTTCTCACGTAATATAACTCTAAAATTATGAGTTGCTTCTTTATGATGTATAGTAGGATGCAATGCTCTTAAAACACATCATAATGCACAATAATTATCCTCAGCATTCTTCATGTTTATGATGCACCTCTTATTTTTTAATTGGTCAGGGAGAGGAATATAAGAACCACCAATTTGAGGAGTGTATCTTGTGAACTTTGCATAGGCACTGACAATTCTTGCAACTCTGCAAAAAGAACCACCCTCATTCCAGTTATCGAGAGTCTTATTCATTACACCAAAATGTTTTCCAATAATTGATTTGAAATGAGAAAACCCAATTCAAAATTGATGGTGAAGAACCATTCAATACAGCAAAAATAGTTTCACCCTTTGCATTGTCTAATTTAACGTGGATAACAAGACTCATCTTTACATTATTTATGCTTGAAGAAACACTATTCATAACATCTATTAACCCTTGAGTACAATTTTTTTGAATGTATTAATATCTGAATCTTCTAATTTAAAACCTTCATATTCATAATCAATCTCATTACCATTAGCAGTTTTCCTCCCTAAAAACCAACCGCTGGCTTCCATCTTACGAAGGCATGTGTCTCCCTAAAGAAACTATCTATCTTTCGTTGTTTAGGAGTTATTACTTTATGTGCTAATAAAGCTTCAGTTAGTGAATTTTATATCATTTGTAGAAACAGGATAATGATAAACACGAAAAGATTTACCGTATTTCTTATTGAAGGATGGTTTGGTTCCAAACTTTTCTTCGTAAGAGGATACTAATCTTTTCATATGCCCATTAAACGATTCACCCTCTCGCCGTGAAAATTCATTTTTCTCAGACATCTATATTATGGAAACAAATTTTATTTAATTAAATAAATATTACTATAGTATATAGTTGAGTAAAGTTTGCAGAATTTTTTTTACTATTATATAATAAATCTGGAATCTGCATTTGTTGAGTAGTCGGGGGTTTTTCTCTTTCATAGACGTACACTCGAATAAGACATTTTGTAATGAGATCGAAAGAAAGTGAGATCGAATGAAAAAATGTCCTATTCGAGGGTATGGCTATAAAAGGGAAAAATCACCTTCTACCGAGGGGCCGAAAGCACCAAAGCCGCTTCTTGTACCGCCTTGGTTTGGCCCGGGGTTATAGCGCTCGTCTTCAACTACCGAGCTCAAGCTGAATGCATTTGATGACCAAAATTTCGGGCCCGGCCGCTGCGGCATATGTGAAGCACCTGGACAGAGCTTTGGTTCTTTAAGCTCTAAGTAAACGAATTATAATTAGTTATAATTTTCTTCCACTAAAACATGCTGAATCAGCAAGCAGCTCCCCGATTTCACGCCTCGTCTTCACGATTAAGCATCCACTAACTAGGCCGTGATAGCCTAGGAAGGTGCTTGCTCTTGACGATCGAGATGGTGGGTTCGAATCTTGCAGTTGGGCGATTCTCTATTACAAACTGCAAACGGTGGGGATTGCCGACAAAGCTCCTCTTCCGCTATACAAATAGGGCTGTTAAATCAGCCAAGATTTTTCATTTCAGATGCTGCACCATTCAGTACTTTCAACTATTCATGATTCTAGTCTATTCATAATTGGTATCGTTTCAGGTAGGAACTAGATACGCAATGTATTTGGCGATCCGTGACTTCTCTAACCTTTCCCCCATTGATTTTGAATTGGATCTATTTAATAATTTATTATCATTTGTCGATCCATCTTTGAAAAGCATGTATTTTCGTTCCTTGGGGAACTAAAAACTGCTCTTAGCAAGTAGCTTTTCATGGCGAATGGGTGAGCGTTTGTAGCACATAGTGCAAAGGAAAGAAAATGACTCTTAAGAAAATACTCGGAGCTTCGAATGATTTACACATCTCAGATGCCCAAAATCACGAGTTCTGACTTATTCAATTACTGTATCTCTGTATGTAACTCCACTAAGACCACGCAAGTCTTGTGCAGGAGAGTTTTATATAGCCCACTCACAGCCTAACTTTCGGTCTCACGAAACAGCAGTTAAGGTTGAGGGCAGCATGGAAGTAGCAGCTCAGGACGGCCTCGAAAGGATGCGCCCCAGTGGGCAGCAGGAGAGTAGTTGTTGCGAAAGAGTTGTGGGAGTGAGGTCTACGGGCCGTGGACCTGCAGAGCAGAAGCTTCTGGCTACTCTGTACTACTCCACTGCTGGTACAGCCAGACACCGCCCGAAAGCGATGTCAAACCTTCAATTTGTATCTCATCTTATATCATCAGTCATAGACCAGGGCCAGGAGGGTTCAGTCAGGCGACGGGATCAGTGGCGACCTTTGATTGAAGCTGACTTTGAATTTTCGCTGAAGAAGCCAACCAACTGAAAACGCAAGCCATGAAGGCGATTTGCCTTCCGTTCAATTTCCATTCCATTCGATTTCCATTTGGCAATCTCGTCTAAGCGGTCGAAGCCGTTAAAACTGTTCCTGGATCTAACCTTTCCGACTCTTTAGGTTCGGCAAGGTTAGATCCAGGATCGACTTTCACGGCTTCGACATTCACATGCTCGAATTGTGGCGGCAGATCTCGGTACAGGTGTATATTCGCAAAGCAGACATCGGTATCTGTGAAAATCTCTGGATCAAGGACGCATGCTCATGAAACTCGGAAATCCGTGGAATCTAAGGAAATCTGTGGAAGCAAACGCGGCAGCGAGCCAAGGGAGACCGTGCTCAATTAGCCGTTTTAATGAAAATAAAAGTATCCTTACTTCGTCACAGATTGCTACTGACTAACGCTGGCTGAATGATTAGCACTTTTGGTTAAGTACTTTAAATCTTGCTTTAGGATCCTGCTGAGACATTAATTTATTTTTCGATGGACACTATTTCTAGCATTGCACGATCATCTGTGCCACCTGCAGTTTGCTATTTGCAGCCTTCATTGCAAACAGCCGAAATAATTGCTTCAGCAATTGCATTAACTAAAGCCATTAGTCTTGATGATCCAAGATCAATTCGATAAATTTCGGCCAACGGCACCACACGGCCAGTATTGATGCCGCCACTGCGACGGCTAAAATAAAAAGAAAATTAGCAGCAGCCCCAAATCGGCATCGCGACAACTTAAAAAAAAAGTACGCCGGGCTGCGCAGACGTGACGCAAATCGCAGTTGCAATCGAGTGCAGACAGGAAAGAATCCTTATCGAAGGCTGCGACTTGCCTCGGAGAAACGTGAACTTGGCATAGGCAGCGCCGATCGCCAATCGCCCATCGGTCGATCGGCTGTGTCAGCTGCCAAAAGCGAGGCAGAGCGGTTCTCGGCATCGCTGATACCACAACCTCTCAGCTCTGGCAGCCCGCCCCTCCACCTCAAGTCGCTGCACTGCCTCGTCACGTCGGCACTAGGTGCGGCCGGGCTGCGGTGAGTCAGCACAGCCCCTTGGCCGTGACCTTGGGAGTCAGTGCAGCACCTTGGCCGTGACCTTTCGCTCTGCGAAGCACCCTGACCGTGACCTTGCAAGTCAGCGAAGCACCTTGAGCGCTGACAACACTCGGGGCACGTGACGTATGGTGAGCGACACGCGGGTGCCTCGCCGCAGACTCTCGCCGACCTCGGCCGAGCACAGATCGACGTTGGCGACCTTGTCCGTGACAAGGTCGACCTCGCGCTCGGCGATGCCGTGCAGGTGAGTCGTGTACATGTCGTCGCGGATGACGACGAGGCTTCGCGGCTCGAGCAGCAGTGAGGCGAAGTGCCGCTCCGACCAGATTCGCTGCAGGTTGTCGCTGCGGCCAATGCCGCCATCACCATCGCTGGAAGCAGCTAGGCGATCGGCATCGCTTACGCGGTCACCGCAGGCGTCGTCGGCTCGCCCGGCGTCAGCCTGCGGCTCATTGAACAAGGCAAGTCGACTGGCGCAGCCATTCGCGACAACAGACGACAGCGAGCAGGCAGCAGCTTCGTGCTCGTGCTCCATGCCAGTGGCAACGCAATCGAGGGAAGCAGCCACGAGGTGGAAGTCGGGGAAAGGAAGCCATCTCCAGAACCCATATTCGCTCATGCTTCTTCAGAGAGAATCCAACATGGAGATCGCTGAGGCTAAAGAAACCACTCAGCACCGCAGGCATTTGCCATACATGGTCAGAGTAAGCTTGCAGATGAGCTATGATAATATTGTTATTACTATTATTATTATAATTATTATTATTATTGGTGTTGTTGTTATTATTATTATTATTATAGTAAGTCTTTTGCAAAGAGCCTCAGGAGAACCAAATCTCTATCCAGGCACTATATAACTTGCTGCAAGATAAGCCATAAACGAGAGTTTATTACATGCGCTGTGTAATCATGCATGTGTAGGCACGCAAACCATGCGGCAAGGATTCCCTAGGGGACAGTCATATTTTTCGAGTTGCGTTAAGGTAAATTATTTTTGACAAATCTATGGAGGCCTGGCTTTTTGGGTGCAGCTTTGGCAGCCAATGTCAGGCTTTTCACAGCAGGAGAGCGAGAGAGGGAGAGAGGGAGGGAGAGAAAGAGAAGACAGACTACCAATGTTTCTAGATGGAGTTTTGTAAGCTTGCTTCGCACGTTCAGGCATATGCAGCAAAACTTCGGACTACAAATCTAATGGGGCTGTGGTCTCTCTCTCTCTCTCTCTCTCTCTCTCTCTCTCTCTCTCTCACACTCTCCCTCTCTCAGACGGGTGTCTGAAAAGGCTTCCAGTTGACGCTCTTTCCATGTCGATATTCAAACTTCACCAAAACGAAATTAACTTGTTTTTTAGGACTACTGACTACTCATCTTACCAGCACTTAAGCCCAGTCTCCTTTCTACTGCTCCTATCAGAGACACTGAAATCGAGTCACGGCAGACCAGCTGAACTCAAATCTTGAAACTTCAAACCTTGCTAGTAAGTTCCAGTCTGGTTTTAGAGCTAACCACTAAACAGAGTTGGCATTGCTTCGGGAACGACCTACTTAGGAATGCAGTAGATTATTATTATTATTATTATAGATGCAGTAGATTAGGTAGATTATCTCAGCTTGTTTTGCTAGATCTATAGCAGCTTTCGATACTATCGTTCAACGACTACTTCTTGAGCACCTCTCATCTCGCCTGCTCAGAATTAGGCGGACTGAGACGGGCTGCTGTTGCAGCTGCTCGTGCGCGGCTGTTCAGCGTAGGTCTCCCAGACCCACGGTCCACGGTTGCGTGTCGACGAGGCTTGATGGGGGATATGACGTAGTTGTGACTTTTCGAAGCAAGTTTCTAAGCGGCCACTCGCGTTGTGCATCCACCATACCTCGAGCGGGGCTCTCTCGCCGTCGGCTGACGCTGCTGCCACTGTGGCTGCAGTGGCAGCAGCAGACGAGCTGCCTCGGTGTAAGTAGAAGTCGAGCAGAGCGTGGCTGCCCAGCGTGATCGTAGACACGGCGGGGAAGAACAGATTGCCGTCCTCGTGTGGCTGCGATCGAGCAAACAAAGCAGTTGAGGCTCAGTGCCCAGCGATGCCCACAAAGACGGCAGCATTCGAGGGAGCGGCAACGTGCTTCAATAAGTGGTGGCCGACTGGAGGCCGTTGGGCTAACAGCATGTGCGCCGATGGCCCGATGGTCTGTTACCATAGCACTTACGGCAGTGCTCCACTATTCTGCCGGGTTTGTTGCATCCATACGTACGAGAGAGAGAGAGAGAGAGAGAGAGAGAGAGAGAGAGAGAGAGAGAGAGAGAGAGAGAGAGAGGGGGGCTGGCAGGTTGCAAGCTAAAGCGACAACAACGACATATACATGGCAGTACATATAAACAGAGTGAGTGACGCACGAAAAGGGGCAGTGAGACAGACAGACAAGGAGCAGACAGACAGACAGCAAGAAGAAAGGATGGGTGAGACAGACACAGACAGGGAGGAAAACGTAGAGCAAAAGAGAAATGAGCAAGAGAGACGATTGGAGAACGGACGGAAAAGGCAGGGGAGGATGGGGCATAGATGTACATCCGTGGTAGCTCTTTTGCAGCTACCACGGATGTACGAGGAGGAAGCACAAGCAACAAAGACACATCTGGTGCAAAACGGCAGCACAGCGGTGGGGCAGCACAGCGTACCAAAGCCTACAGCACTGGCGAAGACCTGGCATACAGAAGGACACTAGGGGCTACAGGTAAAAACTTTCAGATCCACACCGTTTTCTCATGACAAAACTCCAACTCTCTCAATCAAGAGCACAAACCCTCGAAGAGGGGCATACATGCGGTATTAAGCAGCAGCATGCTTAGTAAGAGGCAGCTTGCAGCCACCTACCATAATACCCTGCCCAGGAAGGTATTCGTTGACAAGACAGTGGTTGGCCTGAAGCCCGTCGAAAGTCCCAAGTGCGCTAATCTTTGCCATGTAGCCTCCAAGCCACTGCAAGCACATGACAGGCTTTGCTAAGCATGAGACCACCACATCTGCAGCAGCAGCAGCAGCAGCGGGTCTGTCGCTCCTGCTGCTGATGCCACCCCTGCTGACTGCCACTGCTGCTATGCAATGATGAAGCAGCCGCAACTTCTGGAAGCTTCTGCTGCTACTGCTGAAGGTGGTGCAGACCAGCTGCAGCAGAATGTCTCGCAGGGCGCTGAGTCTGCAGCTCAACCTTAGGCACGGGTTCCGCTACCATACCCTTCTGATGTGGCAGTCCACCTAGAACGACCCAGATGCATCTGCTGACATGACCGCCAATGCTGCCGCAGCGCCGGGCAGCCAATGATGGGCTGCCTCAAACCTCCCACCAGCACGTTGCTGCAATCGCGCAAGCTAGTCAAATCCCGTGATAGCCTTTCCAATTTCTGTATCAAACTTGGTTTGCCCATAACTAGTAAGTTGGTTTCATCACCATTCAATTTAAGAAATTTGCTGCCATCCATGTGTGGATGTCATCGATACATGCAGCAAGTTGGTGAGCCGTTATGGCACACTAGGTAAGGTGGTTGCTTTTCACGACCTCGGTCCCGAGGTAGTTGGTTCGAATCCTGAAGTGGGTGATTCTTTATCGCCGCTGCAGCGGTGGTGATAGCCGTAAAGGCTCTTCTGTTGCTTTACAAAAGAGGCTGCTAAATCAGCTAGTATGCATTTATTGAAAAGTTAAGAGAATTCGACATGCTTGGGGCTGGGAGGGATCAAAGCAAAGGTACAACTGAGTGTCATCTGCATTAAAGTGAAAGCCTAGATTGTGCTTGGCAATCACATCGGCAAGAGGAAGAGTACAAACTGTGGAAAGAACTAGACCAAGCATGGTGCCCTGAGGTACCCCATATTTCAGAAGTTCCTCGGATGATCTTTGTCCATTCACATCAATACTGGGGAGTCTCCTACTGTGGTAAGACCAGGAGCATTGCAATGCAGTGCCAGTAATGCCCAGGCGAGATGAAAGGCAGTCAAGAAAAACTTAGTGATCAATAGTATCAAAACCTGCCAAAAGATCGAGCAAAACAAGCCGAGATACTCTAATAATAATAACAATAATAACACACTTGATAAAGTGCCCTCAGAGAACTCAATCTCTTTCTAGGCGTTTTACATTTGCTGCAAAGGAAATGTGATCGGATGTCTCTACCCATATCTGCAATCCTAAGTAGGTCATTGTACACCCGAAGCAATGCTGACTATGTGAAGTGATTAGCACTAAAATCAGACTGGAACTTACTAGCAAGGTTTGAAGTTTCAATACATGAGTTCAGCTAGTCTGCTACGACTCGTTTTTCAGTGTCTCTGATAGGAGCAGTAGAAGGGAGACTGGGCGGAAGTTGCTCAAGTTCTCTTGGTTTAGTGTTGCTTTCTTGAGTAGTGGCCTGACTACAACCTTGTTGAGAGGTGCTAGGACATGACCTGAGGCTAATGACATATTAATGATGTTAGTTATACATGGCAGCAGCAGATCTATGCATCGTAGAAGCAGTTAGTTATACATGGCAGCAGCAGATCTATGCATCGTAGAAGCAGGACAGTGGGAATAGGGTCCAAAGGACTAGTTGTCTTCCTTGATTGGGATATGAACTTCAGGTGAGGTCACTAGTGACCTTGAATGTAGACATTGAGGTGCTGCAAGGAATTGAGGGACAGCATTCCAGGGGGGATGCTGCTATCATAACGATGGACTCCCTAATCTTGACTATCTTCTGGACAAAGAAAAGAAGCAATCAGCTAGATCATCACGGGGAGCAGTTGATTATCGACATCGGCATTTTTGGATTGTGCATCTGTGATTCAACAATGTTTTTATTGAAGCTGGACTTGGCCTTTGCTAGGATCGATTGGTACGACCTACATTAATGCTCGTATGCCTGTCGATGGACAGTCTGTCCTGATCTTGTGTATGCTTTTTCAAGCTTTTGCTTAGTAGACCTGCTAGTTCAATGTCTGTGATAAACCATAGGCCGTCTGGGCGAGGGTGGACAGTGTGCCTGGTCAGAGGTGCAAACTCGTCGAGCATTTCAGCTAGTGTCGTGTTGTAGCAATCTACCAATGATGACAGGTCGGAAAGGGGACTGAGCAGCAGAGGTGAGGCAGATATTCTCGCATGGACAGCATCAATGTCAAGGGTCTTGAGGTTTCGAAGTGACTTTAGAGGAGGAGGAGGAGAAGGAAGGATCACAATGTAGACTGAATGAGATCTGCATGTGATCAGATACGCAGGATTTGTTAATACTTGGTGATGACAAAGTGCAGTTGTATGAGAAAATTTGGTCGAGTGTGTGACCCTTGATGTGAATAGGGCCATGTACATGAGCCACAAGAGACAATGAGTCAGTCAATGCACAAAATTCAGTGTTGAGGGCGTCAGATAAGTTATCAGAGTGAATGTTGAAATCCCCCATAACGAGGATGGATCGATTTCTTGCACGTAGAATCGAGATGAGATCGGAGATGTCTAAGATAAAGGAGGACGTGGTAGCCGGTGGGTGATAAACTACTGCCACAATCGGTAGCTTGTTGTCGGGTGAAATCAAGAAAATAGATTCGAAAGACTGCTTCGAGGCTAATGCAAATGGCATGAAGTCGAATTTCGAGCGCATGATAATAGCAACTCCATCTCCAGTTTTGATTGATCTACGGGTGTAAAAGAACGAGAAACCAGTCGGGATAGTGTCTTTAATTGTCAGACAGTTTACCGATTTTAGCCAAGTTTCCGTCAAGGCAAGCAGGTCGAGACCTTTTTCAGCTCCGAGGCGCTTTTCTTTTGTTAATGCATAATTCACGAATCTTAGCAACAACAGTAAAATCTAGGAATGCTTTTGAATTACGATAACGATGCGATAATAGGTGTGCACGATTATAACCAACATGCAGGTTACTAGCCGCCGGCATATCCCAGTGCGATCCAGAGATTGGAAAGGCTGACTCTCAAAATTGGCTCTGCCAGCATATCTCCAGTTGAATCAGCTCGAAATCTAGGTGTCATATTCCAAAGCGACCTCTCGTTAGACGACCATATCAGCTCCACAGTCAAATCCACCTATTTTCAGCTTCATAACATTGCTAAAATTCGGGCCTGTTTAGATAAAGATACCACGTCCAAGTTGGTCCATGCATTCGTGACATCCCGTCTCGACTTCTGCAACTCACTGCTCACTGGCCTACCAGCATGTGCGATCAGGCGATTGCAGCTGGTGCAAAACTCGGCAGCTAGGCTTGTCTGTCGTGAGCATCGCAGTTGCCACATTACTCCACTTCTCGCCGACCTGCACTGGCTACCAGTCAAGCAACGGATTGACTTCAAGGTTTTGTCGCTCACTTTTAGGTCCCTTCATTCTATGGCTCCAGCCTATCTGTCAGATTCACTCCCCCATCAGGCCAAGCGTCGTACCACCTGCTTTTCAGAATCCAACAGTCTAGAAATACCTCATACAAACCTTAAATCCTTTGGAGACCGTGCATTTAGTTCATATGCTCCCAAAGCCTGAAACTCCCTCCCGACCTGCGTCAGAACATCCCCTGACCTGACCACATTTAAAAGGAACCTAAAAACACCTATTTAGGACAGCATTTAGTGGGCCCCTGTGATTCGTCTTTGATGTGCTTATGCGTGCTGACACTGTGCATGCTGCCACTAACCACATTTGCATGCTGACCCAGTGCATGTAACCCCTAACCATATTATTCATTTCGTTTGTTTATCAAGCATGATTTTACTTACCATTCAATTGCATTTCACTTTACAGCAAATGTAAAGCGCCTAGAGAGAGATTAAGTTCTCTGAGGGCGCTTTATCAAGTGAATTATTATTATTATTATTATTATTATTATTATTATGGCCCACCGGTCACTTAATGTATGCCTTAAGATCAGAAGATGTGTACAGACGAAGCTTGCTCAATGCTTCACCCCTGACCTCCTTCCCTAGCTTGCCGAATGCTTCAACTCGCTGGTAGTCACTTGTCTGAGAGTCACTGCTCTGAGAGTCAGTCAGCTCTGGTAGTCACTGCTCTGGATGTGCTGTCTCCAATAACTGGGTATCGAATCGGTGCCCAGCAAACTTATTGGGAGTGTCTCTTCGCACTTCCATCCTCCTCCTCCACCTGCTGCCGAGAGCAACGATGTGGGCAGCACCATTCTGCCGCAGAGCACAGCACTCGCCGTCCCTCTCCGTGGCCCGTCCGTAACCGCTCGACCAGCCGCCCTTTTGTCTGCTGGCGATTTTCTCAGCTGTTGCCGCTGTGCAAGCGACGAAGGAATGCAATGAAATGCAAAAGAAATGCATCCCGCCTCGCGGTTCGGGGTGAGCCAACGACTAGCGCGGGTTGACGGAGCAGCAGCAGCAGCAGCACACGCTTCGTTACACGGCTGCAACCGGTAGCACGCGACGTCCGAGACTGCGACCGCGCTGTCGCCCACAGAGTAGCCAGCAGCAGCAGCAGCAGCACTTGTTACCCCAGTTCTGCAGACGTCTGCCGCTCAGCTGCGTCCACTTGGGTTTCGGTGCTTCGTAGACACACTTGAGCAGCAGCTGCTCCTCTGCCGAGTCGATGAATCCGGGCCAGTAGTACACGCTGGGAGGCGCCTGTGGCGATGCGAAAACCTCGGCTCGGCTCGCTGCGGCGTTCGCCTGGGGGAGGGGGCGGAGAGAGAGGCGACGTGGGGGCGGCGAGACGCCAGGGCGCCACTGCTGGACGAGGGCGGAGCAACCGTGAGAGCACGCCGGTGTGGCGACGACGACGCGGAAGTGCGGAGGCTGGGCCGCCGCACTTCCTTCCGGCTGCCTTCCAGCTGCCTCCTTCCAGATCCTCCTGATCCGCCAGCGGCGTCGGTCGCGGCTGAGTTCGTGGTGGATTCGTGGAGGCCGAATGGCGGTGCGCGTCGGCTGCGCGGGGACTGCGAAGTGAACGGGCGACGGGCTGCGTCCGCCGCTGCGACGGGCTGCTATCGGTCGGTCGCGACGCAAGAGCGGGGAGGAGGGGGAAATGGAGAAATGGAAAAAATGCGCGAAATGGAGCCCTGACCGAGGGAAGGACGCGGAGGGGGGCGCGCGGGCGAGCACAATCTTCTCGAACATTCGTCGGAAGCTACGACGACGAGACGAGCTGCGGATTTCGAGGCGGCCTGCGATTGACTACCTTCTCTACACGTCTGCCAGCCGGAAGCCTGTCCATGGCCGCACGCTCTTTCAAGTTAGCGTCAGTGACCTTGATGACCTCTTCAGATATCCGGTTCCGCTTTTCTCGCCTGCTATATCCGGTTCTGGCGAAACTCGTTACTGCTGCATCTGCACGTAACCGCGACAGCCGCATTAATCCCATCGTCATGCCGTGTGCCTTGATGATTGTTGGTAGTCAAGCAAGAAAGCTAACTTTTTTGAATAAATTTAAAGCATGCACCTTGTACAACAGGCTAGTCTTTTTTAAATAAAACTCAGCTAGAACTTTATATATATATATATATATATAACTTTTTTTTGAATAATCGCAGTCAACCTGAAAGAAAATACCACCGGCTTCGCTTCATCGCGTGCATTCGGTCCTCGGTCTCTCGGTCATCTCGCAGGAGGCCTCCAGGAAAATAGAGGAAATATTTTCACCGAACCGTCAGTCCCCGTTGGTATAGCGGGAATAGCCTGTGGATATACCGCAGCAGTGGAACGAGCGACCGTGTCGAGATTCACTTATATTAGGGCGCTGGAGAATTATATAAATTATATACCGTATATTTGCTTACTAATGGGTATGTACAGCGTTGCCCTAAGAGACCACAGCAATACAAAGTCACACCCATTTCGATGTAACGGTTCCTGGAAATGAAAGAAACCGAAAAAACTCGACTTAAGGCAGCAACTGCAGGCGATCTAACGGTGCCCTGTGACGTCATCGGGTTTATTCGAAGCTGTTTCAACGTCGTCCAATTACCAGCTAGGCTCTACAAAGCCAATATCCCGTCGAGCGAGTCGACGTCTTGCCAACGATCGCCAACCAGCTCGCAGCCGCTCTGGCAGCTACCGAAGGTCGAGAGCAGCTTGAAGGTCCTGGTCGCCCACTGCCACTGCACTGGCTGCCACCTCCGACGTCACCACGGTCGGCTGCCCGCAGGCCGCCGGTCTGCTGCTAAAGGTCACGCGGGACAGCGCAGCAGCGCTAAGCCGCAAGTCGCCGGCATCGGGCCTCGCGAACGCCAGGCCGCAGACGTCGCCAGCCACCGGCTGCGGCAGCTCTTCGTCGTCGTCGTCGTTGCCGCGCCGCCGCCGCCTGCTGCGGCCGCTGTCGTCGCTTCGTGCGTGCGGACGTGCCGCTTCAGGCGGCCTCCGTGCGCGAACCGCTTGCCGCACTGGTCGCAAGCGTGCGCCTTCTCGCCCGTGTGTCCGACCATGTGCACGCGCAGACGGTCGGCGCGCATGAACCGGCGGCCGCACTCGCCGCACGCGTGCGGCTTCTTGCCCGCATGACACATCATGTGCA
Organism: Cristatella mucedo; assembly: GCA_009760855.2. Classification (NCBI taxonomy): domain Eukaryota; kingdom Metazoa; phylum Bryozoa; class Phylactolaemata; family Cristatellidae; genus Cristatella; species Cristatella mucedo. Next base: position 2,005,432 of record WPIO01000054.1, read on the forward strand.
CGCGCAGACGGTCGGCGCGCACGAAGCCGCGGCCGCACTGTTCGCAAGCGTGTGGCCGCTCGCCCGTGTGCGTGAGCGCGTGCCCCTTCAGCTGATTGGCGCGCGTGAAGCGGCGGCCGCACTCGACGCACGCGTGCGGCCGCTCGCCCGTGTGCGTGCGCACGTGATCCTTGAGGTGGCGTGGATGCTTGAACGCCTTGTCGCACAGGCTGCACGCATACGCTCGCACGTCGGCGTGGGACAGGGCGTGCTGCCTCAGGTGGTTGACCTGCACGAAGCCGCGTCCGCACACGTCGCACACGTGCGGCCGCTCGCCCGAGTGCGTGGGCGCGTGCCGCTTCAGATGGTAGGCGTGCGTGAAGCGCTTGCCGCACTGGTCACAGCCGTGCGGCTTCTCGACGGCGTGCGACAGCATGTGCCGCTTTCGCTGCCAGCGATGCCGGAACTCCTGGCCGCACTCGCCGCACGGCAGTGGTGGGGGCGTCTGCTGCTGCTGCTCGTCTTCGCGTGAGCACTCCGGCACCTGCATGCTGCTGCTGCAGGCAGCCCCGATGCCGCCCGGTCCAAGGTGCAGATCAAGGTCGAATGAGTGGCTCGGCTCACCCGGAAGAAGCAGCGTCAATCGGGGAGGTCAGTGGGGTGGTCGACCGTCCGCTGGAGTGAGGCGCAGGCCGGCTGCGGCAGCAAGGAACGATCGCAGGCTGCCGTGAGCGGCCGTGTGCTGCAGCTGCTCAGCGGCGGCCGTCTGCAAGAGGCGCTGAGAAAGAGAAGCTGCAAGAGGTCAGAGGTGTCAGAGGGTCAGAGGTCAGTCTTGCTGCTGCAAGAGGCGCCGAACACGTTGCCTTCGGCTCAAGGACAGCGGAGGAACGACGAGCGTATAAGCGAGCGAGCAGAAATCCTGCTCGCTGTGTAATGCTGCCGTCGGCCAGCAGCAACTTCTGTCGCGGTGGGTCTTCTGGTCGTCGTTAGGTAGCCATTTGGCTAGAGCAAAATTTGGACTTCTACCGGCGCGACCCTGAAAAAAACGAGCAAAAGAAGAACGGCTCTGCCGATGAGAACTTTTCGAAGTAAAGACGATGGCTGGCTCGAGCGGCAGCAGGTGCACGATCGGACGGCTGCCCCTTCCACAGTAGCTAGATACCATGCCTCGTAGCGCGCCCTTCCGATTCCCTATTATGCCATGACGGCTAGAAGAGTCGCTGTCAAGTCGCTGCCGCCACCCCTCAGCTGCCACCGCGCACCACCCACGTGCCCGGCATGTGCCCTGCCCAGTGGCCGGCTTGCGAGTGCATGCGAACGCGTCGGCAGCCTGCGCACTCTCGCAATGTTTCGGCTTCCGCCCATTCGAGCAGCTGTTTTGCGGAGGTGCGAAGCTCTGCAGCTCCCTGTGATCGGCCAACTTCTGCCATGTGTGGCTCGTCTTATTGCGCCTAGTGTGAGAGTCCACAAACCTGGCAATCCAGGCCTCCTGCGACTACAGCAGCCCCTCTAGAGCTTGTCATTCCTCTTGCCGTTAAGTTTCTGCTCCCAGGTGTCGCCTTCCACCGCCACACAGACGCACGCAAGCACGCGCACACACACGTGCACTTACACACACCCCTCTCATGTATCTCGCACACCAGCTGCACGGTGCGAGGATCTCCAACACACATGACGATGCCAGCAGTGGCCTAACAGCCTACATCCATTCGGAGCCTCCATCTTGCTGACTCTGGTCACCTGCTGAGCTCGAGACACGTGACATGCCATAGCAAGTGGGCGCAGGTGCCCACACGAGTGCCACTACCCGAGATCGAGTCACCAAGACCGTGCAAAGTGGTCCACAAATCGGCATGAATCGCTAAGGCTTTTAAGCCTAACAAACGATGGTGATGTTGAATCTTATTTGTGGGGGCAGAGCACGTGTGCTACGCCCTGTGTGTGCCATGTGTGTACGTGTGTGTGCAATGTGTGTACGATTGTGTACGTGAGTGTTTGTGTGTGTGTGTGTGTGTGTGTGTGTGTGTGTGTGTGTGTAGGCGCGCGCATGTGTGTGTGTAAAATGTGTCAGTGTGTTTTGTGTGCATCAGTGTGTGTGTGTCAGAGTGTGTGTGTGTGTGTGTGTGTGTGTGTGTGTGTGTGTGTGTCAGAGTGTGTGTGTGTGTGTGTGTGTGTGTGCGTAGGCGCGCGCATGCTCATTCGATCGAGTCTAGCTGTCTGCAGCTGCCATAAGAAGTATAGCATGTCTGCTACTGCTGCGTTGTTTGAGTCGAGCTAACAAATCGATATCGTCGAATCGGTATTGCCACGTGCAAGCAGATTCAAATGGAGCCAAAGAGCGTGACTCGGCACGTGACATCCGACTGATCATTCGGTTCAGCAGATCATACGTTGCACAGTCTGGCAGCTGCACGCCCGCCCTTCCGAGCAAAACTTGTTCTCTTCTAATCACTACCTCTGGGGCACGCTCGCATCCTGCCTCTGAAATACTACAGAGGGTCACGGGCTTTGCTCGGAATCGGAATGTGGCACGATGAGCACTGCATCCAGTGCGTCGCCGGGCATCTACTTTGCCGTCACAGAGCTCGCTTCAGAAGATGCAAAAGGCACGTGAAAGCTGCAGGCCTGTACACAAAACGTAGAGGATACGGCGTCAGCACCAGCCGCAGCTTCTGTCTAAGATTCGAAGTCGAGTTCTAAGATTGAGTGTAGATGGGAATGGCTGGTGCTATCCGGCAAGGAGCGATAATAATAATAACAATAACACATTTGATATAGCGCCCTCAGAGACCTCAATCTCTTTCTAGGCACTTGACATTTGCTGCAAAGGAAACACGATCGAATGGTTAGTGGTAGCATGGTCAATGACAACAAGCATATCATGGCTAGGGGAGACATGCACAGGATCAGCATGAAGTATGGTTAGTGGCAGCATGCACAGTGTCAGCACGCATATGTACACAAAGGATTGATGAATCACATGGACCCAATAAATGCTGTGATAAATAGATGCGTTTCAGTTTCTTTCTAAATGTGGTATGTCACCAGATGTCGTGCAGTAAATCGGGAGTTCCAGGCATTGGTAGCATACGAACTAAAGACACAAGTCTTCAAAGTATTTGAGGTTCGTATGAGGTGTAGGTAAACGATTAAATTCCAAAAAGCAAGTGGTACGATGCGTAACCTGGTGGGAAAGTAGATCTGATGGGTAGGCTGGAGCCAAAAGTGAAGAGACCTAAAAGTGAGCGACAAAACCTTGAAGTCAATCCGTTGCTTGACTGGTAGCCAGTGCAGGTCGGCGAGAAGTGGAGTAATGTGGCAACTGCGACGCTCACGACAGACAAGCCTAGCTGCAGAGTTTTGCATCAGCTGCAATCGCCTGATCACACATGCTGGTAGGCCAGTAAGAAGTGAGTTGCAGAAGTCGAGACGGGATGTCACGAATGCATGGACCAACTTGGACGTGGTATCCTTATCTAAACAAGCCCGAATTTTAGCAATGTTATGAAGCTGAAAATAGGCAGATTTGACTGTGGAGCTGATATGGTCGTCTAACGAGAGGTCGCTTTGGAATATGACACCTAGATTTCGAGCTGATTCGACAGGAGATATGCTGGCAGAGCCAATCTTGAGTAGACTTTCCAATCTCTGAATCACACTGGGTTTGCCCATAACTAGTAATTTGGTTTTATCGTTTAGTTTTAGAAAATTTGCTGCCATCCATGTGCGGATGTCATCAATGCATGCAGCAAGTGAGTTGAGAGAATTTGAGGTGCTCGAAGGCTGGGAGGGATCAAAGCAAAGGTACAACTGAGTGTCATCCGCATAGAAGTGAAAGCCTAGATTGTGCTTGGCAATCACATCAGCAAGAGGGAGAGTATAAACCATGAAAAGAACCGGACCTAGCACGGAGCCCTGAGGTACTCCATATTTCAGAGGTACTTCAGATGATCTTTGTCCATTCACGTCAATACTCTGGAGTCTCCCACTGAGATAGGACCTGAACCATTGCAGTGCAATGCCAGTGATGCCCAAACGCTATGAGAGGTGCTCAAGAAGTACTTGTTGATCGATAGTATCAAAAGCTGCCAAAAGATCGAACAAAATTAGCACAAGAGACTCTGCCTAAGCCTGCATTCCTAAGTAGGTCATTACACACCTGGAGCAATGCTGACTGTCGGGTGATTAGCTCTAATACCAGACTTGAACTTACTAGCAAGGTTTGAAGCTTCAATTTGTGAGTTCAGCTGGTCTGCTACGACTCGTTCCAGTGTCTTTGATAGGAACGGTAGAAGGAAGACTTGTCTTTTATTGGTACGGTAGAAGGGAGAAGTTGTTCAAGTTCTCTTGGTCTAGTGTTGCTTTCTTGAGTAGTGGCCTGACTACAGCCTTTTTCAAAGGTGCTTGGGACACGACCTGAGTCTCATAACATATCTACGATGCGTGCTACGCATGGAGGCAGCAGATCAGTGGATCACAGAAGCAGGACAGTGTAAATAGCGTCTATAGGACTAGTTTTTCTTTTTTGATTATTTCAGGAACTAGACCGGGCGGCGTGTTGGACGGCTGCGTTTGCCAAGCAAGCAAGCGATCGACAGCACGACGTCGGCGTCCGCTCGGCGGGCGCTGCGCAAGGAACGACAGCGCCGGCTAAATCCGAGCGCGATGAAGGCGAGCGAAAGTGGTAGCGCTCGCGTGGAGAAGCTGCGACAGTCGCTGCTCGCCGACGACGCATGCGGCCGCACTAGATAATAATAATAATACGCTTGCATAGGCCTCCGGTGAACTTAATCTCTTTCTAGGCTCTTTGTACCGATGCTTTACAGAACCGGACTGGTGGCAGTAACCCGTGAAACCTGACAAGCACGCGGCACGGCCAACGAGACTTTACTTACGCAGCATAGACACCAATGGCCTAGGTCATGGCCGGCTGTAGCCGCTCAGGCGTCCGATGTCTATGCTAAGCCAGGGGCAGTCGATCTAGCGGACGGTCGATCTCCGTCAGGAAAGAGTATGAGAGAGCGCGAGAAAGAGTGTGCGGCTGGAGCGATGAGCGAGTGCGAGCGTCACTCGCACACAAACCGCACTGAACCTAAAATCGAGCGCCGGAAATGCCGCATGCCGGCACCGGAACCGGACGCGAGCTTCTCGCACCCTCGCCCCGGCGCCAGCTATCGCGCTCTCGCGCCAAGCCAGGGCTCTTACAGCCACGCACCGACGCTTGTAATTATGAAGGTGAAAAACAGTCACTCTAGCCGGTGAAATGAATGTGCCGCCATGTCGGCGCTCTCGCGGCGAACGGCCGCGGTGCACAGCCTAGCCGCCGAGCGCGGTCTGGCGCCGAGTCGTCCCCGCCTTTGTCGTCCGTTGTCTCGCAGCTCAAGTCTCAAAAGGACGCTCCCCGCGGGAAGTCTGTCGCGGCACGTGCGCTCGCTCGACGATTTTAAATCCAAGTCGGCGCCTCGATTGTGCAACAATGTGCTTGTAATGCTATAACGTGTCACGTGTCAGCAAAGAAACGAATGCAAACATTGTGCTTAGCGTTAAAATTAGTTGAATAAAAATTTGGCAAGTGCAGAAAAAAGTGGATAGAAGTGGAAATCCCTGAGAAAATCCCGTTCCTTGAACGATTGTTGCCCGCTGGCAATGAGGCAGGCGCGTGCGGAGTCTCTTGCCGAAAGGGGACCGAAATAATAATAATAATAATTCACTTGATAAAGCGCCCTCAGAGAACTTAATCTCTCTCTAGGCGCTTTACATTTGCTGTAAAGTGAAATGCAATTGAATGGTAAGTAAAATCATGCTTGAAAAACAAACGAAATGAATAATATGGTTAGGGGTGACATGCACAGGGTCAGCATGCAAATGTGGTTAGTGGCAGCATGCACAGTGTCAGCACGCATAAGCACATCAAGGACGAATCACAGGGACCCACTAAATGCTGTCCTTCTTTGTCCAGAAGATAGACAAGATCAGGGAGGCCATACCTGCGATGACAACATCCCCCCCCCCAAGAATGCTGTCCCCCCCCATTCCTGACTGCACCTCAATGTCTACATTTAAGCAGGTCGTGCTAGTGATTTTGTCCTGAAGTTCATATCCCAATCAGAGAAGGCAAAAGGTGCTTTGGACCCTATTCCAACCTTCCTGCTCCTACGTTGCATTGATCTGATGCTGCCGTGCATAACTAACATCATTAACATGTCATTAGCCTCAGGTCATGTCCCAGCACCTTTCAAAAAAGCTGTAGTCAGGCCGCTTCTCAAGAAAACGACACTAGACCAAGAGAACTTGAGCAACTACTGCCCAGTCTCCCTTATACCATTCCTATCAAAGACACTGGAACGGGTCGTGGCGGACCAGCTAAACTCATATATCAAAACCTCACACCTTGCTAGTAAGTTCCAGTCTGGCTTTGGAGCTAATCACTCCACAGAGTCAGCATTGCTTAGGGTATACAACGACCTACTTAGGAATGCAGGCTTAGGCAGAGTCTCTTGTGCTAATTTTGTTCGATCTTTTGGCAGCTTTTGATACTATCGATCAACAAGTACTTCTTGAGCACCTCTCATAGCGTTTGGGCATCACTGGCATTGCACTGCAATGGTTCAGGTCCTATCTCAGTGGGAGACTCCAGAGTATTGACGTGAATGGACAAAGATCATCTGAAGTACCTCTGAAATATGGAGTACCTCAGGGCTCCGTGCTAGGTCCGGTTCTTTTCATGGTTTATACTCTCCCTCTTGCTGATGTGATTGCCAAGCACAATCTAGGCTTTCACTTCTATGCGGATGACACTCAGTTATACCTTTGCATTGATCCCTCCCAGCCTTCGAGCACCTCAAATTCTCTCAACTCACTTGCTGCATGCATTGATGACATCCGCACATGGATGGCAGCAAATTTTCTAAAACTAAATGATGATAAAACCAACTTACTAGTTATGGGCAAACTCAGTGTGATTCAGAGATTGGAAAGGCTGACTCTCAAAATTGGCTCTACCAGCATATCTCCTGTCGAATCAGCTCGAAATCTAGGTGTCATATTCCAAAGCGACCTCTCGTTAGACGACCATATCAGCTCCACAGTCAAATCTGCATATTTTCAGCTTCATAACATTGCTAAAATTCGGTAAAATAAATAAAATAAGCTAGTAAGCTAGTAAGTTCCAGTGTCGAGATGAAGAGAAGAAGTCAAGACATAATGTCACGAATGCATGGACCAACTTAGATGTGGTATTCTTATCTAAACAATCCCGAATCTTAGCAATGTTATGAAGCTGAAAGCAGGCAGACTCAATTGTGGAGCTGATATGGTAAGGAAAGGTCACTATGGAACACGATACCTAGATTTCATGCTGATACAACAGGAGATATGCTAGCAGAGCAAATTTTGAGCGTCAGCCTTTCCAATTTCTGAGTCACATTGGGTTTGCCAATAACTAATACGTTAATTTTATCATCACTCAATTTAAGAAAGTTCGCTGCCATTCATGTCCGAATGTCATCAGTACATGCAGCAAGGGAGTTGAGAGAATTCGAGGTGCTCGAAGGCTGGGAGGGATCAAAGCAAAGGTACTACTGAGTGTTATCTGCGTAGAAGTGAGAGCCTAGATTGTGCTTGGCAATCACATCAGCAAGAGGGAGAGTATAAACCGTGAAAAGGACCGAACCTAGCACGGAGCCCTGAGGTACCCCATATTTTTATAATAATAATAATAATAATATTGCACTTGATAAAGCGCCCTCAGAGAACATAATCTCTTTCTAGGCGCTTTACATTTGCTGCAAAGTGATACGCAATAGAATAGTAAGTAAAAATCATGCTTGAAAAACAAACAAAATGAATAACATGGTTAGGGGTTACATGCACTGGGTCAGCATGCAAATGTGGTTAGTGGCAGCATGAACAGTGTCAGCACGCATAAGCACATCGAGGACGAATCACAAGGACCCACTAAATGCTGTCCTAAATAGGTATGTTTTTAAGTTTCTTTTAAATGTGGTCAGGTCAGGGGATGTTCTGATGCAGGTCGGGAGGGAGTTCCAGGCTGTGGGAGCATACGAGCTAAATGCACGGTCTCCAAAGGATTTAAGGTTTGTACGAGGTATTTCTAGACTGTTGGATTCCGAAAAGCGAGTGGTACGATGCTTTGTCTGATGGGGTAGTATATCTGAAAGATAGGCTGGAGCCATAGAATGAAGAGACCTAAAAGTGAGCGACAAAACCTTGAAGTCAATCCGTTGCTTGACTGGTAACCAGTTTTTGAGGTACCTCGGATGATCTTTGCCCATTCAGGTTAATAGTCTTGAGTCTCCCACTGAGATACGATCTGAACCATTGCAGAGCAGTGCAAATGATGCTCAGGTGAGATGAAAGGCGCTCTAGAAGAACTTTGTGATCAATAATATAAAAAGCTGCCGAAAGATTGAGCAAAACAAGCAGAGACACTCTACCTATGTCTCCATTAATAAGTAGGTCGTTGTACACCCTAAGCAATGCTAATTCTGTGGAGTGATTAGCTCTAAAGCCAGACTGGAACTTACTAGCAAGGTTTGAAGTTTCAATGTATGAGTTCAGCTGGTCTGCGACGACCCGTTCCAGTGTCTTTGATAGGAATCGCAGAAGGGAGACTGGGCAGTAGTTGCTCAAGTTCTCTTGGTCTAGTGCCGCTTTCTTGAGAAGCGGCCTGACTACAGCTTTTTTGAAAGGTGCTGGGACATGACCTGAGGCTAATGACATGTTAATGATGTTAGTTATGAACGGCAGCAGCAGATCAATGCAACGTAGGAGCAGGAAGGTTGGAATAGGGTCCAAAGCACCTTTTGCCTTCTCTGATGGGGATATGAACTTCAGGACAAATTCACTAGCACGACCTGCTTAAGTGTAGACGTTGAGGTGCAGTCAGGAATCGGGGGGGGGGGACAGCATTCTAGGGGGGGATGTTGTCATCGCAGGTATGGCCTCCCTGATCTTGTCTATCTTCTGGACGAAGAATCGGGAGAAGCGATCGGCTAGATCATCAGGTAAAGACCTCGTTTGCCCTGCACTGCAAGCTGGGTGATAGATGACTTTTAAGGCTCGTCTGCCGCTATGTAAAATGATGCCGTTCGATCAGCTGGTATTTGCTTTCATTCATTTACGCAGGCGCGATTAGGGAGCCTTTGACGCAAGTTTTACGCCAAGGCACTATAAATAAGCGAAGCCTGCAGTGCTGCTCCCTACGAAAAAATACAATGCAGAAAAAGGCGATAGCCCAGGAGGTCAGGTGCTCGCTCTCCATTATCGAGGTCGAGGGTTCGAATCCTGCAGTGAGCGATCCTCTATTGCTTGCCTCGAGCGATGGTGGCAGCCGTTAAAACTTTTGACGTTTGAACGTTCAAACTCTCCTGCGGCTGAAAAAAAATGACGCTTATAAATGAGCTAATATACAAACACACACAAACACACACACACACACACATATATATATATGGGCAGGCTGCAGCGTGGCTCGCAACGCATATCCATAGATATATATAGATATCCGCCAACGCCTATTCCCCTTCCATAGATATCTGCAGATGCTTTTCCGCATCCATAAATATATACAATTCATTTTTTTTAAATATAATTCATTTGTATAGCGCCCTGAGAGAACTTAATCTCTATTCAGGCGCTTTACATATGCCTCGGGGCTCGAGCCCACGACCTCAGCCAGACCTTCGCCGGGGCGAGCGCCTTGACTGGTGGACCAATCCAGCTCGGCGATATATCCGCATATAATCTCCGAAGGTGAGCCGCCATTCAATCAGCTGTTAGCATTTCAGAGCTGCTTCCAGGCCTTGGAATAATAATATTGTTGTTGTATTGTCAATTTTCTTTAAAGCTAACAATAAATATATTTATATTTTCGTACCAAAAAATCCAAGTAACTGCTACTGTAATTACAAACAATGCACAACATCGCCATCATCATTCGTAGCTATGTAAAATTTCGTCTACCAATTACGCTGCACGGGATTACGCAGTCTGCGATCCACACAACGAGTTCAGACTCAAGACTCTGGAAGTGCTGCTAAAAATTATAACTCAAAACTAAACTGCCCGGTAAGTATTGCAATAATATAGTCATTGTTCATCTGGACCGTACGATACATTGATATCGATAGGGCACCCATTGCGATATATTTGCTTGCAATACAATACAATATCTTGTCCCATAAGCATATTTTTGCGGAGTCCTGCGCTCGCTTCCGTCTCCTAGGAGATACGGCGCACACTCCTGTAGCGCCCTGCTGGCTTTGGCTGAATTTTAGCGCGAACAAGAGCTGTTCGGCGGCGGGCTAGAGCCCCTTTGTCCTGGAGCAGTGAGCCAGAGAGGAGCGTCAGTGCGGTTAGAGAGGAAGCGCTTAGGAGCAGGCCAGGAAGCTCGGAGACGAGCAGCGGCGATTCGGCCTTTAGAATTGGTCCGATACTCGCGGAAGCTGCTGATAGATGTTGGCTGGCCTGTCAACCCCCGCCTTCCCTCTTCCCAAGAAAGAAGCGTCTGGAACCCATTCGCCATTCAAGCTGGACGGAGGTGCCCTGCCAGTGGCCTGGGAACGGTAGTCATTCCTTTCCGTAATGGGCCAAGGTGTCCGGGCCCAACACCACTAAGCTCTTGCCCCATTGTCTCAGCCAAGTATTTAAGAGTCGAGCGACGCTCGCTCTGGGTCTTTTGCCTCGTGTCTTTTGTCTTTGGTCCGGCTCTGCGCCTCGACGCCGTCGGGCACTCGTTTCTCTAAAAGCGAGGGAGGAGGGCGGGCTGTCCGCCGACGATGGACGGAACAGGACGAGACAGCTCTAGGAGGATTCGGTGGAACCCCACCGAATACGGTCGTATCGCGCCCGAGCTGGCATTTTGTGTGTTCTTTTGTGTTTTGTGTTTCTTTTGTGTCGTGTGTTTGCGCGCTAGCACGTGGTCTCGGCATAGGGATTTGCCGGCGCGAGCTAGGCGTACTTGGCGTGTGTGGAGCTCTAGTTCACCGGGTAGGGTTTAGGCTCCGGGTCGCGCTTCAGTGTGGAGAAGTATTTCCTCCGCAGGAGTGCTTGAGTTGGCGTGTGTGGAGTATTCCGGTCGCACTGGTGGAAACCGAGTTCTAGTTCACCGGGTAGGGTTTAGACTCCGGTTCGCACTTCAGTGAGGAGAAGTACTCCCTCCGCTCGAGTGTTTAAGTTGGCGTGTTTGAGGTATTCCCTCGGCACAGGTGGGAACGGATTCCTAGTTCACCGGTTAGGGTTTAGGGTCCAGGTCGCGCTTAGTGTAGAGGAGTATTCCCTCCGCAAGAGTGTTGAACGTGCGAGGAGTGTGGAGATAAAGCTGAACTAGACGCGCAGCGACTTTGTGCGCTTGCGAATAAAGTTCAGTAAAATCCCCAATTTGTGTGTCTCGCTTTCCAATTCACGCCGCGGACTCACGACCCCCTTTAGTAACGGTAAGCAGGTCAGCGCCAGAAACGCTCGTTTCGTGGCGGCCAGCTTATTTCGCGTAGGCGCGCACCGAACGGCATTAGGCGATAGGCTACGCCGCTAGGTAAGCGGCAGGTCAAGCTTACCCCGCCGAGCCTTCGGCGTTACACTCCGATATCGCGCGGCGGCCGGATGGCCGCTCGCATCACGTTACCGAGGCCAGCTCGGCAGGTCATTCGAAATTTTGAGTGCGATGTAACCGGGCGCAGGGCTGACGGCGGCCTAGAGTTGTTGCCACTCCTCTTACGTCGTCGTACGCAACGTCGTCCTACTTCATCGGAGATTGATGCTGCGAGACGAAGCATCGACCTCACGCGTCGACGGGTGCAGCCGCTTTGGCGAGGAAGAGGATACCGCGAGGATGCCACGTGAGAGGAATCCATTTCTCTTTGGTCGCTTCTAACGAAGGAAGTATCCAGAACGCAACAGCAGACGACTTGAAGCGGCCTAATTCGTCCGAGACTTGGTGAGCGCAGAAAAGTTTGACGGGGCGACGCGTCCTTGAAAAAAATGCGAAGCACGTTTTTGGTTGGTCATTAGAGAACTAATTATGAGATTGAGTACCCTGCATATTTCTCGGTACATTCCTAGATGATAACGCTGTCGTAGCGTGTTGCCGCCTGGGAAGGCTTTTTAGACGAGTCGCCGTCTGTTTTTTTTGGAGATTATAAGGTTGACATGTTTATGCTTCAGGTTGAGGTGTATAGTTTAAGGCTAAGATTTAGAGCTATGCGTACGAGCGACGAGTCACGTGATGTGATGCAAGGCTTCACGTAGTACTTCGGTAGGCTCCAGGGGTTTGTGTCTCAGTAGACAAACGTTTAGCTGGGTTTATAGTTTAGGGTTATAGAGGGGGTAATTTACGGCTTGGCGGCAAGCGTGCACTGCTCGCGTGGGACTTGAGAGGCTTTAATGGTTAGATTTCATCGCATAATTGTATGACATAAATTTATTATGACCTAATACATTAATATATTTGTTGTATAATTTATTTAGTAACCATCTTGATGAATATATTAAATATTAATAAATATGCAATCAATTCTTTGTTGTATAATTTATGCCGTAATTGATTTTTGTGACGGGAGGCTTTAGGCTTTCTTTTCAGGGGAGGTAAGCGGATGCGCCCAAACTATTGACGGAAGCGAGAGCGATTAGATCGCGACTCTAGATCGAGGTCTGATTTTTATATTTAGGGGTCGGTAGAGTCAGGATGACCGGAGTATCAGCGGAGAGCGAAGCGCCCGAGTGCACCGCCGCAGTGCCCGAGCAGCCGGCGGTCGAGGCTCCGGGAGGATCCGGGGAGCGTCCGCGGACACTGACAGCGAGTCGGCCCGGCAGCGACCTGTTGGATGGAGTTCTCGCAGTCAAACGCTGAGAGCGGGGTGCAGGCACCCTCAGCCACCTTTCGACGACGGCAGGAGTTCCGGCGTCGCAGGCAGAAGGCTCGACAGGCTGACGGTGCACGACGGCGGCCGCGGTCTCGCACGCTCTCGATTGCTCCCTTACCGCATTAGAGAGCGAAGTAGGAATGCCAATAGTAATAATAATAACTATAATTATGATACATTTGACAAAGCACCCTCAGAAAATTCAATCTCTTTTTAGGCGCTTTACAATTGCTGCAAAGGGAAGAGTGATCGAACGTTTACCCGGATTTAGGGGACCGAGGTTCTTCTTTAGAGCGGCATTCGGGGCGTCCTGAGGATTTCGCCGGAGCCTGACCACCCACTGAGCCGCCGGCCGTTCGCTCTGTAGGATTCACCCAGGGTCACAGGGCGGGTTCCGCGCGTTCGTCCGCGCCGAGTGAGGAGTGTGCAGATAAAACTAAGCTAGACGCGCAGCGACATTTCGCGCTTGCGAATTAAGTTCAGTAAAATCCCTCATTTACAAATAAAGCTGGGCTTATTTAACAATATTTAATATTCAATTTAATATTTTATATTATATTTAATATTTTATTTAATTAAGACAATATTTAATTTGATTTAACAGCTTCGTTTATACATCGGAAGAAGAGCGTTTACGACTACCGACTTCTTACGCGTCGCGACTTACGTTACCGAGCGTTTACGACTACTACCGACTACTAGCGCCGCCGCTTGCAGCGGGTGATTAAGAATCGCCCGCTGCATTGCGAAATTACGCATAATTGCGAAATTATTGCGAAATTACGCATAATTGCGAAATTACCCAGGCGCAAGGATGAAAAGAGTGAGTTCAGTAGTTTATTGTTAGGCATCGAAGATTGAAGCAGATTTTTCTTTGACCGTCTGCGGTGCAAATTATTTAAGGAGATCGTCGCGAAATTTATTTGTAAACAAGTACTCGGCGGACTATTAGACTTGCTATGTTAAGCAGACTACTAGACACATTCTAATGTAGCTATTAACTCTTAACATTTTTTAGATGGGATGTTGAACGCATCATCAGACAAAGTATCCAAGGCCAGCGACGTTGCCAAGGGGAAGCTTGGGAGCTGCAGCCTTTAAGCCAAACGACGCTGTGCGGTGCCGTTGCGTGCCACTCTGATCGGCTTGAAATGTCACTACTCAAAACACTGTCTCGCGCGGCCCATTCCACACGAAGAACAATGGCTTCCGGATAAGAACTCTCTGCTGTTTTCAATCAGGATCGGAGTAGTACCCTCGTACCTGCGGTATTTTATTGGCATCGAGAGTGGTGTGAAAAATGTTAGCCCAATCAAAGAGAGAGAGAGAGAGAGAGAGACCAAAAAGGTGGCAGGTTCAAAGCGTTTATACACCGTTATAGTCCAGGATGCAAGGTGCTTGGTCTTCATGATCGAGGTCGCGAGTTCGAATAGTGTTGATGTACCTTTATTGACAATTGCAAGCGGTTGGTGATAGCCGTTAAGGCTCTTCCGAAGCGATACAAAAAATGAGGCTGTTAAATCAGCTAATACTTCTTCTTTATATCCACGTGCCTTTGCCGGGCAAATCCTAGCGGTGGTGGCTACTGAGCTTGTAGGGCAACTCTCTAGCAAACTGCATAAGCCACCTGCACGTCGGTCGTAAGAGAAGGAGAATGGGAACCAGCAGACCTAAAATAACCAAGGTACACGATTGGCTGGCTGATTTAACGGCTTCATTTACACAGCTACCTAAGAGCCAGCTTGCACAGAAGGCAATACAAGATGATGGCTGCCGGATGCACTCAACCAACGACGCCGGGGTCGCTAGGTTAAGAGGTCCTGTCCTCTCCTCCCACCCTGGACAGACTTTGGTGTGTCGGACACAAACCCATCGACCTTGATAAGATTGGCAACCTCTCGAAATGTCGGCACCTGTCACCCACAGCGGCACAATCGCTGGCACTGGCCCAGCACAATGACGATCGCTCTCGATTTCTCTATCAATTCTTCAATCTTTCGCTTTCACTTCTTTATCGATCGCACACGATCGGCTCTCGATCTCCATATCTCTATCTCTATCTCATGATCTCTACCTCTCTTATTTCTAAATCTCCACATCTCTGTCTCACGATCTCTTATCTCTACATCTCTATCTCACCACACGATCTCTACCTCACGATCGACTGGGTGACGGTACGATCGAATTCGAAGTGCAGGGATGTCAATCTGACAATATGTTTTATTCATCGAACCATATAACGTATACAAAATAATTCTGTCATGCGAATCTTAACGTGTGAGCAGAGCTATAACAACAACATATGGGCAGGCACTCTTCGTGGGGGTGGAAAGCAAGGCAAAGGCGCACGAAAACGACACGACCCCTCATGAGGGAGGAGCTGGCTCGTGGCAGGGGGGGGGGATTTGACGGCTTCAACGCGGACACCATGGAGTCTGAACGGAGCCGCATTTCACGCACGCGGAAGAGCTCCGAAAAGCGACAGGCACAAGCGGTTCGCGGCACGAGTGAGATCTGGGATAGATGTATGTCCGTCCGTCCGTCACTTTTGACGAGTGTTCGCCAAAATGGCTGCAGCCACAGGAGAGGGTCCTGGATTGGCGGCAGTGACAGGAAAGTCCTTTACGAGAGCAGCGAGCACTGGCGATGATGACGGCTTGTACCGGCGACGCCTGCAACGGCAGAGCCAGCGATCAAAACCAGATCGAGAGCGTCGCGGTCACGTGATCACACTGCTCGGCCTACTCCGGACAAAGCAAAAGTGCGGTCAGCAGGCTGTGACGACTCAAAGGCACGTGGCGAGCATATGCAGCACGGCAGGCAGGTCAAGAAAGTTGACAGAACGAAAGGTAAGATCGGACGAGGGGTGAGAGAGAGAAAGGTGGAGAGAGAGAGGAGAGAGATGGAGGAGATAGAGAATAGGAGGAGAGAGAGAGAGAGAGAGAGGGAGAGAGAGAGAGGGGCGACCCACAGAAGGGCACACACACTTGTGTGGGCGGCCATACACGTGAAGGAATGGTACGTGGCAGCAAGGGCTCACAGCATCAGCAAGGGTATCAAGGATGGTACGTGCAGCGCTGGCTCTGCTCTCTGCTCTCTCTCTCTCTCTCTCTGTCTCACCGTGCAGCCACAGCACCGGCGGTGACTGCAGTGGAGACAGCAGGTGGACGAGGACTCAGCGACCCTAGAACTATCCCGGCGGCAGCTGCATTGGCGCCCAGCACCGGCTGCTGCCCGCCGCTGTCGTCGTCAGCAGTCGGCCCGCTGCGCTGCTCGGCTGCTGCTGCAGCGGCGACTTCCGATAGGTGCACGGTTGACCGGCAGCCATATTCAGTCGAAAAGGACGACGACGAAGCTGCGGAGAGAGGCAAATCTTTGGTAGAAGTGGGAAGCACGTAGCTCTTGAGCAAAGGTCGCCACGACAAGGACGACTCGTACAGCGGTGGGGACGTCGACGACGACGCTGATGCTGCCGCCGAGGCCTCATCACGTTCTGTCACGGTCTGCCGTGCAAAACCCGATCCGCCGGCGGCGACTTTGCCGCTGCCGGCGGAAGCCAGCGACGACGGTCGGTCGACGACCGAGACAGTGCGGACGGCCGCGCCTGACGACCCGCTGCTCGACGGCCCCATGGGGCATCGCTCGACGGCCGCATCGCTCGACGACAGCGGCGAAGGCTGCTGCTGCTGCGGCGGCGACGAGGCCGCTGCCCATGCTGCCCCCAACGGAGCAGCAAGAGTTCGCGCGCCGCTGCCACCACCTTTGCCGTCGCGGCTGGGAGAGGCCGCCGGCGACTCGGGGCTGCCGCTCCTGCCGGACACAAAGCGAGCGGCCACGGCGGGCAGGACTCGCCGGCTGCCGTGCTGGCCGGCAGCCGCCGCCGGCACAGCGACGGCGTCAGGACTGGGCGTCGCGCCCGTCGCACCGAGCTCAGCGGCCGAAGCTTCGCTGCAGCTGCCGACAGTGAGCCGGCAGCTTCTCACACCCTCGGCTAGGTCGGCGAGGATGGCGGCAGAGGCAGCAGCCGTGCCGGAAGCGGTGCGACGGCTCGGCGGCGGCGTCGACAGCTCGAGCGGCTCACCGGCTGCCGCGGCTGGCGCCTCTCCTGACGAAGAGGCGTGGGCGTTGCCATCGACATCCGGCGGCTCCGTGGTCGCCGCGACCGAGCCGATGGAGCTGACGTCGGCCGAGCACCGCGTCGACAAAGCGGCCGGCATCGACGACGGCAAAGCACCGGCAGCAGGTTCCCCGTTTCCGGAGTAGGCTTGTCCGAGCGTCTGCTCAGCCGGAGACTTCATCCGGCCGACAGCCGCACCACCAGTGGCCCCATCTGGCGGCATGGCCGAGGTCACCGTGGCATCGCCTTCGACAGCAGGAGGGCTGGCACCATCGAGCCCGCCGTTGCCGGTAGTGGTCGGCTGCGATGGCTGGCTGGGCGAGGCACGGCTGCCTGCAGCCGCACTGCCCTCGCGCCAACCCGAGCGGGCGCCAAGGGACACAACCGTCGCTGCTTCGAAGGGTGCGCCGTCGTCTCGAGGCTCACCACCAGTGCCGCCCGAAGACGGCGGTACGGACGACGCCGCATCAGCAACAGACGGCGGCGGCGCCGCCACCGCACTGAGATGATTCGGCTTTGCGTCATCGACGCACTGCAGTGCAGCCGCGTCTGCGGCGGCCAGACGAGACCGAACTGCTCCATTCGGCTGCGAGCCGCCGGCACTGGCAGCTCGGGCGGAGGCGGCGGCGGCATCAGCCCGAGCAGGGTCGCCTTCGGCGCCATCGTGGCTCTCCTCGGACTCCGAGCTCGTCCTCACGCTGTCCTCGCTGTCAAATATGGCCGAGTCGTGCAGTAGACCACGCCTCTTGGCCGCCTCAAACTTGGCGGCGAACGACGGATCGTCGTCGTCGTCTTCATCATCGTCGTCGTCTGCATCTCTGTCGACATCGGAGCCTCTGCTCGGAGGCGAACGATTTACTGCGGCCGACGGAGGAGCAGGAGGAGGTGGCGACGAGAGCTCTTCTCGCTGACTGCCACCTGCTGCCGGCTTCCGGTGAGAAACGTTGCTGCATCTGCCATCTTGGTCGTCAGCGCCACCACCGGTGCCATCTTGGCCGTAGTCATCGGCTTGCTCGGCGTCCTCGCTGTCGTCGTCGTCGCCGAAGACGACCGAGTCGCGGAAAGCGCCGCGGCGCACAGCTTCGTCGTACTCGAGTCGCAGGCTCTCGCGCTCGTCCTCGCTGTCGAACATTTGCGAGTCGTCGGCGACGTCGCTCACGTCGCGAGCCGCCAGGCAGCGTGACGACAGCGAGGCTTCGCTTCGCAGGCCCCCGAACAGCGACGTCCGACGATTGCCGCTGCCGCTTGCGGCGGCTGAGGCAGCGATCGCTGCCGCCGCGGCCGCCGGCGGAGCGGCGACGGCTGAGGCAGCCCCCGATAGAGGAGCAGGCGGCGGCCTGCGACCGGCGCCGCCACCACCGAAACTGCCAGCCGAATGCGATGCGGAACGAGGAGGCAGCCTCGAGCAGGCCTCGTGGACGAGAGGTGAGGCCGACGCCGGCGTCGCAGCCGCAGCTGGCTGCTCCGGGACGAATGCCGGCGACGACGAATCGATGCACCGAGCGAGACCTTGCGTGAAGGCGGTGGCAGCGGCGACAGCAGCGCCGGATGCCGAAGGAGGCGTGGCCTGAGCGGAGCACGGTCCTTCGTCGTCGCTGTCAAACTCGTCCGACTCGCGAACGGCCGGTAGCTCCTTGGCCGCCGCAGCAGCCTCGCGGCGAGCGACGGGCGCCGACAGGGTACCCGCAGCGAGACCGGACGCGCCGACCGGCGGGGACGTGCGGCCGCCAGATGCCGCTGTAGCAGCGCCAGCCGAGGCGGCGACGAGGAACGGAGGCGTCTCGCGAGTCGCCAAGACTGTCGCAGCCGGACGAGCTAGAGTCTTCGTCGGGAGCGGCGGCTGCTGCTGCGGCGCGGCCATCGCCGCCAGCAGCTCGGTCGTCGCTGCCTGCACCGGTGGCGTCTGCGTCGTGGCCTGCGCCGTCGTTGCCGCCACCTGCGCAAATCTTTGCGCCTGCGCCGCCGCCGTCGAGAGTCTTTGCGTCTGCCCGAATTCGCGTCGGGCGGCGGCAGTGGCAGCCACCAGCTCCTCCGACTGTGGCACGGATCGATCGACTTCGACAGGGGCTGCGGTGCTGACGGGCGACACGTGATTGGCGGATCGCAGCCACGACGGCTCGGCCGGCCGTCCGGCTTCGGCGGCTCGGCGCTGCACCGGGGCTGCCTGGCCGCCTCGAGCCACGCCGGCAGATGGCACTGCCGCAGCTCTGTCGGCAGCGGCAGCAGCCAAGCCGGCGCCGCTCGAGGTCGCGAGCCGCTGCTTCTGGTCGGCAGCGCGTGCGTCAAGTTTCGCCGCGACGGCCTTGGCGGTAGCGATGTAGTTTAGAATAGCGTCTTTATTGGGCGTGGCTACAGAGCCGCTGTCACGGACAGCGGCTAAATGACTAGACGTATGGTGGACGCCTGCGTCGCCAACGGTGAGCAGAGCGATGATGGCCGCGGTTGCTTCCGACGCAGCTGCTGCCACAGTAGCAGTAGCCGAGGCTGCAGCCTCGGCTGGAGGAGGCAGGGACGACGCTCCAGCAGGCAGACCCGGCCTGAGACCGAGTGCTGCTGCTGCCGCGGCCGGTGCTAAGCCTCCGGGTGCAGGGGTGCGATCGTCTGCCACGAGGTCAGGCGAGGTCTCGTAGACAAGGGCCGCACCACCTTTGCCTGGTAGCTGGACCTGAAACGACATGTCGCAGCACAAGAAATGCAGAGAGCCTGCTGCTGTGGAGGTGACGCGACAGTGGAGGGGGACGGCTTTGGCAAAAAATCGAGACTACTTGCGGACATAGCGGCAAGCAGACAAACGGCTTGCTCTGTTGGGCTTTAAAGAGACGCTTGCTGTTGGAGCTGCTGCGTGTACTGCTCGAAGTCGACACATGGCAACAACAGCGGTTCTAACGAGCGGCCAAAAGGTTGCTCGAAAAAATTGATAGAAAAACGTCGGCTAGCAAAACAAAGGGACATAAAATAGGAAAATGGCAAAACCGGTTTTTTCTGCCTGGTTTTTCTATTGGCTACCGGACGGAAAAAACAAAGGGGAGACTCTCATGCTTTGTTCTTGCGAACGATTGTCGACCATAAATCTAGCCGTTGGTGCAGACAGGTGCTGCCGACAGGTTCTTTCCTTCTCGCTTCCGATATGCATGCCTGCAGGACCATGCAGCGCCAGTCGAAGGCCGAAGGCGAAGCGCCAAACGGTTCCAAACGGACGGCTTTGGCTGACACTTCCGCGGGAAAAGCCGTCGGTCACTTAGCACAATTGCATACAATTAATGCCAACCAGAATGCATACTTTCTATTCGTAAGGCATAAGAAAGGCCACGATTTAGCCATAAAGGATCAAGCCGATCCACAGATCAGACACACAACGCCTAAACTGGTAGTTGCCTGAGGAAGCCAATTATGAAAAGGCTAAAGGGATGTGCAAAGCCGAAAGAGAGAGAGAGAGAGAGAGAGCAGAAATCGGCGGCACTAAGCTCAAAAATTTGAGTGACAATTTTAGCACATGATCTTTGTACTGAGGCTATCCAACATCTCACCGTTATTATTGTGGCTATTACAACAATGTCGTTGGATTATAGGCTGTTGCGATTTATGGTAGTAGTATTTGAGTAGCGGGCGGCAAAGGCCCTCCGGGGAGTCAGGCCGAGGACACCGGGCTGGCAGTCGCGTACTGACCCACTGAGGCGTCCGTGTGAATAAACATCTTTGGGCCTGCTTCGGTGTCCGGTGTGGTATCGCATACCTACTGCTTAGAGCATGTCAAACAAGAGAGAGAGAGAGAGAGAGAGAGAGAGAGAGAGAGAGAGAGAGAGAGAGAGAGAGAGAGAGAGAGAGAGAGAGAGACCTTAATCAACCGAGTGATTTGCCATCCCAGAGGTTGGCAGGCAGAGCACCGGCATCCCCCGGAAGGCGGTGCTTCTTAAAGAGCCCCGAACAGAGAGCTCGGCTGCCTGCAGGGGGCGCTGCCTCACGGGATCTCCGTGCAAATCTAGTGTTAGTTGTATCAGTCTGTTGCGACTTCGAAGTCACTTCACACTACTCTATAATGTTTTAGGATTTAGGCCAAATGAAAAGCTGGCGTTCAGACCCGGTTCCCCCAACATCGTCTGCTCTCCAAGCGACTGCCGGCAAGTTAGGGAATATGCCGAAGTTAGGGCACGGCGACAGGAAAATGATATGATCATTGGTGCCACCGTAGCCATCCCCTCCCCTGTCGAGCGTGTTTTCTGCTCAGAGGCACTCAGAGAGCCAAGCTGCACACGAAAGGCTGAAGCACGAGGCAGCGAAAGCCGGATGCGAGTAGCGCAAATGGCCGCATGCAAACTGCTTGAACTAGAGTTGGGCGACAGAGAGCAGAAAAGCCACGATGGCAGCCAAACACGACGGTACGCATGCTGCTGCGGAGCACGAAGCGCAGCTCGGGAGCAGACGAAAACGTACGGATCTCTTCGGAGAGGCCGCCAGAGCGGCGGCGACGGCAGCCTCGGGCTCGTGCGAGCTGCTCTCGGCTTGCTGCCTCGGCGGCTGCTGCCTCAGCTGCGCAGGTGCGGCGGCGGCTCGCTGCTGATGCTGCTGCTGCTGCTGCTGCAGCAGCAGCGATAGCTGCTGCCGCAGGCCTCGGCCCCCGCCGTTGCTGGGACGAGCGCTCGAGCCGGTGGGCGCCGCCACTGGAGCCGCCCTGTGGCCGACAGCTGAAGCATCTGACTGCTGCTTGGGTCTCCTCTGGTCGAACTGCTGCCGCCGCTGCTGCTCGGCCCCCAGCCTCTCAGATCCGCTGCTGCTGCTGCTGCTGTGCTGCGGCTGCTTCAGAGGAGGAGGCGGCTCGAACGTGTCTTCGCTTGCATCAGGTAGCCCTGTCGATTACAGCAGCAGCGGCAACTCTGGTCAAGGTCATGCCGGTTCGGGACCATATCTCTCTCTGTCTCGCTTTCGAATGCAATTTCTCTCTCTCTCTCTCTCTCTCTCTCTCTCTCCCTCTCTCACACTCTCTCTTCTCTCCCCCTCTCTCTCTCACACTCTCTCTTCTCTCCCCCTTTCTGTTGCTCTCCAGCTCTTCTCCTCCTCCTTCCCGGCAAACAGGCCTAATAAGCTGCTCTCCATTCAAGAACAACCATTCACAAACTCGTCTTCGTTCATTTCGAGCCTTGGAGAGTACCACAAGCAACAGAGTAAAAGACGGCGGCGGCCGCACTGTAAATATCAATCGAATGAGCGCAGGGTGCGCACGTCCACCAGGTGGCGGGCTAAGTTGGCACGCTCTCTGCTGCTGCAAACGAGAGCGCTACGCATCGGCCGGCCATTCTTCCCATTCCGACATTCTTGCATGTCAGTCTTGCATGCCCACTCCCCTCCTCCCGTCGAATTTACCGCCACGCCCGCCACGAGGTTAGCACTGAACAAGCGAGGGAGCGGCGCGAGGTCGGTCGGTCGTCATGTGGTTTCCCCTGCCTTTACTTTCGCCTCGGCTTTTGGCCTTCCCGGCTTTCGCTTCACCCGGAAGAGCATTTTTGCACCTTCCGTCGGCGGCTCCTGCCACACGAGGTTCGGGGGCCCTAGCCACAGCGTGAAAGCTCGGCCGACGGCCATCTGCCAACGTGCGTCGCACGCTGCCGCGGGCACTTTGCACTCGCGATTCCCTTTACACGAGCTGCTCAGTGCGTCTGCTACGCACCACAGCTCGATCTGAGCAACGGCAAACACACGAGAGCGAGCCACCACACGACTGATGCACTCAAAATGGCGGCGGCTGCGGCGACGGCCGCCACTCAATACCTTTGCTCTCGGCTCCTTCGATTATGCGAGGCGACGAGCGACCGGCCACCGCCGCGGCGTGCCAGCCGCCGCCCATGCGAGCGGCGCCGGCCTCGCGCTCGGCTTCGTCCAGCGCGCGGCCTAGCGGCAGCGCCAGGTCGAGGCCGTTGTTATTGTTGGCGTTCCTCGCCTGCGCCGCTGCGGCAGCGCGCAGCAGCAGCGCTGGCGGACTGTCTCGGCTGCCGCCGCCGCCCGCACCTGCCGCTGCAGGCGGCAGCGGGTCGGACGACGATGACGAGACGCCGCCGGCGGCAGCCGACTCCCCTCTGCCAAGGCTCGAGGCACCGGCCAAGGCCGCTGCGTCGCCGCCGTTCTTCAGGATGTGCCGCAGGCGATTGTCGAGAGCAGCCAGCGACGAGCCCACGCGGTTCATCAGCGTCGGCGGCACGTGCCGCGCTGCGGCGGCCGAGGGGCGAGACGCGGCCGCCGCAGCGGAAGTGGCGACCGCCGTCGTTCCGCTGCTGGCGCGTGTCGCGTGGGCTTCGTGCAGGCGGGCATCGTCTGAGCGACCTGCGAAAACGAATCGGTTGCCGCGGCCGTCCACTCGCCCGCGGCCGCTAGCCGTCTGCGCAAGCGACGGCGAAGTGGCATAATTCCGCCAGCTCGCGTCGCCAGCTGGACGTAAACTGCCGGCCGACGACTGCTGTACGCGGCTCCGTCGGCCGGCCAGAGAGGCCGACTTCCGATTTGCCGAGTGCGCACCACAAGATCGTCATGGCCTGCGCTCGGCCTTGGCTTCGGAGAGCCCGGCTCGGCAAGATGGCGTCGCAAGATTATGGCCCGGTCGATAAGCGGCGTCTGCGGCACTGGCTACGATTTATGGCGAGAGAGCATGCTGACCAGAGGCGAGAGACGGCGAATGGAATGGAACGAATGAGCGGCGACACCGATCGTAGCGAGGTGAAGGAGACGATGCCGATCGTGGTGAGGTGGAGGAGAGGAGAGGGGGCCATCAGCCAGGAGCTAACACGGGGGCGCGGCAACATGCCAGCTGATGGCATCGCGGTTGCCTCGACTTTATTTCGCGGATCGAGGCTAATCGACTACTCATTTTTTACAGCAGCATTTGCTAAACTTGGCTACTAGAACTGAAGGCTGAGCAAAGATGACAGGAGAGGCACGAAGGCTAAAGAGAGAAGAGAGAAACGAGATGCACGGTAATGGCAGTAAAAATACGGCCGAGAGAAGCTTCGAGCTTAAGACATGTGTAGCTTCACGAGCTTCACTGACAAGCGCTGAGAGGCAGCAAAGCCTGCCGACACGTGCCAGCAAGCGACGCAAAAGACGTACTTGCTTCTGTACATGCACGCTCTCTCTCTCTCTCTCTCTCTCTCTCTCTCTCTCTCTCTCTCTCTCTCTCCCTCTCTCTGTGTCTCTCTCGTCTGCTTCCTATCTTCCACCCTCTCTCTCTCTCTCTCCCTCTTTCTCTCTCGGCTAGCGGCAAAGCGCGAGCTTGCAGCCTGGCTGGCGGCGCCCAGCCTCACCGGCTCGCGGCGACGGCATGTACATGGCGTTTGTCGCCGATGGGGCGGCGGATGCGGCAGCGTTCCGTGCTTCGGGCCCTCTCAGCGCCGCCGCGTGGTGCAGGTCGTCCAAGGCGTTCAGTTTCTCGCTCTCGAGGACCACGTCATCGCCAATGTCCGTCACTGCGTAGCCGACGTGCGATCCCGGGGGTGCACCGCTGAACGACAGCCCAATGCGCCGAGTCACCGCAGGAGAACCAAGGCCATAGAGAGGGCTGAGGAGGTGGCAGGCAGGACTGCAGTACACGCCGGCCGCTTCCTCGCGCACCCACAGCAGCAGCAGCTGTTGCCGCAGGTGCTTGCTCTGACGGGCAGGCGACCGTCGAGATTATTCAAAAGCAGGCGCGGCTGATGCCCGCGCCCATCGACTTCCTGCACGCAGAAGGCGCGAGAGCGCTTTGGCACGGCATCAGGTGAGACCGAGAACTGCGCGAGATGGAAATAACCAAGGCCGAATGGGCCCGGTGCGTTAGAAGAATCGAGAACGAGGCTCAGCAACGGCAGGCTGAGCTGACCGTCGGAGGGCAGAGCGCCATAACTCTGTCATCTCGAACCGAAAAGAATCTAAACTTCGACATTCGCTTAGCTTGTGTAGATATTCCGAGGTGGCAGCCCAGGCCAGTTTGCGTAGAGCGTGCGACTGAGAGCGGCCGAAATGCGAGTGAAATCTGCGCACCGAACCGAACTGTGCACAGCTGCTTGCCGGGCACCGGGCAAGGATGGCGGCACCAAACCACCGGACACTCGGAGCCTCAAGAGGAGAGCGCTGAGGAGGACGCCTGCCGGCGCCAGCGGCTGCCAGCAATGGCAAGCGACCGACTACGGCCGGCCGTGGCACTTCCGGCCTTCTGCTAGAGCGGCGCTGAGGCACGCCGGCGCAGCCAGCAGAGACTGCCGGTCGGTGGCGAGCGCTTCATCGGCCGAGCCCGATGGCGGGGCGAGCAGCAGCAGGGCAAGATCGTTCGTCGGAAGGCAGGGTGCAGCGGCAGCTTCGCACGCACCCGGCCGTCGGCGTCTGCCGTATGGCGGCGGCGCCGTTCGGCGGCGTGCTGTTTGTCTCCATCGTGCCGTCGCCGCAGCTCTTCTCCCAGTCGTACGGATCGGACTCCTTGATTCCTGCGCGCAGAGTGAGCGGCGACCATGAGTCGGCGGCGGCAGCAGCAGCGAGCCGCCGTCGAAACGGCAGCAGATGCTGCTGATGCAGATGCAGCAGAGGTACAGCACGGGTATAATTACGTAACAATTCGCTTGCATAGAGCCCTACGAGTGCTGTGCATCTATCTCCACGAACTTGGCACATGCCTCAGGCTCGGGTAAGCATCTTGGTCAGTCGCTCGAGGCTCAACCTTAAACTTAACCTAAAACCTTAACGCCTGGGCCAAACCAGGGCACAGGCAGGGTGCCCTGCCGTAATGGCTCACTAGGTAAGGCGGTTGCTTTTCACAACCTCGGCCCCGAGGTCGTGGGCTCGAAACCTGCGGTGGGCGATCCTTTATCGCCACTGCAAGCGGTGGTGATAGCCGTAAAGGCTCTTCTGTCGCTATACAAAAAGAGGCTGTTACATCAGCTAGGATTTTTTTTATAGATGAATGGAAGTTGCCGACGCCAATCAAAAATGGACGAAGAACGAAGTCCTGCAAGCAGCAGCTGCTGCACGCAAGCACAGCAGCAAGCAGCAGCTGCTGCACGCAATCACCGCATCGTTTCTTGCAGGGGTCCCGAGCTGCTACTTCCATGCTACTCCCACGCAGCTGAGCTCGGGCAAGACCGAAGCCAGCGCCGCTGCTGCTGCTGCTGCTGCGCCAGCCGCTAGCCAGGCCGGCTGCAGGCGAAGATCGAGCATGACGTCACTTCAGTGCTGACGTCACAGCAGCACCGAGGTCAAGGCCGCAGTCTGTCGCGTACCCTTGCGGTGCATGCACTTCTGGAACAGCTCGTGCAGCAGCTTGTAGTCGGGCTTGTCGAAGTAGGTCAGCGACCTGATGTGCGCGAGGACCGCGTGAAACTCCTGCGGCAGCGCCTTGAGCAGCAGCGTCTCGTCGTACGACTCTTTCATCTTGCCCACTTCCTCCTTCTCCTTGATCTTGCGCCACGGCAGCTGGCCCGAGGCGAACTCGACGAGCATGTAGAAGAGAGACCAAAGGTCGTCGTGGCGGCCCATCTCCTGCGAGCGAGACCGAGACCGGAAAGCCGATGAGCCGCTGAGCGCGTGCGCGCAACACATCGCGGCATCGCGTCGACGAGCTCGGTCGGAGGCCCCGGCGGTGGCGGCACGGTGACGTCAGCGACCGCCAATTGAGGCAACTGGGCGCGCCGATACCTGCCAACAAGACCACAGCCTGGCGTCTTGGTCTTATGGGGTAAGAAGCGTGGCCATAACTGCTAAGTGTGGGGCCGTGATCAGTGATCAGATCGGTGGTCAGGGTGCTTGCTCTTCACGACCGAGGTCGTGGGTTCGAATCCTGCAGCGAGCGGCCTTTAATGCCAACGGTGAGCAGTGATGATAGCAGTCAAGGCCCTTCTGCAGCCTATTAAAATGAGACTGCTAGGACAGCTAATATAAAAAAAAATTCTTTTGTCATGGCCATGCGCCCGATGGGGGTACACACGGGATGCTTGGCCTACGTGCAGGGTGACTGTTTAAAAAAAAAGTCCTTTTACTAGGGTTTAATTGTCGCCCTGCAGTGGCATTTTGCAGGCGTGCTTAGCAACTGGCGTGAGTCGCTTCGGCTCGGGATGTTCAGGTCGGTCGTGGTCTCGGCGGGTCTTAAGGGCAGCAGTGTAGCAGTGCAGACACATCAGATGTGGGGGGCCCCACCTCATATGGCGCTGCTGCTGCTGCTGCTGGGAACATCTGAGCGCGCCACGCAGCCCCAGCACGACAGGACAGCTCTCTAGTTCAAGAGAAAAACGCAGCAGCTGGCGCTCTAAAACTGAACTGTCGCGTGGTTGCACCCTGCCAGATTCGGCCTGTGCTGGGGCAAGCAGAAAGAGGAATGAGCAGGTCGCAGGCTGCAGCAGTCACATAAGCTGCCCGGCCCTGCCCAGACCTGGCCCTGGATTTGCTGGGTTTGTAATTTGCCGGACGCACCCCGCCGCCAGCGGCTGGGTGAGCGCTGCGCCAGAGCTGAGTCTCAAGGTACGCATACAGCTTTTAGTCGACTGTCGACAGCGATTGCTAACTTTTGGTCAGGTTCACAGGGACGTGCGTACTACCGGACGCCTATGAGCACGCCGAGAAAAAGTCAGCCAGGACAGCGTTGATGCTGCGCTGACGCCGAATTCTGAATGCAGTGCATCGAGCAGGCTCTCAACGCGGCCCTG
Organism: Cristatella mucedo; assembly: GCA_009760855.2. Classification (NCBI taxonomy): domain Eukaryota; kingdom Metazoa; phylum Bryozoa; class Phylactolaemata; family Cristatellidae; genus Cristatella; species Cristatella mucedo. The sequence continues at coordinate 2,033,058 of WPIO01000054.1, forward strand.
GGACAGTGTGTGCTAGCTGCACTGGTCTATTCAAGCAGCAGCAGCCTTGCAGGGGGTCGAGACCAGGCAGATGCTCACTGGGCGGCAGCTGCACAAGGCCAGGCACAGCGCATGCGTCGTTGGTTGCAGGCGTAAGAGGCAAACACTACCCGTGTGCAGCAGCAGTGCAAGTGCTGCTGCTTAAAGCGTGCCAGACAGCATGACCCAACGGTAAGCAGCTCACTAAGGTGAACGTGAACAAAATGCAACCGGCTGCCGAACCTGCATCAATCGGCAGTCAGCCAAAAAAAGGGGGAGGGGCACTCGAATCGACTTTTTACTCTCTTTAGTTCCCAGTAGCCTTTTCCTCCTGTTCCGGTTGGCCACCTCCGGAAGCTCTCTTCAGACAGCTTCCGCAGCCTACAGGACAGAGTGGAACGGTCGTCTGGAAGACGCGGTGGCCACTTCACTACGGTTTTGGCTTGTGCTTATGCTGCATCGTGGGTGGTCAGAGCGAGTGCATGTGCAAGTGCAGTCGGCTCACACTCACGCATGTTTACGCATGCGGGCGAGTCAACAAGTGGGTGCGTCTTTTCTTTTTTAAAACTCACGCACGGCTAGCTGGCCGGCTACAAGGAGGGCGACCTCGCCGAGTATGATGGGGTGGGCAGGGCAGGTGCAGGAAGGACGCCCCCTTGCTCGGTTTTTCCCACCGAGCAGGCCACAGCTCGGGCCAGGCCACAGCTCGGGCCAGGCCACAGCTCGGGCCAGGCCACAGCTCGGGCCAGGCCACAGCTCGGGCCAGGCCACAGCTCGGGCCAGGCCACAGCTCGGGCCAGGCCAGCTCGTGTGCATGTCGAGCGTGAGCGACGATGTAAACGTGCGCATTTAGGGCGGAAGGCTCACTTGCATGGCAGCATGGCGGCCCAAGAAGGGAACCCAGCAGTAAATGACCAGGCGCTTTACGTGCGGAGCCAGCCGCTGCCGCAGGGCTCGAGTCTGCAGCGACCTCGAGGTCGCTAAAGGTGAGCACCATAGTAGCGCAGCACTAGCGGGCGATCACTAGCGGGCCACTGTCAGAGCTACTGCAGAGGCATCTTTCTCTGCAAAGGCATTGCACCCCTGTCACGGCGACCTGCCGCCGCCCTCTCTCTCTCTCTCTCAGGGGAGGCAACCGTGTCAAGGGCCGTCATAACGGTGTAGGCAGCACATTTACTGCAATCCAACAAGCTGCTGGCTCTGGGCTGCTGCCTACTTTTGCACCGAAGCTTGCAATGTGGAGGCTCCGTGGACATGGGGCGAGCAGCAGGTGCCAAGGGAACTTGAGCAGCCGGAACTTGAGCCCCGGTACCATCCACCTGGCTGTGAGATGCCAGTTGAGCAGATAAAGCCAGGTGCCTGTGAACAGCAAGAGGACTTCAACGAGGACGACAGCAAATGCCTGCTTTTCCCATTGCTATAGAGCAGCAATTACCCCCCCCCCTCTGGCCAGTACCTGACCTTTCTGACCTCAAGAGGCTGGAACTAGCAAGCCATTCGATGGAGGTGCAGTCGGGAGAGAGTGGGGAGCTCAATCTTGACTAACCTCTAGATCAAAATGGCTGGTCGAGCAGGATGAACACCCACAGTTAAAAAAAAAACCGCTGCACGGTCCGGCATTGGCATATTAGAAGTGGCAGCAGCGCATTCGCTTGGGTTGCACAGGTTGCGGGCAGGCGCCGACACGCCAAACTGAGAGCCGTACAAGTGCTCTCTGGCTGGATGCACGACCGACCGGAAGAAGTAGCAGCGACAGCACAAGCAACAAGAAGTAGCAGCTGCAGCCTGACCGGAAGTAGTAGCAGGCTAAACAGGTTGAGGCTTTGCCGAAATGCGAGGCACAGCACGAAGTGAGCCCGAGTTAGATGCCAGAATGAACACGCACACATGTGCAAGTGCACTTGCATGTGAGCACACGCACACACATACACACAACACACAAAGTGAGGTGGAGTGCCGACTTGCTGTACAACTGACAGAATGGACATTGGCTGCTACCAATAATCCTGCCGACGAAGCATTATCCCTGCAGACCACCCACCCAGCCACGAGGACGCAGGATGCATATAATCATAATGCGTATAAGCTTGTTGTTACACCACATATACAGCACAGCAGTGCCAGCAAAGTGCCACTGCTGGGCTGTTAATTTTGCATCAGGCAGCACGAGGCAGCAAAAGTTGGTTTGCTGTTGGGGGCCTAGGATCCGATGGCAGACGGCTTTGAGCTATTTAATCTCTTACTGACACTTTGCATTAGATACTAACTAAGTATGATTGTACGGTTAGTAGTACCACGCTCGATGTCAACAAGTACAACATGGCTAGAGGTGACATTCAAAGGGTCAGTGGCAGCAAATGTGGTTAGTGGCAGCTTGCACCATGTCAGCAGGCATGAGCACACAAAAGAGAATCACAGTATTTTCTCGTAAAATATAATGATCACCCGAGGAGTGGCACAATTAATTTGGTCTGTCGGAAACCACTCCTGGAAACAGCAACCACAAAGGTACACACTCTATTCAGCCAGCTTAATAAAGAATAACAGGATGTCTTTTTTGAGACCAGGCTGGATAGCAGGTAGGGCTGACCTAGAAGATTGTTGCTAGGGGAAAATGAGTTAGGTAGACAAACTTTCATTTGCACTTGTCTAGGCCTAAATATCACTACGAAAAGCCAACCTTAGGCAAGGACGGATAGCACTAACAAGAACAGCTGTGTACACCACCCTTATCAACATCTTAAGTAAAACCTTATAGCTAACGAAACGCAGATGAAACCCAATGCACTAAAACAAAGATTTTAGTCCTTATTATCCCACGTTCGCATGCCTAATCTTTCAAAGTTCTCCTTGGCCTGCCTATTCGAAATCCCACAGCTGAGCTGTACATAGTTAAGCAGATATGCTCAACTATGAATCACAGTACTGGTAGGCTAATCCAAGATGTGAAACTGCTATACTAGCTCGTGTTGGCACCGCTTGATGCTTCTAATATAAAGCATGAAATCCCTTTTGCGACGAATACGATGGCAAACGTGCCGCTATGTCTTCCTGTCTGGGCGACCCACAGAGCTGCTTGTGCAGAGAAGCACCTGCAGGGTAGAAAGGGAGGGGCGGGTCACGTGGGAGCAGGCACAGGCGACCTCGGAAGTGACCTCGGAAGTGCTGCACATGCAGCTCAAAGGGCAAAAGTAGGCAAAGTGCAGCAGGCAGAGGCAATTGTCTCCACCTGCTCCCCCCCATCTCCCACTGCTAAGGGCTTTGCAGAGACAGACTCTGCAAAGCCCTGGCTCTGGGTGCTGCGAGAGGTGCCTCAGAGCCGCCGAGAGCTGAAAAAAGAGCAGCTGCGGCTGCTGAGAGCTGCCCTAACGCCTGCTGAGAGGCCTGGGCCTGGGTTGCAACGAGGGCAAAGGTCAGCCAGGGAGGTAACAAAATGAATGGCTGAAAATGAATGGCTGCATTGTGCTTCTGGTATTTCAGTAAAGGCAGTCAAAGTCCCTTCCGGGGGCTATCGCCGGAAAGAGAGCAAACTCACAGGCTCAGCAGCCTCAGCCCAACGCACAAGCACAGTACTAGCATTATTAGTAAAGCCGGCTGCAGGGAGGGAGGGGCTGATCCAGCCGTGGGTGGCTGATCAGCAGCAGCTCAGAGCTAGTAGTTGGCAAGCTGGCGCTGGGCAGCTATCACGCAGATGCCGAAAAAGGCGCTGCCGGGCCATGACCACTTGTTACAAACAGGGCGGCAAGACTCCGACGTCGGAACTGCGACGCGGTCGAAGGGAGATCTAAAGCGGGGGCCCGCATGCCGCAATCTGTTCGCCATGCCAGAGGCCCCCAATGTCCTCACGTACTTCCTTTCCACCAAAGGACACCGGGCACAAGTACCAACGACGAGCTGGTTTGTCCCAGCGGTTAAGGTGCTCGCCCCGACCGAGGTCGTGGGCTCGAACCATGAGGCATATGTGGAGCACATGATAAGAGGTTAACTTCTCTCTCTCTCTCTCTCTCTCTATATATATATATATGTATATATACATATACATATATATATATATATATATATATATTCCAGTTCTTCGGATGGTCCTTCATTTTGAGGCAGCTACTGCACCTCTGCGCAGTAGCTGCCCCACCATAGTATTTCGACGGCCCCCTGCACCGGAAAAACGAAACCATTATAACTAATAATTAGAAATAAAGCTAAGCCAATGGCAAAGCTCGAACAGAAAGAAGCAGTGCCTTCGAGAGCTTTTGCCGAGCCGTCCCATCAGAATATGACACAGTCACGCCCGGCTTTAAGAAGTCTACAGAAAGCCTCGATCCGACTTATGACAAGATGGCAGCAGCAGCACCACCACCCGGTTGTTCGAAGGTGGCAATCTGCGTCTGGTCGGCAGCGTCAACAATTCGGTAAAAGCAGCCGGAGAGATGGATAAAACTCGGCATGCAAGTTTTTACAAGCTCCCTCCTCAGGCGATACGCTGCTAGGAGAGCTAAGGTCTGAAGACAGGCATACCGCCAGCTGCCTCTCCGAGCTGCGGCACCGGAAAAAGCCCATACGGGCCTGCAAGATTACGCACGTGACCGAAAGAGCCTGGGCATGCCACAACACCCCAGGATTCCCCCCTACTGCCCCGATGGCCACTACCTCAGCAGGAATCTCCAGGAATATGCCGCACACAATAAAGATGGGGACTGAAATTGCTTCGCTTTCATGGCAGCAACAGCAGCACCTTCCACCAGCCACCAAGTCCCGCCGCCAGAGCAGGCGGCGTTTGGCGAGGGAGCGTAGCAGCTCGGACACGGTCCAGACAGCCTGGACTCCCACAATTCAATATGCACAAAGAATGACTCAAGTGCATATTGAAAAAACGGCAAAAAGGGCATTCGCTACAGCAGGCTCAATAATGGACTTGGATGACAGGCTGCCTCTCGGCAACGGATCGATGAGAAAAGCACACTGGAAGCGTGCTTGTGCCCACCCGAGCATGTGAAAAGCGTTGAAAGCTGCTGCAGATTTTCTCTTTTTCTCTGCTGTTTCAGGGTCATGCAGAGGTCGTTTAAGACACGTGGGCATTGTGGCCGGGGCTCCGCCACGAGAGGCCCCGGGCTCTGGCTGTGAGAAGCCAATGCCGGCACATCATCAGCAATGCAGCAGCAGCCTCGTGGCCACTCCAGCCACTGCAGCTAGCGAGTCACTAGGATAGGCCACCACGTGATAGGGTATCAATACATCAGACCACTGTTAGGGTGGCACAATGGCTGGCCACTGCTAGGGAGTCAGGGTATCACTTGGAAGGCGGCTGCTAGGGTGTTAAACTATGGCAGGCCACTGCTAGCGGGGCCCTACGTCAGGCTACTGCTAAGGTGCCACTACGGCAGGCCACTGCTAAGATGTCACTACCGCAGGCCAGTTAGGGTGTCATCAACTGCAGACCACTTTTTGGGTGTTGCTATGGCAGGCCACAGGCCTGCAGGTCACATTAGCCTGCTAATGCCGGAGCCTCTGCTGCTACTGCCTCTGGTAATGAGCTGATACTGCAGAGGCTGTTGGATGCGAGCACACACCTTGTTCTTATGAGCGTTGATAGACGCGTAGCGAACCGTGCCTCGGAACCCGGCCGCTGCACGTGGTGCTCGAACATCACCGCTGTTATTCGTGTACTGGCGAGCGAGCCCAAAGTCGAGCATGTACACTTTCCGGGCGGTAGGCGGTGCCCGGCCCATGGCAAAGTTAGACTGCAACGATCCGACGGACGTATAAATAAAACGCTTGAATTAGCGCGATGATCAGTCACCGGCTGAGTGATCATTGCTAAAGCTAAGATGCAAGCAAACAGAGAGGGTGACAGAAAGAGAAAGAGAGACAAGAGAAGGGAGAGTGAGGGAGACAGAACACAAGAGGAGAGAGTGAGAAGAGAGAAAAGAGAGGAGTCAAATACACAAAATGCATCGGCAGACGACTCACCGGTTTGACGTCTCGATGAAGAAAGCCGACTTCGTGGATGCTCTCGATGGCACGCAGGATCTGAGCGCCGAGGCGCAGCGTGGTGCTCATCGAGAAGTTGCCCTTGACCTGAGCGCGGCGAAGCTCCGCCAGGTTTTTGCCTTGCAGGGTCATAATGACGTAGTTGAACCGATCGTTGCGACCGCAGCCGACAAACCTGCAGACATGCTCGCGACCTGCGAACAAACACGACAGCAATCACCGGAGAGCTTGTCGGCGCAGCCAGCCCGAGCGGCTTCTCAGATCCCTCACAGAGATCTCAGATCACTCACAGAGAATATGCGCGGCAAACAACTGTCGTCGCAGCATTGCCCTACCGAAGCGGGGCAGGCTACCAAGGTGGTTTAGCTAAGGAGGCGCAAGGGATGGTCAAACTTGAAGGAAAAGCAGCTGAATCAGGCTGCGTGCAGAAGCAGCATATCTAGCCGAAAGGATAGGTCTGCTTCGGCACACCGTCCAGACTTGAGCTAGCTCGAGCGATGAAGCGGCGGTGGTCCATTGAGAAAAGCTCTGCGCATCACGTGTGTGTGTGCATATATGCGCTGACACTGTGCTTGCTGCCATCGAACACAATTGCATGCTGGCCCTGTGCACGGCACCTCTAACCATGTTATACTTGTTGTCATTTGAGCATGCTACCACGAACCATTCGATCATGCTTCCTTTGCTGAAAAAGCAAAGTGCCTAGAATGAGATTTTTATGAGTTCACTGAGGGTTCTATAACACACGGATTATTACTATTATAACATTAAAATAGGCAGCCGTTGCTATAATGCGACTCTACAGAGTTAAATGAAGTGCTGCATATACTGAAGAGCATGCTGTCATGAGTCAACTTGAAAATGCCGAAGGCATTAATAATAATAATAATAATAATGCACTTGATAAAGCACCCTCAGAGAACTTAATCTATCTCTAGGTGCTTTACATTTGCTGCAAAGGGAAATGTAATTGAATGGTGAGTAATATCATGCTTGGTAAACAAATAAAATGAATAATATGGTTAGGGGTGACATGCACAGGGTCAGCATGCAAATGTGGTTAGTGGCAGCGTGCACAGTGTCAGCACGTATAAGCACATCAAGGACGAATCACAGAGATCCACTAAATACTGTCCTAAAAAGGTGTGTTTTTAAGTTCCTTTTAAATGTGGTCAGGTCAGGGGATTTTCTGAAGCAGGTCGGGAGGGAGTTCCAGGCTTTGGGAGCATACGAACTAAATGCACAGTCTCCAAAGGATTTGAGGTTTGTACGAGGTATTTGTAGACAGTTGGATTCCGAAAAGCGGGTGGTACGATGCTTAGCCTGATGGGGGAGTAGATCTGAGAGATAGGCTGGAGCCATAGAATGAAGGGACCTAAAAGTGAGCGACAAAACCTTGAAGTCAATCCGTTGCTTGACTGGTAGCCAGTGCAGGTCGGCGAGAAGTGGAGTAATGTGGCAACTGTGACGCTCACGACAGACAAGCCTAGCTGCAGAGTTTTGCACCAACTGCAATCGCCTGATCGCACATGCTGGTAGACCAGTAAGCAGTGAGTTGCAGAAGTCGAGACGGGATGTCACGAATGCATGGACCAACTTGGACGCGGTATCCTTATCTAAACAAGCCCGAATTTTAGCAATGTTATGAAGCTGAAAATAGGCAGATTTGACTGTGGAGCTGATATGGTCGTCTAACGAGAGGTCGCTTTGGAATGTGACACCCAGATTTCGAGCTGATTCAACTGGATATATGCTGGCAGAGCCAATTTTGAGCGGCAGCCTTTCCAATTTGTGAATCACACTGGGTTTGCCCATAACTAGTAGGTTAGTTACTGGCATTCCGCTACCATGCACAACACATTTTTGCTCTCTAACGCAGACGACAAATGCATGCTCGGGAAACTACGGCTGAGGCGGAGGAAGAGGGAGGGAAGAGGAAGGGAAGAGGGAGGGAAGAGGAGGAGGAGGAAGAGGAGGAGGAGGAGGAGGAGGAGGAGGAGGAGGATTCGGCCTTCTCCTCAGCTCCTCGCTGGACAGTGCTTTGTCACTAGAGGACAGACAATGAGATAGAGGTAGAGCTTGAAGCTTCCGCTACTCGGATGCGGCTCAATGAGCAAGCATCTCTGTCTGTCTTCCTGTCTGTGTATAAGCCACCAGCTTCTGCTGCTCATACTACTGGTCATTGATTAGTTGCTCTTTCTCAGCATGCTCCTAAGCTGTCTGCTAACCTTATTATCATCCACCACCAGAACTCCATCCATGTTTTTCTTTCTTATTTTTTTTTATAGCTTGTTATTCTTTTTGTTGCCTGACTTATCTGCCTGCTCACCTGTGCTCTGACTCATCTGACTCCAGTCTGTGCAGTGAGAGCAGTGACAATAGGCACAGGCAGGGGGGAGCCTCGCTTTGGTTCCCCCTCGTGTTTCAGCCAAACAAGCAGCATTCCTAAGTAAAAAAGGTGCCGTGGTCCGCTCAAGTGCAGCAATAGATAAGTGCACACTGAATGACAACCATGTCGGCCGAGACAAGACATGCACAAGCAAGCCCCTGTGCACCTGCACCACACGAGCTCACTCGACTGATGCGATCACGCCCCAAGCAGCAGCCGAGGCAGCTAACTGCTGCTAAGCCTCTGCTGCTGCTGCTGCTTGGAGCCCAGCTCGGCGTCCGCTGAGGAGCTGGGCTCCAGCAGCAGCAGCAGCAGCAGCAGCAGCGGAAGCTACTGCTGGTTGCCGGGTGCAAGCAGCCTTGCAGGGCTGTCCAAACAGGCTTCCGATAGCAGCGGCGGGGATGCATCGATCTGTCTGAGCAGCAGCCTGGAGCTGCTCTAAACTGGAGTGGCTGCCTGCTCGCTCAAGTCTGTGCTGTGCAGCAGCATGGCGTTAGCCGGACAAAGCTCCCGGGGGTGTGCGGCAGTCATATGTTGCAGCAAATCACAATTGAAGGTGGTAGGCTGAAACCCCCAGCCGGCCAAGGAGGTCAGTGTGGTAGCTTGAAGGAGTCTCAAGGTCGCCATATTTGATGCTCAAAACATGCCAAAGCATGCGACCACGGTAGTATATGCTGAAATGGCAGTAGCTGTAGCACTGGCAGCAGCAGCTGTGATAGTGGCAGTAGAAGCTGTGGCAGCAGAAGCAGCTGTGGCAGAATCCGTAGCAGCGGCAGCAGCTATAGCAGCAGCAGTAGCAGCAGTAGAAGTGCGGGGGGGGGGGGGGGGGGCGGCGCACCTTGCAGTTTCTTAAGGACGGCAACCTCCATCTTGAGCACCTGCTTTGCCTGGCTCGCCGACTCGAGCTTCATGGCAACGGCATCACGAGCCAGCAGGTCGACGCCTTCGTAGATCTCACCGAAGCCACCGCCGCCGATTTTCTTTACCTGAACAGCGCGAGCCAGCGTCAAAAAAGGCGAGAGCGCGCACGCGAGACCAGCAGAACCCGTCGAACAAGGGCCGAAAGCATGTGGCTGCGTGCAGCAGCGCCACCCGATGGCGCCTGATGAAGCCTGCCAGCGAGCGGAAACAGCGGACAGGAAGGGCGATTGGGGTACAGGGCAAAGAGACGCCGCCAGGCCACCAGGATTCACAACCACTGCTGCACCACTTTGACACAGTGCGTCACTAGGGAAGAACCCGGTAGCTTGGAGCTGGACACTGGGTACTGGGGCCAGCGCTGACGTGCCGGGGCAGCTGGCAAACATACAAGCTTCGGCTCAGCTTCCGGAGCTCGGCCATAAAATTAAAAAGCAACAAATAAATAGAAAACAAAAATAAAATAAAGAACAAAAAACGCACAGTCGGTCGCAGCCAAGAGTTTCGATCAAACACCACCCCAGCCGGTATCGAGGTGATAAGTATGAGGCGAGCGACAACAGCCAGCGTCAGCAGGAAAACAATGGCCGCCCGCCGGTACACAGGCGGTCGGCCATAGCTTGCGGCGGGTCCACGGGGGGGGGGGGGCTTCCACTTCTGTTCGAACCGATGGTGGCCTGACGGCTGGCAGCAGCAGACACGTGGCCACGTGAGAAGAAGCAAAGCAGGTGCAGGTAAGATCTGTTCTCTAATGAGGCACTTATAGTTGGTAAAAAGAAAAACTAGGCAGCGGCACTTGTCTGTCGTAGTTGCCCACTTCTTGCCGACCAGCACTAGCTCCCCATCAAGCAAAGTCGTACTTTCGACACACACTTTTAGGCCCATTCTCTCTCTCTCTCTCTCTCTCTCTCTCTCTCTCTCTCTCTCTCTCTCTCTCTCTCTCTCTCTCTAGCACACTTATCCAAAATATTTGCCTATCAGGTTAGACACAGTTCTACCTGCTCTCTTGACTCGGGTCACTTATCTGTGCCTCGAACCTTAACCTCAAAGCCTTTGGAGACTTCGCCTTTCGCTTGTGTGCTGCTAACGGCTTGAACTCATTCCCTCACTGTTGACGTCACGACTTCCCCTGACTTGACACTATTTAAAAAAAAGCTAAAACGTATCTCTTCCTCATAGCATTTACTGGGTCATTGTGATATGTCGTTTGTGCGCTTGTGCGTGTTCACACTGTGCATGCTACCAAGAATCATATTGACATACCTCCCTTTCAGCACATGTAGTAAACGTACAAAATAAGATTGAGGGTGCTATGCAAGGATGCTATTATTATTATTATAATTATTATTATTATTAGTTGTAGGGACCGGGCAGGGAAAGCAGCAAGGAATTATCTAAAAAGAAAAGAAAAGATTGCCAACACCTAACGGCCTTGGCACGGTTAAGGTCAAGGACACGCGAGCACCTAAGCTGCTTCTCAGCAGGTCGACAGCAGAATGAGGCCATGCAAAAATGAACGTCGATGGAGAGCCATGTGGCATGCCGGTGGCAGGACTGATATAAGCAGCATCAGCAGTGGCTGAACAGAGCAAAAAAGGTGGCTGAACCCGGCTGCAAGCATCCGATAAAGCATCGTGGAGGAGGCCTCACACTGACGGTGTCGGCCATTTTGGCAAGAGGCAGACATTTTAAGGGCACATGCGAAAGTACGCATAACGACCGATACTACCAGTGAGTGCACTAGTAGTCTCAGTCACAGCTTATTTATTCCCGAAATAATTTCTTCTGTATATCCTTCTCGACATGTTAATCATAATGATACAAAGGTGCAGTGTGTGGAACGACGGTGCATTTGGCTTAATGCATGCAGGCAGTTTCATTCTGTGAAGTGTTCTACCTGCACACGTCTGATAAGCCGAGTCTCTACACCGCTGCCTTAAATCACAAAAGACCCAAAAGACCTATTATCTCTCCGTGCATGCTTAGCCAGAGCAGTGACTGAGACTACTAGTGCACTCACTGGTAGTATCGGTCGTTATGCGTACTTTTGCATGTGCCCTTAAAATGTCTGCCTCTTGCCAAAATGTGGCTAAGCATTCGGGGTGGGGCTTCTTTGCCTCTAGCCTTCGGTCGGTAGCCTGCAAGCAGCCCCACTTACTTCTGCTGGCGCTAAATGCCGCTACAGCTTGCCAGTACGAAGCCAAGGGCATATCTGAATGCAGCACAAGAAATTGTCTCCACATGTTCTTCATGATGATCTGGCATATTACACGGGACTCGAATGATCGTGGACCCTTAAGCAATACAATGTATCTCCATCTGTAAGTCCACAAAAGCCACAAGATCAAAGGGGGTGTTACACCGGAGCATTTTTCTATACCGAATTCAAAGTGGAAGCAGTTTTCGGGCGCATACGGTAGCCAACAGACTTTATCTGATACAACAAAGAGAAAGTGAGATGCATAGCTGAGCGAGGAGGGCAGAATCGAGGAAGCGAGTAGCATGGAAGTAGCAGCTCAGGACTGCCGGAAAGGATACACCTCAGTCGGCAGGGGGGGGAGATGTCATTGTGCGAGAGTTGCGGAAGCAAGTCCCAGAATCTAGGACCTGCAGAGCAAGAGCTACCGTTGTCAAAGGTCTTTAACCAAAGGAATGGAACGGCTAATTTATTGTTCATAGAGGACCTGATGGCACGACCAGGCTGAAGCTGGTGCAGCAGTTTGACTAGAGATGAAAGGAGCCAAGCAGTGGCGGGCCTTATGGGTCAGACTAAGAACTTTGCTCTGCATCTTTGATCAAACGTACTGTCGACAGCTAGGCCGATTGGTTCCAGTGAAAGATGTATACAAACCCTGGACAAGGCATTCGATCAGATCAACTCATCAAGGCTGATATGCCTCGACAGGCTAGCAACTCACTGGGGTGGCAACATGTTGCTAATAGGAACAACGTAATCCAATGCAAATAGCAAACAATCTTTATGGCATTCACGACTAACGCAAGAACGACTGACTGCCTCGGGCAAAAAAAATGCCACTAGAAGTAGAACTACTCCCATCAAACTCTGAAGCGCGACCTCCGGTGTGTAGAGCAAAAGATGAGGTCAAGTCGTACGCGCCAGAATGCAATCCACTTGGTGGTTACCGCTGAACTTCAGACGATACTGTTAAGAAGAACATTGCAGTGTACTCACCACTCGCCAGCGGTCTTTTATCACTTGGCCTGGTTGAAGGAGGTCTTCATGCTGGCTCATCTCGTTCCCGAGCCGCGGACAACGCTGGAAGCTCACCACGCGCAGCTGCGCTGTCCGGGATGTTTCCTCCTTCGCCTACGCAGGTGTAGCACCCAAAAAAGCCAGAGTCCAATGCTTTAATTGTTTGGCAGATTATGCCACCAAAGGAACCTTAATTCGCGCAAAGTTACTGGTTATCGCATCTAGCGCGATGTCACTTGCGACGTTAGGTCAGAAGATGACAATGGTATGGAGGCAGCATCATCAAAAGCACGCCAGAGGAGTACCTGAGAGCCCTAAAGGCATGCAAAATACAGTATCGTAATGGCACTAAGCTAGTAAACTAAGAACTTAGTCACCTCTGCCTGGTATACGGCGAAGCCATACGCCACAATGGAGCGCCGGGTTCGGATGACAACAATCGCGTGTGATCGCGAGTGAGGTTTTAGCAACAGGGTGAGCTGTTAACAACACAACTAAATGATGTACCCATTGAAAATTTACGACGTTATAATATTTTCCTCGTTGTGGGTTGCCTATTCCTTCAAACCTGTAACTTACCGTATATGAACAAGCTAAATATTACATCGCCCCTTTCCGAATATGGCTGACGTAGAGCTAGCCGGTGAGGCTTTGAAAGCCGATGTCATCGCCACCATTCCTGTGGATGATGCAGCCAAGCAAAAGGGAGAAGCACTTAAGGAAAAGGCCAATGAATATTTTAAGAGTAAGTTCGGTCGTGCGACTAATGTTGGGTGCTTGTGATCGAGTATTGAATGCGCACGTGCGTCGGTTACCATGTGCGGCTGTTGTCCCACGGTTCCCTTCTGTGTTGTTTCCTTATAAAGTATAAGAGAATGTTTAAAGTTTAAAGTTTAAGAGAATGCACAGTTTGAAGTGAAATTCGAAAAACTTAATTATCTGCGCGATAAGGTTAGTTTCGTGGGGTGGTTCGATGCAGCTGCTTTCGTGACATTTTTTCACGATAACACTTCAAAAGCATGTGATCATTGAACTTGCTGGTGTTATCACTAACGTATTGGGAAAAGTGGTTCGAAGAAAAATAATTTTGATGGAGCTCCGCAACTTTTTGGGCAACATCAGCGACCGAATAATCGCAGTTCTGCTACTACAAAATTTCGAGCATGGCGAACCATCGCGACGTGCTACCCATTGCCCGATAGATTGCTCGTGGCTGACTTATTCATTCATATCGTACGCATTCTTCTGGTGATTGAGGTCGTAAGGAGTGCGGTACGACTGAAAAACCTCAGACCTATGCACGCTTACCTTAGGAACTCTGCGAACTCGGCTTCGCCATGATTGGCCTGCAATGCTTGTCAAGGCAAATTGACTTTTACTGCTGGTAGTTCCTGCAAGAGTAGTACTCGCTAGCCAACGTAATGGCCAAAGATGGCGGACATTTATAGACCAGTAAGAGCGCGGGTAACGGTAAGATTTTCTGAGAAGCTACCGTCGAAATCTTGCGTTGGCTTCAGCCTGGCCTTCGAAAAAGAGTTGTTCGATTTATCCCCCTTGCTCGCTCGCTCGCGTGACTACTTTCATTGCTTTCGCCGCGTGGCATGCTTAGTCGCCTTTTTGCAGTAAGCATCCTTAAGTTTCGGGTGCTCGGGTAGGCTTCTCGGTGCTTATCCGAGTCAGCTTTGAGGAGGAGGCCTGTTGGCGATTGCTAGGATGATCTGCCTGTCCGCTAGCCACGTCGGCAGATGGCGCTGCTGCAGCTCCGTCGGCAGCAACAGCAGCCAAGCCGGCGCGGCTCGAGGCCACAAGCCGTTGCTGTACTATATGTAATGGCTGTACCTCCACCCCCCCCCCCCGATGATCTGAGATCCGGATTTCCACGCTGATTGCCCGCAACTGATCAAAGTTGCCGGAGGCAGCGTTCAGGCAGGCAGCCCGCCACTGAGCAGTCGGCAGCGGCCATCTTACATCGGCGGCTTTCCCGGCTACAGCTCTGGAGGCGGTGGACGAGCAGCCTGCAGTGCTGCAGCCACGCTCGCGGGCTCACAAGCAGCGCTTCGCCTGCCGCCGGTGCAGCCGTCGCAGTGCCGAGCGCTCGGCAGGTTGTGGCGCAGCGAGTGGGCGCCTGTCCACACACACACACACACACACACACACACACACACACACACACACACACACACACACACACACACACACACACACACATAATTCATTTATATAGTGCCCCAAGAGAACTTAATCTCTATTCAGGCGCTTCACATATGCCTCGGGGCTCGAGCCCACGACCTCAGTCAGACCTTGGTTCTCGGGGCGAGCACCTTGACCGCTAGACCAGACCAGCTCGTAGCTCGTTGCCACTCTCCGCATGGCCAAGTCCCGTTCTGCCAGCTGTTCCTGCCCCACCCTAGGTTTGGGTGGCGTTAGGTATCAGTCGCCTAGCGATTTGGTCCTGTCAGTAGAGCGAGCGGCAGCTAGACCGAGAGCTGGGTAGGGGGAGCAGACGCCAGGAACCGAGCTTACCGAGGGATCGGCCATTCTCACCGGTCGGGCGTGGTCGGCCGCCGCTTTTGCCGTGTGAATGTGCCTGCTTGCACAGCGCCTGCTGCTTGCGAATGTTACCGTCAATCATTTGGTAATGCTTTCTATCCAGCATCAGAAAAGATGAATTTCCGATGCTGGGTAGAAAACATTACAAATATAGCGCCTAGAAAGAGATTTAGTCGTCTGAGGTTGTTATACAAGTATATTGTAATTATTATTAGTAGTTGTAAACTGAACCATTTCGATAGATGTAGATGTTTAATAGCAGTCGTGATTCTGTTGAAGCACCGCTGCACGACTGCTGAAACATGTGCGGCAAAAAGCTTAGCACGACGACTTGTGACCGGTCTGTGGCTGACCACCCTAGGGTTCCAGGGATACTGTTGGCTGTTCACATTAGGTGACCAAGGTCGTGGGCTCGAGCCCAGCAGCATATGTGAAGCTCCCGGATAGAGATTGAGTTCCCTTATGGTGTTTACCAAATGAAATACGTCTTTTTGTCTAATACAGTTGCACAGGTACACCGGAGCCTCATCGCTGGCTCACTCCTGGGCTCTCTCTGCTATTTTCCGACTTCGAGTGACAATCATTTTAGTGCCGGAGTCGTTTTAGAGCTCGGGGAGTAATAATGGGATAATAAAACATTTGTTGTAATACGTTACCCCGAATAGAACTGAATCTCTTTCGAGGCATTTTGCCCATGCTGGAAAGGAAGCGATTGTCGATTGGTTTGGTGAAAATATGCACAATTTCTGCACGCACAAGTACACCAAGAACAGTTCACGTGGACGAAGGATAGCTGAACGATCTCAGTGAGAAAAACAGGTGCGCGGTACTGAGCCAACCTTGATCATAGAGTAGTAGTGATTGGTTTGGCCGGAGAAAGACAATGAAAATACCTGACGGTCGATTCGTTGCTATGGAACCTTTTGATCTAGACACTGTTTGACGGGAGCCAGTGCAGTTCAGTGGGATGTGCTATGGCAGGTGCAACATTAACGACAGCATACAAGCTTTTCTGATGAATTTTGCGCCGGCTGTAAGCGTCTTTTGCACCGGCTGTAAGCGTCTTTTGCACAGACGATAGCACACCTTTGAATAGTGAGTTGCACGAGTCTATATGTGACGTTACCGTACTCGTGGACCAACTTGGCTGTATTATCCTTGTCCAAGTGTTGCATAACTACAAGCATGTATGACAGTTGAGCTGATTTGCCCGTCGAGTGAACGATCCCTGCAGAACAGGACATGCGCTGAGGCTTCATTAGATGTGCTGGCTGCACCCATTTTGAGGGTTGTCTGGCTTTTCATTTTCCGATTGATGCTAGGTTTGCCCACACACAGATGCCTGTAAGCTGTTGTAATCAGCATTCAGTTTGACAAAGCTTGTGGCCATCCATGAGTGCAAATGTCAGCAACACCGAGCTGGTTTGGCTTAGTGGTTAAGGTGCTCGCCCCAACCAAGGTTCGGCCGAGGTCGTGGGCTCGATCGAGCCCTGTGGCATATGTGAAGCGCCTGAATAGAGATTAAGTTCTCTTGGGGCGCTATGCAAATGAATTATATTTTTTAATGCAAGGGGTTCGAGGGGTGCTGCCAGCGATCTGGACAAGCTCGAGCGGGCGCTGGAAGGAAGGGGTTAAAGCGCAGCCTCGGGCCTCTAGAAATGAAAGCCTACACTGCGCTTGTCGATGGCATCGGGGCACGGTGGGTAAAAAGAATGCAAATTGTAAAGTGAAGCGGACCGAGAGCGTAGCCCTTGGGCTACCGGCGCGCAAAAAAGCTCGCAGGACGATCGCTGGCCGTCACTGCCCTCGAGGTCTCCCACTGGCGTCTGATCTGAAGCGGCGCAGTGCCGTGCCCTTCCCGCGACGTCCAGGCGAAACGATCGCGGTGATCAAGATGGACTCGGCGATTGCTGCCATTGTGGCTGCTGCTGCCGCCGCCGCCGGCAGCTCGTTTTCAGTTCGGTGGCGAGCTCTGAGGGTGTCCGAGTTCGGCTGCTTTGCGTGCGTTCTAGAAGCTGCTCGGCTTTCATGCCATTCCAGGATCGTCACTGCCTTCGTGTCAATCGCTCTTACCCTCCCCCACCCCACCCCGTTCGTGTCGGACCATTGCACGTGGGTCAGCCAACTTTTGGATTTCGCTGGGGAATTTCGCTGGAGAACCCCTACAGTAGGCGGCATCTACAGCTAGACCGGCACAAGTCTCCTCCTCCCAGTGGGAGTGCTGGGTGGGCCCGTTGGCTGACTTTCGCATGCTCTCGGGGCTAGGGTCCGCCTGCATCGCATCATCGCTTCGCTAGTTCCGGTGCAAGGGTCGATTTCTGAGAAACTGCTTCCTCCGCTCCAAGCTTCGATGGGCTGCACGCAGCATCGACCCCCCCCCCCCCCCCCCCGCTGTGCCAGAGACCAGGCACCGAGACCACTGCCGGTTTATCTCGCAGAGCAAGACTACCAGCAATCGATCAACTGCTACAGCGAGGCGATCTCGCTCAACCCGACGGTGGCTGCCTATTATGGGAACCGGAGTTTTGCCTACATCAAGACCGAGCTGTATGGATATGCACTTAACGACGCGTCCAAAGCGCTGGAGCTCGACAAAAATTACGTAAAGGTGAGTGGCTTCCGGCGTCCGCAGCGGCGGCTGCACTGACTTTGCTGCAGACGCTTTGGTCTCGATTCGGCTGCGGGCAGGCGCCTGCAAGCTCTGGCCACGTGGCCATCGGAGCCAAATTGGCTCCGATGGCACGTGGCTGCTGCTGCTGCTGCTCACACGACCTACGCCGGCTGCTCTGCAAATAAAAAAGGGAGCAAATCAGGAGCTACCCTTAAACGTGGGTGGTGCGGGTTCTCTCCTCCCCCCTCAAAAAACGAAGCAGCAGCTTCAGTTATTAAACTCGATGAAAACTATCTTTACACGGGCAGCTTCTAAGCTGCAGACCGTTGGTTGGCACAAACTCAGCAGCGCAGCGCTGGGAAAAATAGCGGGTGCTAATCCTAGCGAGCCAATGAGAGACGATGCGCTGATGAAACTGGAGAGCCTCAAAGCGAAGCTGTCGTGCCGAATATGCTACTGTAAGCAATCGAAAGCTATACCATGCTACCGTCTATAGCAATTGTAGCAATCGACGCGCTCGTTTGTCAGTAGTGGTAGGAAGTAAGCGTGTGCACGCACTGATCTGTCGTTATGATACAAAGGCATAGCGAGGGTTTAGCCTGAGATTAGGCCAGGCCTTGACCTTTCCCGAGGCCGCTGGCCATTAGTAAGGCTGATGAGGGGTGTGGCATAAGGCAGCCAAGCTGCCTCACGTCGGTGTCTAAGGGTGGTGAACACTCCTCCCACTCTCTCTCCTCCTCCTCCTCCTCCTCCTCCTCCTCCTCCCCCCCAGGCATCCCCAAACCTGCGCCCATGTTTGGTGGCCAACGGGATATTTTTAATAGGTGTATTCAATTTTAATTTACTAGTGGTAGAAACTGTTTAGAGAGGCCGACCATGACATTTCTCTATCCGACCAACACCCTGGAGATTAGAGGGCCAAGGAGCCTGGGCGATCAGGTGCCGGTTGTAGAGAGGGCGATTGGGTCGGTGGGGGCAGTCGGAATGGAGCCTGGTGCTCGTCTGCTTGGCCTAAGTGGAAGCGTGCTCAAATCCCCTGGGTCTCAGCCCAGGAGTAAGCTGCCAGCTCTTTACAGCTCAGGTCGCAGGTTCAAATCCGGCAGTGGGCGATCCTTTATTGCCAACTGCAAGCACCCCCCCTTGGTGGTTGATAGCCTTTAATCCTTATCTACCACTGTAAAAATGAGGCGTTGAATCAGCTAACTATTAAGCTAAGTAGTATTCAATATTAAATTAAACTCGGTGCTGCCGTTCTGCCGTGGGCACAGTGCTGATTGCACGCTGTTCAGCATGGTCGCCAGCATCTGTTTATATTTACGAGAAGTTAACACATTTACCAGAAATTAACACTCTTTTCTGTTTGGAGTTCTCTAAAAACCTTTGCACCAAACCATAAAATCTAAACGCAGAACCCAAAAGCTCAAACAAAAAAAAATTCAAAATCAAACCACTCAACCGTAAACCCAAGAACGTACAACTACTAAACACTCTACCCAAAATCCCAAACCCTAAGCTAAAACGATAGCTCTAAAACGTGTTTATTTAACGTAAACATATAAGTGACCGCGCCGGCGACAGTGTTGATGTGCCCAGACCACAAACTGACCTGTCTATGTGCAAAAGCGACGAGGCATTAATTTTGCAGCTGTAGCGATCGCGTCTCGCCACCCATCGACCGCATGCGACTGGCGATATTGACTTGCAAATAGGACGCAAACCTGCGCAATCCTGCGCTTGCTTTCAAACGTACCGCTCAGCTGCCTGCGAAGCTAGCATGTGTGTCGGCCAGCCCAGCCAGCCTCGCAGTGGAAGTGTACTATCGCTTGCCGAGTCGCGACGCTCCAGCCAACGAATGGCTGTCGACTCAGTCCTGTCGAAGCGTCGCCTGCTCCTCGTACAGCGAGCCGTTGATGCGCTCATGTTGCTACACTCGCTGTCACGTTGCGGTTGGCTTCTTGCCAGGCCTATTACCGGCGTGCTTCCGCGAACATGGCCCTCGGCAAGTTCAAGCTGGCGCTCAAGGACTTCGAGGCCGTAAGTTGCCGCTGCAGCCGCCTCGTCTCTATGCGGCTTTTCCCCGGCAACGCAGCCGTTCGCTGCCGTGCCGCCCCTCCCTCGTCCGCCTGCGACCATGCGTTTCTTTCATTTTGCTGAGCTGATATGACGCCTGCAGGCAGGCGGTTGCAAGCTGCTTCTGTGCTGCAACACCTCTGCGTGCGGCGGCGTTGGCGATCGAGTCACACCCGATGCCGCCACCGTGAGCGGCTCGCGAACTTTCTCGATTCGCTGTGACCGTTGCTGGGCAGACGCGTGCGCCGAGCGCAGGTCTGGCGCCCGGCCTGAGCTTGAGCCACTGAGGTCGCCGCGAGTGCTGTCTAGGTGCCGTCTGGCTGCATTGTGAGCGTGAAAGCGAGGCCGACGGACAATGGAAGAGGGCACACCTCCTTTTCCAGGGTCGCTATAAGCAGCGGTTTTTATGCGGGGATTTTCGCTAGCAGCGCTTCTATGCGTGTGAAAGAAATCAGCGTGTTCTCTTGGCTTCCTTGGCCCTGGCGTTCTGATCTTCACCTTGGTGTGAAACCGAAATCCTGGCGTTCTGGAACGTTCTTGGCTTCACCTGTGACGTTCTTGGCTTCACTTGAGCTGCTGCTGCTGCTGCTGCTGCTGCTGCTGCTGCTGCTGCTGCTGCCGCCGGCTAGCTAGTCGTGCTAGCTAGCTAGTCGGCGGCACGCAGTTAGCTATGGCGCTTGCCGTACCGTCGGTCGGATTTCAGGTCACCAAAGCCTGCCCGAGCGACAAGGACGCTCAGCTCAAGTACAAGGAATGCGAGAAAATAGTCAAGAGAGTCGCATTCGAGAAGGCGATAGCCGTCGACCACGGCCGCCTGTCCGTATCCGACGAGCTCGAGCCGGCGCTCGCTGCCATGGGTACGGTACGCTGCTGACCGGATGCAAGCGCTTACCGGATATCCGTCGTCGTTTTCTCTCGCTTAACTCGCTGGCCTGCTGCTGCTGGTGGCTAGTGCACGTATGCGATATATATATATACACACACACACACACACACACGTATACGCTGCTCGCTCTCCTCATTCGAATGGAAGGTCGAATCGGCGTCGCTCGCCGCCATGGGTGCACCGCTGACCGGATGTTAGCGCAAAGCTGGCGGATATCCGTCGTCGTTGCTGTCTTGCCCAGGTCGTTGGGCACCTTTGCCTCGGATAGAGAAGCCAGTTTTTGTCTCGTAGCTGCCTTCCTTTGATCCCCCTGCTGTTGGCCAACGTGTTTCTTGCTATAAGCAGACGATCTCGTGCCGTCGCTTTTGCCGCAGCCATTGAGGACACGTACGATGGCCCGGCTTTGGATGAGAACGGCTCGGTGACTCGAAAGTTTATGACCGACCTGCTGGACTGCTTCCGCGAACAGAAGCTGCTGCACAAGAAGTACGCCTTCTCGGTGGGTTGCTCCGACGCTGCGCCACGCATCGTGCGAACGAAGCCCTTGTCTCCTCTCTGTGCTTTGTCGCCGGCGACACTCTGGTCGCTCGACCCCGCCCCTCGAGGTCTTGCACGACCCCAGCGGTCCCGTGCTGCGCTAGAGTGCGTTCGTGCAAAGAATTCACGACTGGCTGCCCAGCAATAGTTTTGTGTTTGGGCAAGTGCGCACGCACCCTTCTCTGTCTGTCTGTCTGTCTGTCTGTCTGTCTGTCTGTCTGTCTCTCTCTCTCTCTCTCTCTCTCTCTCTCTCTCTCTCTCTCTCTCTCTCTCTCTCTCTCTCTCTCTCTCTCTCTCTCCCTCTCCCTCTCTGTGTCTGTCACTCTCGTCCTGGCACTCGTGCTCGTGCAAAGCATGTCTGGCAGAGAAAGAATCGAAGCAGTCGGTATCCGTCGCGTCGATCATTTCCCTTACATGCTGCCGTTGTCCTACTCTCAGAATACCAGTGCAGCAGCAGGCGCGTGGAGGACAGAGGATTGGGTCGGAGGGCACGGACGTAGCTTCTGTCACCGCCTTCATTGCTGCTTTGGCCTCGTTTAAGTATTGGCTAAAGGCACGAGTCAGCTCCGCATAGCTTTCCCTGCACCTCAGTGAACTCGTTCGTCGACATGCTTTGCGTGCTCACCTGTGCATGATTCGGTGAACGTTGCTTCCACCAGGGGCTCCACTAACGAGCGGCCCTGAGTCTGTGGCTGTGACACGTGACCTTCCCGGCGTACCCTTTGCTTGAGCATGTCTGAGCATGATAATCTGATGCATGGCATCGGCGCTTTCTTGTTGCTTCCCTTGCAACGAATTGCAAAGCATCGAATTGGATAGAGATTCAATTTTTTTTGGGCCCTGTACGAACGACTTGTTCTTATGTTTAGTCTCATTAGTCTCACGGTCTGCTTCCGAGCATATATGTTCGCCTGCTAGGAGGGTGGGCGCCGGGTGGGAAAGTGGGTTCGGTGGTGGCGCCGTGCCGGCGTTCGTGCATCGGCACGTTTGCTCGCTCTAAGACCAATTTGTAGCCCGTGTCTTGCCTGAAGCCCCCCTCCCCCGAACAGTCGTCGTTTGCTCAAGGCCTAACCGTATCGTCTGCTTGATATTCTTCCTTCCTTCCAGATACTGTTACAAGTGAAAAAGCTGTTCATCTCCCAGCCATCGCTCGTGGAGGTCGACGTGCCCAAGGTAGGAGGCTGCTGCCAGCCTGGCTTGCTCGGCTCACCTGCCGCGTGTGTGATTCGAGAGAGACAGACAGACAGACATTTGAGAGAGAGAGAGAGAGAGAGGGAGAAACAGAGAGAGAGAGAGAGAGAGAGAGAGAGAGAGAGAGAGAGAGAGAGAGAGAGAGAGAGAGAGAGAGAGAGACAGAGACAGAGAGAGAGACAGAGACAGAGAGACAGACAGACAGAGAGACAGAAGTATCGGGAAGGGGTAATGGACGGTGCCTCCTCGAGGCATTCAAAGCGACCGAATGCTTTCAAGTCGGGTGCGCCAGCTGTGTGCGGCAGCAGCAATCGGCTCACTCGGCGTTGCGCTGTGTTCACCCGGCGGTTCTTCTGTCGTCACGTGACCGTCGCTCTGGCGTTTCCTGGCGTCGGTCGCAATCATCTTCGAGTTGAGGCAGCAGCTGTAACGTTGGTAGTGCTGCATCTGCTGCTGCTGCTGCTGCTCCCACCGCAGCAGCAGGTGTGGCTGCGGTCGGCTGTCGACTTGTGCTCGTCCTTGCGTTGGTGCGCGCTTATATAGGATCGAAAGTTCACCATCTGCGGTGACATCCACGGTCAGTTTTATGACCTGATGAACATATTCAAGCTGAACGGCTTGCCATCAGAAGAAAACCCCTACGTATCCTTTTGTGGCCTGCTGTGTGCCCCGTGCTGCGTGCCGGGGGCGGGGCGGGGCACGGTCGGGCGATTCGTGCCGCTGCTGCTCTAGCTTCCTGTGCCGCTGCTCGAGCAGGCGTTTCTGCCAATTCTGTTCCGACAGCTCTTCACCCCCGAGTCCCCATCTTTTTCACCGCACGTGTCGTAGCCAGCCGAAAAGGCGTGCACCCGTTTTATCTGGCGCCGAGCTTTCTGAGGACGAGCACATTGACTTTCCACGTGTGTTAAAAGTCGTCTTGATTGGCTGCTCGTACGTTCGTGAAGAGCGCACTGCTGCTGCAGCTCTGCTGGAAGCCCTCTGTGAGCGAGCAGCCTGATAGGATCGCCTGCGCAGTCGTGTGATCAGCCTCGATGGCCTGCTGCTAGCAATGGCGGCTGGGAAAGTGATAATGGTGGTGGTGATGGCGTAGCGATGTACACGTTTATGGCACCGTTAGAGGACCAAACCTCTTTCTTGGCACTCGCCATGTATTGGGAAGGCAATTGTATAAACTGGTTAGTGAGAATAGTGAATGCAGTTTCAGCATGAGTAAGCTCATCTGGGACAATTTGCAAAGCTGGAGCAAATGCTATGTGGAACAATCAAGTTTTTTTCAGCTTCCTTCTAAGCATCGTCAAGTCAGGGGCCAAGTCATTACTTCAGTGGGTAGTGAGTTCTAGACTTTAGGAGCATAGGAAGTAGCTGGGTCTCCAGAGAACTTGAGAGGTTGGGTCGTGACAGCTCAATTGTCAGTGTCAGAGGTGTGGTCGTTATGGAGGTAGATATTTCAGATTGATAATTCCGGAGCAAACACGAGTGAAGAGATCTGGTTGTGTGAGCAGGTCTTGACGTTGCTTGATGACCGAGACAGTCCAAGGTAGAAATGAGATGCAATTGTATGTAGTAGCTGCATTTGCTACTGACAAGCCAAACTGCCGAGTTGTGCAAATTTCCTCTGCAAGTGTCGTAACGCTTCGAGCAGGACGACCTGGAAAGTGAGAGCTGCGAATTACGAGCACAGGATGCTGGCAAATGCCTCTGGACTCGCTATTCGCTATGGTACCCCAGTGTCTGAGCTTGGTCGAGTTTTTGCAATGCTACCACATGCTGAATGTTGGCAGACTTGAGCTTTTTGTGGTCGCCTCGCTTTGGAGCTGGGCACCAAGATTCCGTGCAGAGGCTTCAGGAGTGCCTGCTGGCCGAGTCAGTTTTGAGGGTCGTGCTTTTCAGTTTCTGAGTGAGACTATTACAGAGAGTTAGCTGCCAACCGGATGATGTTGTTGGCAATGCAAGATGCAAACAGGCCGCAGGCAATTGCTGCCGCGTCTAGAATCATCGATGGTGACCTGCTCTCGGCTCTGCTCTGCTCTGCTGTGGTTGAGAGTTTTCCTTAAATCGAAATGCCGTTCACAGCTTTTCAACGGCGACTTTGTCGATCGAGGCTCGTTCTCGGTCGAGTGCGTCCTGACACTCTTCGGGTTCAAGCTGCTGTACCCGAATCACTTCTTCATGTCTCGCGGTGAGTGACCTCCTCGCTGCATCCTCCCCCTGCATTGCTCCCCCTCCGAGCTCTGCTCCGAGCTCATCGAGGGTGTGGCTGAACGCCGGCGACGAGTATCTCTAGTGTCAGTAGGCGGTGTTTGCAGTCAGCCTTGCGCCATCTTCGCCTTCAGCGCTTAGGAGGCTTGAAGTTTCGAATGTTTTTGCATGCCTCTGTAGCCCATTTCCCCCTCCCTAACATCCGCCCATCGCGCAACCAGATCGTTTTGAATACTGTCCCTCCATGAACGGCCGCAGCCATAAGGTTCTCACGTGCAGGGCACGCAGTTATTTGTGGCTTGTGGCTGGCGCTAGGCTGGTCGGTGTCCTCTTGTGTAAATCAATGTAGCTTCAATTCGTTTGTATAGTGGCGCTAGCGAACTTTGTCTCTATGCCGGCGCTTCACACTGTCAATGCCGTCGTCTAAGCCGAGCCAATCCCTGGCGACGAGTCCCGTCTTACGAATGCATGTAATTATACACTGTTCGTTTTCTGCCTGTCGATTTCTGCAGCTGAGGCTCGATGTCTATCATTATCGCCAAGGTCCGGCCGGCCCACGGAAGACTAGAAGTCTCCGGTCGTGCTCAGCCCATCTCTTGAGTTTTTCTCTTTGCTTTAGCATTCGGATTTCTCTGATGCATTCCGATAATCCGAGCTAAGCACCTCTCCAGTGAGCGAGCACCTTGGCTGTGCACCTCGGTAAAATCAGCTACAGATTGATGGCATGCATCCGTACGCTGCCATTGCGCGTTGTCCTCGGCCATTTCTTCTGATGCAATGTAGGCAGTCGCCTAAAGAAAGTCGTCTCCGATTGGTCGTTTGCCTAGTCTTAGCTTCCTTCCATAATGGCCGCCGAGCAGTTTAACGCCTCGCTTTGCCGCAGCCGTTCGTATCCCGGGTGCGGGCGCTGCGGCAGCCAGGCATTACGGTGTCAGCTTCTCCAACAGCCTCATTTGCATAGCGGCAGAAGAGCCTTGGTGGCTGTCACTGCTTTTGCAGAAGGATTGAGGATCGTCTGCCTCGAACCCACGATCTTTATAGCAAAGAGCGAGCACATTACCGCTAGGCTAAGGCCCAGCAGCCTCTTGTCTTCCGGCATGCAGTGCCTTCCGCTACCGAGTGTCTTGGGGTGCACGTCACGTTTGGCTGCAAACATGCCTGCAACGACGTCGCCGCTAGCCACCGACCGGAGGGAGGGAAGGAGGGCGGGCTGGCTGGTAGCAGCACGCCGCGATCTTGTCTCTGTCATCGCAATCCTAGCTGATTAAACAGCCTCTTTTTGTATAGCGACAGAAGAGCCTTTACGGCTATCACCACCGCTTGCAGTGGCGATAAAAAATCGCCCACCGCAGGAATCGAACCCACGACCTCGGTCCCGAGGTCGTGAAAGCAACCGCCTTACCTAGTGTGCCATCACAGATCGCAATGTCGCCAGAACATCCCCTGACTTGATCATTTTTAAAAAGAACTTAAAAACACACCTATTTATCGCAGCATTTAGTGGATCCTTGTGATTCGTCCTTTATGTGCTTATGCGTTCGGACACTGTGCATGCTGCCACCAACCACACTTGCAAGCTGACCCTGTGCATGTCACCCCTAATCATGTTATTCATGTTGTTTATCAAGCATGGTATTACTCACCATTCAATCGCGGTTCCCTTTGCAGCAAATGTAAAGCGCCTAGAAAAAGGTTGAGTTCTCTGAGGGTGCTTTATCAAGTGCATTATTGTTATTATTATTACGGTCTCACTCGGGGGGGGGGGGCCAGTTGTGGCAGCACGCTGCCCGGTCGGTCTTCGCTTCGGGTACGCCAGAGCTTCCGGTGGTCGGCTCGACGCTCACAACTGCCGCTCGCGCTGTGAAGCTGGGGGCCAGTCGTCATCTCGGCTTCCGATCGCTGCCCACAGGGAACCACGAGAGTCAAACGATGAACCAGATGTACGGCTTCGAGGGCGAGGTCAAGAGCAAGTACAACACCAAGATGGTGGAGCTGTTCACCGAGGTGTACAACTGGCTGCCACTGAGTCATTGCATCGCCGGCAAGATCCTGGTGAGCAGGCGGCAGGCAGCTCTCGGAGGCTCAGGACTGCCGGCGGCGACGGCAGTGAGCGACTTCTCCCACGTTGGCTCCAAGTAGCTCTTGCTCCTCCTCCTCCTCCTCCCCCCCCCGAAGCCTTGGATACATGCTCACTGCGCACGATCTCTTTACTCGTGATCTCGTGCCCCGCCCCTGGGTCGAGGCCTGCGTCCCTGCCTGAGGAGGGTAGTGCCTATTTTCTGTTTGTGCATTGCAAGCCGTTGCTGAGGTTCGGCCCGACGCGCGCGCGAGTCGTTGCTGCCGCAGCAGCGTCTGGGTCGCCCCGAAGGCTTGAAGACCCCGAAGAAGAAGAGGTTTCCTTCTCCTTCTCCTCCTTCTTCCTCTTCCTCCCCCTTCGAGAGTCGGCCTCTGCCCACTCTTGTCTTGCTTGCACCGGCGATGATCCCCCCCCCCCCCCCCCCCCCCCACCCACCCCCCCCCCCCCCCCCCCGATCGTCCAGCCAACTGTGGTGCAAGCGAGCGTGCGCCCCGTGGCCGTTCAGGTGATGCACGGGGGACTGTTTGCCGAGGATGGCGTCACCTTGGAGGACATTAAGAAGATCGAGCGAAACAAGCAGCCGCCCGAATCAGGTAGGTGCCACTCCCTATTGGCCGCAAACGATTGGTCAGGCTCTTTTATGGTGTGGAGACGAGTGTGCCACATGTGATCGCTGCGCGATCGCATGCGGCACATGCGATCGCTGATGTGCGATCACTGTACCCGACTCGTGTCGGTAGCGTGGCGCAGGCGTAGCCAGGATTGTGACGAAGAGGGGGACAAACCATGACCCTTTTCAGAGGCAGCCAATCGTAGAAAAGAGTGTGAAAGGGCTGTGATTGTGTGGCTCGCACGCCCGACTCGCGGCCTCTGGTACGAGGGCAGGGAAGGGCTCCGTTAGGCACCTTTTCCTGCGAGCGCAAACACACTTGAGTTTTCCCCAACGTCGACCAGTTTGTTGCCAAGACCCGGCCAGCTCGCCGGCTACTCGGAAGCCGGGCTCAGCACCTCGAGCGTGCTTGCACCCCGAATTCTTTGTCTCGTGCCCCGAGGAAAGCTCTACGTGCCCATGTCAAGCCAATGGCCTCTGGCTTGCGCAAATCGTGCCACAATCGTGGCTCGTAAGTAGCGGCTGCTTTCCGGCCCAGCGGTGCTTTCCGTGCATTCAAGGTGCCGATTTGAATGGCAGAGTCTGCCACAGTCTGCTGAGTGAGGCTGCTGGCAGATGCAATCGTGTTCGACCATTACCGAGCTGGTTTGGTCAAGCGGTCAAGGTGCTCGCCCCGACCAAGGTCTGACTGAAGTCGTGCGCTCGAGCCCCGAGGCATATGTGAAGCGCCTGAATAGAGATTAAGTTCTCTTGGGGCGCTATATACGAATGAATTATATTATATTATTATTATATTATTACAAGAACGATGATGATTGCTATGATATACTATGATCACGATGATACGATTCTTTAGCGTAAACCTCCCTTCCCTGCTAGAGAGCGGCCTCGGGCAGCTCCAAGCTTGGTGTGGCAACCTTTACCTGACTTCTTTGTACAATATCTTCAGATATTGCCCTGATAGCTTCAGCTGAAATTTTCCCGGGTTTCTGCATGCAACGTAGCTAGCTAGCTACCTTGATGAAGTCTAGTAAAAAGAGCTATCTATTAAAGACCTTATACCCTGTGATCTTCACTGGCAGACAAACTTGGTCCAGCAATAACTGAAATTTGAATGCTTCTCTGGAAAAAGGGGGCTGTACCCAATTTCTTCAAATCGGCCATCGTTCGACCGATACTTGAAAAAACCTGGATTGGATTCAGAGGTTCTAGCAAACTTCGTCCTTTTTGTCAAATATTCTTGAAAGATTTCGCTTAGCAGCTTGTAGCATTCATTGAAAAGGATGAGTGATCGGGAAAATTTAACAGGACACAGCTTCATTGAAACTGCTCACCTCTGTGTAATCAGTGACATCACCTTATGCAGCAACGATGGCGAGAAGTCTTCACTCACACACTTGATCACCTCCTTGGTCCTTTGCCGTTCTTCAGTTATAGTGAACCTCTCAGAAAAGGGATTCGGGTCCGAATCGGCTATCACCTTTTTACTGACGGTGCACTACAGTATTTTTCGTTTAAACGGTCGGATCCTGCTGCAGCGACTGATAAACTGAATGCTTGCCTTGCAGACACTCGAGCCATTATGCCTGCAAATTTCCTCAGACTAAACCACGATAAAACGGAACTACCACTCACAGGACATCCCAACAGTGTGGCTGGAATAGACGAGTTTGGTGTTCTAATAGGGGATGCTGTTGTGCAACTTTTAGCAGGTGCTCGGAATTCAGTTGTCGTCTTCGACAGCTGACTTAATTTTGAAAGCTTTGTTAAGAAGACTGCTTTCACAGCTAGCCTTCACGGCCGATCCTTATCTAAGATTTTGAACAGTCTTCCACTGTGGCTTGCAAAAAATAAACTAGCTAAGTACCCTCCTGGCTCAGCTATGCTTCTCACTTACTCTTAGTTGTGTGAGATGAAGTCTGCTGGCTACAGAGGGCATGCCGAAAGCCACATAGCATTGAATGGGCTATAGAAACTCTCCAGCGGAACAGGCACTTAAGTCTTTGCTGGTTTGTGCAGTTACCGACTGAGATACATTACGTTGTGTGAAACTTAAGCCCATACGTATGTGCACTTAGGCCGGTTGTATAGTTTCTGTTCAGTATGATTAAGCTGGTGGTGATGCGGGCAATGAAATGGTGAGGATTCGTTTGTGTAAGCATATGTTTATTGGTGCGTGCACTCAGGCTGATTTTGTGATTTGAGTTCGACGCCGATACGGAGATTTTGAACTCGATAAAGGCACCAGACCTCCTTTGCATTCTGACCTTGAACTTGCTGTCAGGCAGTGAGCTGGAGTGCAGACCTTGACCTTGCTTCAGCTTGCCTGCCGCTGCCTGTTTGCAGGTCCCATGTGCGACCTCCTCTGGGCCGACCCGCAGCCGCAGGCCGGCCGCTCGCCGAGCAAGCGCGGCGTGAGCATCCAGTTCGGTCCAGACGTTACCGATCGCTTCCTGCGAGCCAACTCACTGGACTACATCGTGCGCAGCCACGAGGTCAAGGCCGAAGGCTACGAGGTGGCGCACAACGGCAAATGTGTCACCGTCTTCTCGGCTCCAAACTACTGGTGAGACTCCCCCCTATCTCTCTCTATCTCTCCCTCTCCCTCTCTCTCTCTCTCCCTCTCCGCCGACCTTCCGAGGCAGTGCCGACGTTAGAGCCTGGCTGGGTGCTAGCTGTTCCAGAGTCCTTTTGCCTTTGCTTGTAATAATGCCTCGCCTCGTACTATTGCCGTACTAGCGTTTGATCGAGCCGTTCTGATGACCATCCTCTTGAAACCTGCCTTTGAAAGGCAAGTCTTTAGGGGAGTAGAGTAAATTAAAGGCTCCCTGATAGATAGATAGATTTGATAGCCTTAACAGACCCCCAGGCACCTCAGCACCGGCTGTCACCACCGCTTGGCTCGCAGTGAGTAATCTAGGATTGCACTGTGCAGGACTCGAATACACGACCTAGTTAGTAAAGTGCAGCACATTAAACCTCTCTGATGTCATCTGCAAGTCTGCCTATCCAGTAGTGCAACTTGAAGCATGCAGATCATGACCCCCCCCAAAGAAAAGTAGCAGCTTGTGGCTTAACGACCAATGGCTACATAAATCAACCGGTTTTGAGTAAGTGCAACTGAACTGTGGCTTCAAGTTTGCTGCTGTATAAAGTGAGATTTTCTAGTCAGTAGCCATCAGGACCAGTAGAGCTAGTTAAATCTGCCGTTTAATGTAGATGTTGATCAGCTTTCCCCCCCCCCACCATCCCCCTCCCCGGTGAACGATGATCCGTGAGCTGATCATAAAAGGAGTACGGTCGGTGGAATGGGCTGCCGTGCGAAGCCGACAATGTGATGCTGCAATGAATCCCCTCGCCGATCCTTTGCTGCTGCCGACTGCATCGACATCATCTCTGGCCTTCGTGGACTTGCCTAGCTGGTTTGCCCTAGTGGGTAAGGTGCTCGCCCCCCCTCCGATCGAAGGTCTGGCTGCTGTCGTGGGCTCGAGCCCATTGGTATGCGTGAAGCGCTCGAATAGAGATTAAGTTCTCGTATGATGCTATACAAAAGGATTTTTTGTGACTTCCTCTGCGAGTACGATAGCCGATAGGACCCCGGCCAAGCCCAGGCAGTCAAATATAGCTCGTATTGTTAACAGGCTGTCCTGGCTCTCTTGGCGTTGCACAATCGGCAGCACGAATAAACCGAATGCATCGTCGGTGCACCGAATGCTCCCCGCTCCGTCCGTCCCCTCCTCGGCTCACATGACCTTGGCTCCGTTCTTGGAGGATTGTCATTTCTCAACTGATCAAACGATTCTGCATTTCAGTGATACCATGGGAAACAAAGGTGCATTCATCACGCTGACAGGCGGCGATCTCAAGCCCGTATTCACCACCTATGAAGCTGTGGTAAGTGGTCCGAAAGTCGATAAGCTATGCAAGACGTGCTGCTTGTAGTGTAAACCTCGCAAACTGTAGCTAAGATAGATTCTGATTCCTGTTTTAGCCGCACCCCAACGTGAAGCCGATGGCCTATGCGAATCCGCTGCTCAGCCTGTTGGCATGATCTGTGCTATGACCGTACGAGAGAAAGAGCAAGCATCCATATGCCTCCGGGATAATTCAAGGAGGGCGAATGCAGCCGGCTTCGCGGGATAACCGAGTGTACACGAAGCCGTCCTTCGCCTGCTGCCGATCAGCGGTGGCCTTGTGGCTTCCTATGCAGATATTTATTTTTATACGGCCGTCTGCTTTATACGGACGTTTTGCCAAGCAACAACTGCTGTCCTGCAGACTGTTAACTGTGTCACAATGCCTTTGAAATTAGATTACAGTAACGTGACATTTTCTAGTCGTGAGCCATCACGACTACTAAAGCAGTTAGATTTGCTCCTAAATGTCAACGGTTAACAGCTAGCCCAAACACCATCACGATGGGCGATCAATTACTTAGGCTGCTCTGTTAAGATCATAAGCGATCACAAGCCTTCAGGATCGAGCCCGACTGCAAAATCGATTGTAGAATGTGTGGACTGCCCCGCTTTTGGAATATAGGGTGCACTGCAGAGAGTCGATGTGCCTTTGGT
The DNA here is from genome assembly GCA_009760855.2 of Cristatella mucedo. Classification (NCBI taxonomy): domain Eukaryota; kingdom Metazoa; phylum Bryozoa; class Phylactolaemata; family Cristatellidae; genus Cristatella; species Cristatella mucedo. The sequence continues at coordinate 2,064,887 of WPIO01000054.1, forward strand.
CTTTGCCTGCGCTGGTGAGCAGCGGACTGCAGGGGACAAACTGCTGAACTGGCCACAATTTTTTATGACGACGGTGCAAGATCTCGCGAGGTTTCGTTTGCCGAATGCATGGTGCATGCGCTCTGTAGAGACATCGCAGGCTTGGCTCAGTGCGATTGAGCTTGATAGATGTTAGTATTTTTGGACGCGAGGCCCAGGGCCAAGCCGGCTCCCAGCGGTTCATGGCAGAATGCATGATCTAAGTGTGGTGGAATCAGGGTCGCAGCCACCGCATGCTGCTGCTGCTGCTGTCGCCGTGCCGAGTACAACTGCCGGCACGACAGCAGCACGCCCTGTCGGCTGCCCGTCGGACCGACGAAGCGTTGTGCGATCATCGCAGCAGACGACAGATGCTGCCGAGAGAAATGGTGACGCTGAAGCCACCTAAGGTACCCCTGAGCACGTCGGCTACGACACGTTTAGTTTAAGAAAAGGCGCTCCGGAAAATAGCTGCGAGGCGACTAGCCGAGTGGGTTACGACAATAATGTGACGGCCACGAGAGAACACGAGGAGGTCGCTTTGAGATCCAGGCCGTTTATCCACTCGGCCCGGATCTAAGCCAGCTTCCATTCCGAAGAGCTGAAGAATACAGTTGTGCACTCGATTGTGGGCTCGCTCGTGAGCACGATCTCATCGCCAAGACTTCGGTTTCCTGAGAGTTTCCGAGGAATTCGTCCGTTGCCGACCGCTAGTGTCGCCGGGAGCAGTCGGCAGGCGTAGTGTCACGTGACTTAAGCTCTGAGTCAGATTCAACAGTGCTGAGACGTCGCAGCCGCCTGCCGTGCGTCTGCACGACGGTGGGAAGCCTCACGACGGTGGGAAGCCTCACGCCGGCAGTGAGGTCACGTCTCCGCCGACCTCCGACCCCTTTCCGCCCCAGTGTAGCCGGTAGCGCCGACCACCCCACGACAGCGTTCGAAGGGTGAGCGCCCAGACGTAGATGTAGAAGACTGACAGCTCGCGTGTAACCCATGCTTTCACGAAGCACCACATCGAAAATGGCGGCCTCTTGTTCTGTAAAGAAATCGCCGGCTTGAGATTGGTTGTGTAGCGATGAAAATACGCACGACTTTCAGGCTGCCCAGTGAGGCGGCACCGGTGCGTTCGGGCAGGGGGTGACCACCGTTTATTCGAGGAGGGAGAAGGGAAAGGAAGTTTCAGTGACGCTTCTTCGACCGCGCCTCAGAGGGGCAGATCCCGCGAACCTCGGACAAGCCGGCGTTCGGACGGCCCGAGCGCCGGCTTGTCGACGCGTGAGCGGCGGCTGCTGCACACCGGCCGTCCGCACGTCGATAGAGTCGTCGAATCTGCGGCGTGACGGACAGGAGGAACGTCGACTGCTGCTACGGGCGCAGCCGAAGACTCTGGAGAGAAGCTGCCCGGAGTTCCACTTCAGCTGAGTTCAGCTCTCTTTCAGCAGCCCAACCGACTCGCTCGCTTTTTTCTCGCGCCACGCTATAAGCAGCTCGACGCCAGCCGCCGAGCCGGTAGTAGGACGCCCCCACGCGCGAAAAGCTTTCTTCCGGTGCTGTGGAGGGGGAGTGACAGGAAGAGGGCCATTTTCGAGCGCAGCCGACGAAAGTCAAGATGTCGGCGCCAAGCGACGGCAGCTCGAGCGGGGTCCGCAGGCAGTCGGGTGCGACACTCACCTCGACCGCGACGAAGAGAATGCAGTCGAAAAAGAACCAGGCCAGCAAGTGGCACGAATAGAAGAGCAGAGGCGACACGTCGAACATCCACAGGAACGCGACGGCGGCGAGCGGGCCGAACACGACCGGCTCAGCCAGCGGCTCGAGGACCAAGAAAAGCGGCGCCACCGCCATTCGCAGCTGCATCCACCTGTGAGAGAAAGAGGGCGGCGTGCGAACTGCGTCGCCGACAGCTCGAGTTGAAGCGAAGGCTGGAGGGCGGCGACGGCCCGAGAGAGGCGGCGGCTGCGGGACGGACGCACCTGATCATCCGGTCTTGCCAGGCCGCACGCGACGTAAGGCCCGGATCCTGCTGCACCGGCTGAGAACACAGCAGCATCTTGTAGCCTCTAGAAGCGGAAGCGCCGCCGCCACAGGATGTAGGCCGCCGTGATTCACGAGCCGCCCTGCGGTTGCCGCCGGGCTCGGCTGCGACGCCACTCGCACTTAAAAGCGGATTGCATTTTTACGATCGGCGCCGTAGCGACACAAGGCGACGACTGAAATGCAGGCAGGTGTCACATGCTCGCTCGCTGCCCGTCCTCGGCGGAAATGCAAGCGGGCGGTGAGATGGCGGCCGCATTACCTTGCACTTAAGAAAGAAAGTAAAAAATGAAGTAAGGATAACGTTTAATAATTAAAAATTATTGATAATAATAATTAATGCAATAAAATGTAAAAATAAAAAAATTAAAATTAAAAAACGCTAGATGATTGAACAGCCTCTTTTTTACAACGGCAGAAGCGCCTTAGAAGCAATCGCCGCCGCTTGCAGCGGCAACAAAGGATCGCCCGCCGAAGAGTTCGAACCCACGACCTCGCGGCCGGCGAGGGGGCGGACAGACTTCGGCAGGCCGGCGCACGCACCTGCCGAGGAGGGCGCGGCCCATGAAGTAGTCCTCGCCAATGTAGCAGCCGAACGCACGCAGGCCGCCGACGTCGTCCAGGGCGCTGCGCTTAACCAGGCACGACATTCCGGTGACGCAGTTGAAGCCGAGCGCGTTGGCAGCGAGGTAGATTCGCGCCTGGGCCGTGCCGAAGTAGACCTTCTCGAGGGCGCGCGACGGCGGCAGCTCCGTCGACGACCAGTCACCGTTGAGCATGAGCGGCAGCTGGTGCACGAGGCCGACGCTGCTCGACAGTAGCGCCGTGTTGACCATGTCGAGCACCGTGTCGCGCGTCACTGCGGCGGAAGCGGAACCGGAAGCGGCTGGCAGCCGGCCATTTGCGACCGCTCGCCCGGAGGCTGAGCGTACGTTCTCTCGTATATATTCTTGCTCACCGCCGCCCCAGGCGGCGGTGAAAAATACTTCGCCGATCTGAGCTTGGTCCACAATCGATTTCGTCATCTTTCGATTACAAGCCGAGATAATAAATCGCTTGAGCGGGCCCTTTGAAGTTCAGAGTAATTTGGGGCTCCGCCGCCTCAGCCGGCATTGCCTTAAGAATACGCGGAATCGCACTCGGGACAATTTCAAGTTATCGCGCTTTCGAAGCACCATTTTCGTGAAGAACCACGTACGCACGCACGTTAACTATTACAGGTGCGGTTTGGTCAATACGCTTTCCAACGCGTTAAACGGCTGCAAACGCACGATATATATATATATATATATATATATATATATATATATATATATATATATATATATATACACACACATGTATATATATATATATATATATATATATAAAGAGAGAGAGAAAGAGAGAGCACTAATTATGCGCTGCCTAGAAAAAGTGGTGCGCATTAGCAACAGCGCCGCTATGCGGCGCGTACATACAGATGCTGCGAGCTCGCACGCGGCATGACAAAATCGGAAAGATGGCGGAAAGGCTCGGAAAACAACGATCGTCGTCAGTGTGCGGTCGAAGCGCCGATCGACTGCGGAATCAGCCCGTGCACGTGACGTACGAGGCTCTACTTTTCCTTCACGTCCGACGCAACCCGGTACAGCTCGGCTGCAGCAAGGGCCGTCGCACGGCCCCCTACCTCAACATGCGGGGTTGGGGGCGACGCTCGGGGGCTTCCGTAGGACGCCTGCGAGGCTCGCTCGGCAGCTTCCGGTATCGCCGCCGCGAAGCTGAGAGTTCTGGGCCAGGTTTCAGCGTCGCACGTCGCCGCGTACTCACCTTTGATGCCGCTGTCCGAGATTAGGAAGTACGGGTATTTGGCATTGTCGTACGCGTTCAACATGTTGTTGACCTTCGGGTTCACGCCCACCTTTTGGGCTCCTGCGAAACGAGAAGGCGTCCGTTCGCGAATGGCGCTCACGTCCGTCAGGGGACCCCAGCGGAGGGGAGCAGCGAGGACGCTCCCGGACTGGGGTGGTGGGGGGGGGGGTAAAGGAGCTCGCGGCCGCGTGGCACACGTGGGCTTATTAGGAACGCATACGAGTGGCTGACGTCGCGTAGGTCGAAACAATGTTATAATTTATTATATTCTAATTAGTAAAGCAATTTTTTTTATCAAATCTTACTTCATTTAATGGCCTCGTTTGTGTGGAGGCAGAGAAGCCTTAGCGGCAATTATCGCCGCTTGCTGTTGGCAATAAAGAATCGCCCAACTGCAGGATTCGAACCCACGTGACCTCGGTCACGAAGAGCGAGCACCTTACCGCCCGGGCAATCACGGCTGCAGGTGGAGCCCTCCACTCCGAGCCCAGCAGCAATCAAGTCCCTCCAAAACTCTGAGGTAAACTTCCTTCTTATTTAAAATTATTTAAAAAATTAAATATTATTTATATTAAATACTACTAAATTAAATCATAATTATATCTAACATTAAATATAAAATATTCTTTATTATAAAGGAAATAAAGCCACTCCTTCCCCGAAGCCGAAACGCTCTGCGGCTCTGCATCTAATGAGCTGAGAATTTCGCGAAAGCTCGACAGCGTATCCACGTCTTTAAAGCTCAGCTGGTAGGCGGGGCGGGGGGGAGGAAGCTCGCCGGACTTTCGACAGCAGGGAGCCACGTCGACGACCGAAAAAATACTCGTTGCCAAGGAAACTACGGATCCATAACTATTACCGCAAGCTTGTCTTTTGCGGTGACTCCGACGCCATTTTCACCGCGTCGCAAACGAGCACGCGAACCGTTCGTTCTCAGCGCGGCTATTCCGCAAGCCGAGAACGAGGCGCTACAGTCACGCGACGCGAACCGAGCGCCGCACGACGTCTTCAACGCCCGAGGACTTCCGCTCGAGGAGTTCCAGAAATTCTCACTCGCTTCCTGTGAATCTGGCCAGCGCTCTACGCCCGCGCTCATTATACTTGTGGCTGCCGCGTCTCACCTAGCTCGTCACCATTCAGCAGTGGGCGAAGGAGATTAGGTGAATGACGCAGAGAACGTCACGAACGTCGGCCATATTGAACCATTCGGCAGGAGGGCAGAGGCGGCCGTACGCAAAATAGTAAACATATAGACAAAATAATATAAATAACATACATATATATAAATATATATATATATTATTTATATTATACAATATATATATATATATAATACAATATATATATATAATACAATATATATATATATATATAATACCGTAAATATAGTAATAGTATAGAGAAAATGACACCAAGACACCAAAAGCAAACGAGCGGACGAAATTATAGCTCCAACGCGGGTGGCCAGTGCAGTCCGACCCGGAACAAAATGCACAGCCCGTTCGACAAATCGCACCGACGGCACGCTCGCTCCAACTTCGCCCCAGCGCGAGCCAGTAGCATCAGATGCTGTATGCGAACGTCGCGAACGGACGTCGGAGAGCGGACGTTTCTGCCCGGAAATCGACTGGTCCCACGCGGCGTGCACGATACGCGGCTCAGCGCGAACCGGCGCGGATTGGGGGTCGATAAATCAAAGACACCTAATCGGCGCTGATTAAGCGGCAGTCGAGCTAGCGATCTTAGTTTTTCGCTCGGAGCGACGGCAGTTCTTTCGCCGTCGCGAGTTGGACGCGAAATCGCGAGTCAATAAATAACCAAACGTAAAAAGTGCTAGCGAACAGAAGCAAGCCGCCAGCGGTCACGAACGCTAACGACGGGGGAGAGAAGGGGGAGGGAGAGAAGGGGGAGAGAAGGGAGAGAAGGAGGAGAGAGGAAAGACGCTTCAAGGTGCGCTTGCACGAGCGACTTTCCTCCTAAATCGGCAACGATTTTAAACCGATTTCCCTCCGGTTTCCGGACCACTACGTCACCATAGGACATCACATTTTGGTGGGCAGGGCGCAAGTCAGCAGAAACTCTCACGAATCTGCGGAGAATCTGCTTCTACTAATCTTCTCTAATCATCAAATCAATCTCTAATCAATTCTACTAATCTAATCTTCTACTAATCTTCTCCAATCACTTCTCTAATCACGGAGAATCTGCTTCTACTTTTTTGGCTCCTCATCGGTCAAGCCGACCAATCAAAACCCCGGGCGGGATGCGTTCTCACGTACGCCTGCCGGCCAAAACAAAAATGGCTGACGCTCGTAGGCTCGAGTTAAATCAAGGCGTTCCGAGCGAGTCTTTGAACGTAGAATGCTTATGCGTTGTAGCCTCGGCTCAAAACTTATTTTTCTAGACACAAGAAGCCAAGCGTCTGTTTATGGAATCCACCAACATACCCGCACGTAACGGCACATTACTTGGCACTATACACCGGAACGTCGGCTCACATTACTTGTATCACTCCACACAGACTATATGGGTGTCATGCAGGAGAGTTTTTTATATCGCACTCACAGCCTACGTGGCTTTCGGTACGCATTCGGTAGCCAACAGACTTCATCTCACGCAACAAAGAGAAAGTGAGAAGCATAGCTAAGTCAGGAGAGCAGTTAAGGTAGTGAGTAGCATGGAAGCAGCAGCTCAGGACAACTGGAAAGGATGTGCCATAGTCGGCAGTAGGAGAGTAGTTGTCGTTGCGTACGAATTCTGGAAGTGAGTTCCACAGTCTAGAATCTGCAGAGCAAAAGCTTCTGTCGCAAAAAAGGTCTTAAGCTGAGGAATGGAATAGCTACACCAGCGGTTCTCAACCTGTGGGTCGTGACCCCTTTGGGGGTCGAACGACCCTTTCACGCGGGTCGACTAAGACCGTCGGAAAACACGCATTTCCGCATTTTGCACACAATCATTTTATTATTCGGAGTCGCCACAACATGAGGAACTGTATTAAGGGGGTCACGGCATTAGGAAGGTTGAGAACCACTGAGATACACAGCTGTCCCGAAAAAGCTCTTTTTTTTATATACTTACATAGTTATTCTTTACATTCTTCTCATACTACTCTACAATGGTGACTGCAGCGGCGAACTCAACTTCTGCAGACAATGGCTAGGTGAACCGCGATGGCACACTAGGTAAGGCAGTTGCTTTTCACGACCTCGGTACCGAGGCCGTGGATTCAAATCCTGCGCTGAGCAATCTTTTATCGCCGCTGCAAATGGCTGTGACAGCCGTAAAGGCTCTTCTGTCGCTGTCTAAAAGAGACTGCTAAATCAGCTAGTATTTTTTTAGGTGGGTTTCTGGGGAAACCCTCTACCAGCCTCCAGCATTAGAGAGCACGGACTACTGCAAGTCGGCCATCGAGGTTTCCTGAACCGATAATGCAAACGCCCTAACTGGGAGAAAAGTCGACGCGGCGGCTAGGGGAAAATTAAATGGTGCAAACGCAGCCTAAGGAAGGGAGGAAGGGAAGGGAAGACAGCTTCAGGAAGAGCCGAGGGCAGAACGTCCGGGGGCAGGGCCACAGACAGACAGACGGCAGCAGAGACAGCCTCCAAAACGATGCCCTGGGCACCATCCGGTGCACCGGCATCCGGTCCGATAAGCATTCGGCGTAAGCTGGTTTAGAAATGTCGCGCGAGGCCGAGGCTGGCCGGAAGGGCAAGCAGGCCGACGCCCAGGCTTGCCTGGGCAGGCCCACGTGTCCTGCTGCCGAAGCTGGCGGTTCGGGATCGGCCCCAGCCCCTGTTTTATCAACTAATTAAGGAGGAGCCCGCTAATCTCGACTCTCCTGTCAACTCGTCTCGTCGTTACTCGGCGCAAGCATGGCGGCCGGAAAGCCCCCTTGGCCTGCGAAGGAAGGGGGTCGTGACCCGACATTTGGACACAGCCCAGCGGAAGTTTTCGCCCCTTTGACCTTCTATTGGCCGCCATTAAGACAAGGACTAACTTGCATCGCCCATTGAAACTTCTGCGACGACTATCTGACGAACGGCGCCTCGACTATAATCGAAGCCGAGTAGCGAATGAGTGCGGACGCCTCTGTTCGAGTCGACTCTCCCCTTTACTGCGGCCCAAACGGTTCATTGCAGATGCCGTCGTCCGAGCCTGGTGGCCGGACGACGTTTCCACAGCGCGCCTATCTCTCGCAGACTTCTGCCTTTCTTCCGTGTTTCTGGCTTACGACACTCGGCTGCTGCGATCCTTTATTGCCCCTCCCCCCCCCACGGAAGCAGTGGCTTCAAAGTGGCTGGAAACAGCCGTAAGAGATCTTCTGTCGCTATATCAACGGGGCTATTGAATCAGCTGAGCTTATAATAGTAATAGTAATAATACACTTGATAAAGCGCCCTCGGAGAACTCAATCTCTTTCTAGGAGCATTTACATTTGCAGCAAAGGAGACACGATCGAATGGTGAGTGGTAGCACGCTCGATAAACAACATGAATAGCATGGTTAGGGGTGCCGTGCACAGGGGGTCAGCATGCAAGTGCTGTTAATGGCAGCATGCAACAGTGTCAGCACGCACAAGCGCACAAAGGACGAATAGCAGGGACCCACTAAATGCTGTGACAAATAGGTTTGTTTATATAAGGGGGGGGGTGTGAAAGCAGCAAACCTGCAGGTGCCCCGCAGAGCAGCAGCAGTAGCACAAGCCAGGTGCATTACACTCCTTTTAAAATAACCAATAAAATAATTTAAACTAAACTAAAAATTAAATAATAATAGCAATAATTAAATAAAAACAATAATTAGAAAATAAAAACAATAATTGGAAAATATAAATAATTTAAAATTATAATAAAAAATGTACAATGAAATTGACTTAAGCATCCTCCCTCCCTTAAACATCCTCCCATTCCTTTTAAGATCCCCTCGAAAGTGCGACACGCGTCGCTTCAGTCGCCTTCAATTCCTGTCAATTTGTTGCTTGGCTCCTAGATGCTGGCTCCTACTATTCCCTCTTGAATGCCCCCCTCTCATCCTCTCCAATGTGCTCTCATCCTCCTCTCGTGCTCCTTGGCTTCCAGTCGGCTTTTAGCAGTTCCTCGCACTAAATAGAATGGAACATATACCGGATGTGGGCACTCGAAGGCACTGGCGATCGGTCGTATCCTTGGCCACAAAGTATGACTACACTGTACTCATCCGGCAGCCATCAGAGACACGGCCTCAGGAATTGGTGACTACAGCCACATGCACACAAAATAGAAAATGGACAGCAATGATGCCTCAGACAATCATACGAGGTCGGCCACACAGCAGCACAATCTCCACTACCCTCATCTCATAACTACGTTAAGCCGGAGTTGGGGAACGGTGTGTCAACAAGAGCAGCCGAAGGACCCCATCAACCCCTCCCCCATCGATCACCCCCTCCCCAAGTGACTCACTCTTGCTCGAATGTTGCACTGCTGCAAGCCGAGGCAGCTCGAACGAAGGCGAAAGTCACCTTACCGACAAACAGTCTTGAGTCGACGTCCGGATACTTGGCCATGAGACTCTTTATCATGGCGATCAACTCGACCTGATGTTCACTTTGTACGCAAAATAAAATCTCATACTGCAAAAGAGCAACATGTAAGCAAAACAGCAATTTGTGGAAATGTCAACATGCATAGCACTTAGGCAGATAGTGAATACTCAAAAGGGGAGAGGAGTGAGAGTGACAGAAAGACAAATAAAGACAAGACTGGGACATAGAGACAGACACAGATAAATAGACAGATATATTGACGGATAGATAGAGAGAACAGACAGACAGACAGACAGACAGATATAAAGACAGACATGCAGACTGACAGAGACAGACATAGAGAGACAGGTACAGATAGGCAAGTATGAAGAAACATTAAGGGCAAAGAGGAGGGAGAAAGAAGGATAGGGAGGGAGTAATATATAAAAAAAATTCATTTATATAGCGCCCCAAGAGAGCCTAGTCTCTATTCAGGCGCTTCACATATGCCTCGGGGCTCGAGCCCACGACCTCAGTCAGACCTTGGTTCTCGGGGCGAGCACCTTAACCGCTAGACCAAACCAGCTCGGCAGTAAAAAATATAGAGGGACACAGAGAGACATACAAAGATGGAGAGAGGGAGAGAGAGAGAGAGAGAGAGGGAGTGAGAGAGAAGTAGAGTGATGGAGAAAGAGTCAGCAGCCTGCTGATTCAGCAGGACACTGACCATCTTGGACAGGACTAAAGACTTACTCACCCCACAAACAAGTCGTACCACAAGATGAGCTGACAGTAGCCAATGCTCGCTAGGGCACATTAGCAGCAGCAAAAGCAACTCGAATAATTACTTTGTCTGCCTGACCGTCACGTGTCATGCCATTTGTCATGCTGTAGTGACAAGCGTGGACAGCTCCGTCTCAGTCTCTCTATCTATCTCTATCTCTTTCTCTCTCTATTTATCTTCTTATCTCTCTCTCTCTCTCTCTCTCTCTCTCTCTCTCTCTCTCTCTCTCTCTCTCTCTCTCTCTCTCTCTCTCCCTATCTCTATCTCTCGGGTGCAGACTCATCATTTCCATTTGAGCATGCTGATATTCCGGCAGATAACTACCCTGCTGCCCCACCCACTGCATTCCCAGCAAGGTTTCTTCTGCTGTTTCAACTCTCCGTTCTGCTTGCCCACAGTGGGCAAGAGGTTCAAAGTTAGAGGGTGCTAGAATCTTCGGCGGGAGAGAAAGGTCTTGCTCGAGACCATCCCGGGTCCGAGAAGGCTGAATTGCACAGCAGATTGCAAAACAAGCTTGGGAGAGCCTGCGCGGGGGAAGGGTGCGGTGTGGCTGGATACATGCCGTGGAGCTAGTTCGGTGACGCCGAGAGTGCTGAGAATGCACCTTACTCACAGGTCCATGCAGGCCATCGAAACCACCGAGAGACCTTACGCGATCCTTAGACTGTCTATAAAGTGTGCCGATTTCGATCAAGAGCAGGCAGTAGCCAGTATCCAGTGCTGCTTGCTGAAACGAGCAGCCTGACTTGGTAACAACAGGCAGCCTGAGAGGACCGACCAGCTGTGGGGTCATATAGGTCATCTATTTTGCTCCCTATGCTGTGTCTACGATTCGGGTGATGTGAGCACGGCATTTTCACAGCTTCGTGGACGATGTACTATAATCGAGCATACATAGGTAACTGCCTCCATCTCTTTGGGAAGATTAATGCTGCAGTTGTTTCTTGTCACTATATTTTTTATTGGTTATAAAATGCTGCTGCCTAAAACTATGCGAACCGCCTTGCCCCAGACTTGCTTTCCTATCATTTCTGCACTTTCCAGTGACGTTTGAATGATCGATGACAGACCGGAGGCGATCTTGCTAGCACTCCCTAGCGAAGTCGATCGGCACATGCTACGTATAAAAAGGCTCAAAAAGCCGCTCGATCCAGAGATAAGTAAACTAGGGAAAATATAACGACAAACTTTTAAAAATCTACACTGTAATATATATATATATAATATATATATATATATTATATATAATATATTATATATTGTATACAATATAAAACTATAAAATATAATGACACGGTCCGGAAATGCTCAGCGATGATCTTGCAGTATTTCTGAAACAAGGAGGACAGATGGAGGAAAGGAAAGTAGACGAGGATAGATGGAAGGCGGGGATGGGCTTGCTGCACCGCTCAGCTCACACCAGCTTCGCATCTCGTACCACCTCAGCTTAAAAGCAGTCGCCGCAGTAGCACACACGCACGATTCAGGTCAAGCAGACGGGCAGCGCCAGCTGCTCACCGGTGAGTAATCCAAGTGGAAGAACGTCTCGAGGTTCCTCTGCAAGTTCGGATCAGCCATGTTGACTAGAGGCTTGGCGATGGTCACTCCAGGATACGCGATGCTGCTGTCTCTGACGATGGGCTTGTGCAACTTGTGCCGCCTGTGACGACGACCAAGACGAGTGTGAGCAGAAGAGAAAGAGAGAGATACAAAGAGTGAGAGAGAGAACGAGAGATACAGAGAGAGAGAGAGAGAGAGAGAGAGAGAGAGAGAGAGAGAGAGAGAGAGAGAGAGAGAGAGAGAGAGAGAGAGAGAGAGAGAGAGAGAGAGAGAGAGAGAGAGAGAGAGAGATAGAGAGAGAGAGAGAGAGAGAGAGAGAGAGAGTGAGAGAAGAGACACAGAGAGAGAGAGAGAGAAAGACAAGAGAGAGACAGACAGACAGAGACAGACAGAGAGAGCAAGAAAGACAAGAGACAGTAAGAGACACAGAGAGAAAGAGAGAGGAGAGAGAAAGACAAGAGAGAGAGAGAGAGAGAGAGAGGGAAAGAAAAGAGAGAGAGAGAGAGAGAGAGAAAGACAAGAGAGAGAGAGAGAGAGAGAGAGAGAGAGGGGGAAAGAAAAGAGAGAGGAGAGAGAAAGACAAGAGAGAGAGAGAGAGAGAGAGAGAGAGAGAGAGAGAGAGAGAGAGAGGGAAAGAAAGAGAGAGAGAGAGAGAGAGAGGAGAGAGAAAGACAAGAGAGAGAGAGAGAGAGAGAGAGAGAGAGAGAGAGAGAGAGAGAGAGGGGGAGAGAGACAGAGATTGGCAGTCGAGAGACCACACTAGCACTTGGCTCGAGGCAGCCGAGGGCAGTGATGCAAGGCGAAGCAGCAGCAGCAGCAGAAGAAGCGAAAAAAGCTCGAGCGATCAAACTCGACAACTTCAAGGATGCTGCTAAGGCAACGGAGTCGAGGAGCTGCAGAAGAGAGTGGAGACAGACAGCGCAGAGCTCTTGGCTCGGGGAGGCTCGGCTCGCTGGTCGTCATTGCCATGCTCCGGGCGATGAAAAAAGAGTTGCGAGTTACATTTGCATGAGACTCGTGATGCAAGTGCCGGGACGGCCGCAATTGGTGCAAAACAAGTCGAAGCATGTATCCTGCTGTAATTACACAATTAACCTCTGAAGAAAGGCGCTCGGGGGGGGGGAATCCATTAAAGCTGCATCCACATTGGCGCAAGTTCGGAGTTGAGATACTTGAAGAACTTGAGGAGAACTTGAGGCTACGTCATCTGCTTTGACTGGTTACGGCCGGGCAGGGGACGAGTGGCTGACGGCTGAGGATCTGAGTCGAAGAGCGAGAGCTCTTGAGTACAGAAATCTATTGACAAAAGACAGCTGCAAACAGAAGGACGGCGGCTAAATCTGTACGGCTGCTATTTAAGCCAAATGGCAAACTTTATGACCTCCACACTTCAGAGATCTCTCTTGCTGCCATTGCTGGCTGCATCACTGTGTGTGCGTGGGTGCTAGCGTGTACGTGCCTCATCTCTCTCTCTCCTTTTTCTCACTCAATCTCTCTTCTTCCTTCGTTCCCTACCTTCCAGCTCTCAATCTCCCCATCTTTTCTTCGCGGCATCTGGTCTCCCTGCAACATGTGCTCAAGGACGCACGGTTTCCAAGGAGGCAGTCACGTGGTGTCGACGCAGCCACTTTCCCCTCGGCCTACACAATGTCCGGAAAGAGTCCACCGGACGGATGGATGGAGTCAGACCGAGCTTGCTTTCCTTGGTTGCTACGCACCGGGCAGCTCGTAGGCCAGAGCATAATACAAACGCATTCCTGGCCAACGTGCACTCTCTATAAAGTCTCAAGAGCAGCAGCGTGCAAGCAATCAAAGCTAAACCTGATCAAGGCCACGGGCACCGGACACGACTCGCATGGCCAGCCCCAGCCAATCGGGACAGAGATCTTTACGAACCGGCTCCCTGCACTCGGCTGCAGCCAGCCACGAGCACGAGGAGGAGGACACGTGGTCGCTAGGGGGCTGCGGCCGGCCACCTCTAGGGCTGACTCTAGTGGCCATCTCGTCAGCGGCTGGCCACACCACAAGCAGCAACGACTCGCGGCTGGAACGCTGGAGTCCGGATAGGGAGGAGGGGCAGCAGAAGCAGCAACGACGTCACAGGGGGCGACTACGACTCGGCGGCAGCTGTGCCTGCAATCGCCGACGTCGGCCTGCCGCACGAACCAGGCAACCGCGACCTGGGCGGTAACCTCGAGGCCCGCAGTCGTGCAGGCTATCCAGCCCGGCTGCTGCGAGGGCCTGCAGGGGCCAGCACCTCCTTCCCAGCCATCCCATCCCGGAAGCTCGACTCGCCTCCTCGAGGAGTCTCGAGATAAGGCAGCACGGCAGCGTAGCCTCGCGGTCATCGTTCCCGGCATTCTCGGCAGCTGCTGTCGGAGGGGGCCCTGCGTGCGGTCGGTCCTGCTTGTCGGTCCCCCCCTGTCCCCCCTCCCCCCCAAGCATCTGCTCATCACGCTCGACTGGCAGAGGGCCGGCATGCTCGAGGTCTCCAGTGTATGAGGCGGGTGCCGAGTGAAGGTCACTTGAGCTCCAGGCGTGCGACTACTCGAGCCATGCGCTGCTACATCGCGGCAGCTCGGACACCCGTTGATTGAGTGCGGTCAATGCATGTCTTTTGCGGCATCTCTTCATGCCTCCGCAGCACAAAAGCACAAAAGCCGCCCCGGGAGGCTTCTAAGGATTGATGGATAACGCAGCCAATAAACAACAACCGTATCTCTATCGATACTCTGTCAAGCTTGCGACATATGCAGGTATGACTAACGTCGGCTTCTCCGGTGTCATTTGCCAGCGATGGTATTCAGAAGAAGTCCTTACTGGCTATCTCTCTTGCCCTCTCTCTCACTCTCACATTCTTTATATATTCTCTCCTTCCTCCTCTTCCCCTTCTCTCTCTGTCTCTGTCTCTCTGTCTCTGTCTCTCTCTCTGTCTCTGTCTCTCTCTCTCTGTCTCTCTCTCTGTCTCTGTCTCTCTCTCTGTCTCTGTCTCTCTCTCTCTCTCTCTCTCTCTCTCTCTCTCTCTGTCTCTCTCTCTGTCTCTCTCTCTCTCTCTCTCTCTCTCTCTCTCTGTCTCTGTCTCTCTCTCTCTGTCTCTCTCTCTGTCTCTCTCTCTCTCTGTCTCTCTCTTTCTCTCTCTCTATCTATCTCTCTCTCGCTCTCTGTGTCTTTCTCTGTCACAGTCTCTCTCTTTTTCTCTCTCCGCCTCTTCTGTGTCTTTCTTCCTTCCATCCCATGTTTTACCTCTGCTCCCTTTTACCTCTGTCCATCAACCTGAGCAACCTGTGTGTGCACGAACGGTAGGACACTCTAAGGGGGAGGGGCCAGGACTCCAGGTTACTCCTCTTCATCAGCCAGTTCTCAAGGTACCAGTACAGTAGCTCCGGAACACAAGCAACTATTTGCTGAAGCCGACGACGACACACTCAACCTTCGTGTCACGCGGCACCGGGAGCTGGCAGCCATTGTCGCTCGTAAGAATTCGGAGCAAACAGTACAACAATGCCGGCAATAGCTCCAAGCTGCCTGTATCCAGCCAGGGCCAGTTGCTGCCCTCTCCGATGCCACGCCCCTAATTATGTATACACTGAAGCCTGCAGCCACCTCGAGTGTAGCCTGGCAGTGCTAGGGGCCAGGAAGCTGGTACCGCCTGGCAGTACTAGGGGCCAGGAAGCTGGTACAGCCTGTCACAACCATCAGCAGCAGCAGCTGCTGCCACTAAAGCTGGAAATAGCAGGACAGCTAGGGAGCGCTAGAGAGCAGCATCGGCCGGGGAGTGTGCTGGTGCTTCGAGAGAGAGAGAGAGAGAAAGTGAGAGAGAGAGAGAGGGGAGAGAGAGAGAAAGTGAGAGAGAGAGAGTGAGAAAGAGGGAGTAAGAGAGAGGGAGAGAGAGAGGGAGAGCGAGAGAGAGAGAGACAGTGAGAGACAGAGAGAAGGAGAGGGGGAGAGGGGGAGTGAGAGAGTGAGAGACAGGGAGAGAGAGTGAGAGAGCAAGAGAGAGTGAGAGAGCAAGAGAGAGAGAGAGAGAGGGAGAGAGGGAGAGCAAGAAGGAGTAAGGGAGTGAAAGAGAGAGAGGGAAATCAAGAAGGAGTGAGAGAGTGAAAGAGGGAGAGACAGAGAGAGACAGAGAGGGACTGCGAGAGTGAGAGAGAGAGAGAGAGAGAGAGAAAGAGAGAGAGAAAGTGAGAGAGAGAGAGAGGGGAGAGAGAGAGAAAGTGAGAGAGAGAGAGAGTGGGAAAGAGGGAGTAAGAGAGAGGGAGAGAGAGAGGGAGAGCGAGAGAGAGACAGTGAGAGACAGAGAGAAGGAGAGGGAGAGAGGGGGAGTGAGAGAGTGAGAGACAGGGAGAGAGAGTGAGAAACAGAGAGAGGGAGAGAGAGAGGAAGAGAGAGAGAGAAGAGAGGAGGAAGTGAGGAGAGAGGGGAGAAGGAGAAGAGTAGGGCGAGAGGATGGAGAGTAGAAAGAGAAGAGGCAAGAGCGAAGAGAGAAGGAGAAAAGGAGAGATAAGAGGTAGGAAGATAGAGGGAAGAGCGAGAGAGAGGGAAGAGAAAGGAGCGAGGGAGAGGGAGGAGGAGAGGAGGAGAGGAGAGGGAGGTAGAGAGTAAAGAGGAAGAGAGGAGGAGATTGAGAGGGAGAGGAAAGAGAGATCTAGAGAGAGGGGAGACAGGGAGAGAGAGGGTGGGAGGAGAGAGAGAGAGGGAGAAGGAGAGAGGAGGGAGACGGGAGGAGGGGAGGGAAGCGAAGAGAGGAGAGAGAGAGAGAGAGAGGGGAGAGAGAGAGAGAGAGAGAGAGGAGAGAGAGAGAGAGAAAAGGAATGAGAGAGCTGGGAGAGGAGAGGGGTAGAAGAGCTGGAGAGAGAGAGAAGAGGGGAGAGAAGAGATAGAGAGGGGAGGAGAGAGAAGGAGATTGGGAGGAGAGATGAGTAGAGGGAGCAGATAGAAGAGGAGGAGAGGGAGGGAAGGGGAGAGGAGAGTAGAGGGGGAGAAGAGGGAGGTAGGAGGGAGAGGGACGATAGAGAGTAGAGGAGGAAGGGGAGAGGGAGAGAAGGGGAGAGAGGGGAAGAGGAGAAGGAGGAGAGAGAGAGAGAGAGAGAGGAGAGAAGAGAGAGGTGAGAGAGAGGAAGGGAGAAGAGAGGGGAGGGGGGAGAGAGAGAGGAGAGAGAGAAGAGAGGGAGCAGAGAGAGGGAGAGTGAGAGAGAGAGGAGGGGAGAGAAGGGGAGAGAGAGAGAGGGGGGGGGGATAGGGTGGAGTGAGAGAGACGAGAGGAGAAGGAGAGAGTGAGGGAGGCGAGGAGAAGTAGAGAAGAGGTGAGAGAGAGAGAGAGAGAGAGAGAGAGAGAGAGAGAGAGAGAGAGAGAGAGAAGGAGGCAAGAGAGCTAGTAGAGAGGAGAGAGGAGAGAGAGAAGAGAGAGGAGAGAGGAGAGAGAGAGAGAGAGGAGAGAGGAGAGAGAGGAGAGAGAGAGAGAGAGAAGAGGAGAGGAGGAGAGGGAGGAGGGAGAGAGGAGGGGAGAGAGGGGAGGGATAGAGAGGAGAGGAGAGGGGAGAGAGAGAGAGGGGGAGGGATAGAGAGAGTGAGAGACAGGGGAGAGAGAGGGGAGAGTGAGAGAAAGAGAGTGAGAGAGAGAGAAAGAAAGAGAGAGAGAGAGAGAGAGAGAGAGAGAGAGAGAAAGAAAGAGAGAGAAGAAGAGAGAGAGAGAGAGAGAGAGAGAGAGAGAGAGAGAGAGAGAGAGAGAGAGAGAGAGAGAGAGAGAGTGAGAGAGTGAGAGAGTGAGAGAGTGAGAGAGTGAGACAGAGAGAGCCTGCTGCTTCTTCTTGCTTCTGCTGGTCCTGCAGACGAAGACGAATGGACCGCTGGAGGGCAGCTCGATGTCCCTTGAGGGTCAGCCAACGGATGGACGAGATGGAACCGAATGAACTTGGCGATCGAAGGAAATCGAATCGTCTCGCCTCGCCTCACTTGATCAGCCGTTGACAATTTCTCAACGGGGCTTTGTAACCACCTGGCTAGTCGGGCTGCCCTATGGCAGCAGAAGGAGGCAGCCGAGCCGAGGGCTATAAGACAATGGGATCTGCACGACGAATGACGTCGCGATCGAGAACGGAGTCACTAAAGGCAAGCATTGGCAGCGGCTCAAGGCAAGAGTAGGGCGGCAGCCTGCGTCACAGGCAACATATCTATCTCTCAGAAGGCAGCAGCCGATGTCCGATTGCCTTCTGAGAGCATGGTGCACTCGGGGAGCACGGTGCACACTGGGAGCTGCTGTCTCTGCTGCAGCAGCAGACATGGTGGCCACTGGCTTCGGTACGGTTGGGGCACCGAAGCAACAAGGAAACGTGGCATGGATCTATCCTTCACAATCAGAGCTGACTGCGCGATCGGAAGCTGCTGCAAGCAGCGCTTAGGAGGGAGAGTGAGGAGGCGAGTACTGGAAGAGTGGGCCCCCTCGGAGGTGCCCACAACAGCCATTGGCAAGGGCTTGCAGCTGGAGACACTCGCACATACGAGGGCGCTCGGGGTGGGGGCCCTCGAACCGGTGCTCGAAGCAGTGTCGACGAGCACATCGGCCAATCATCGACGGTGTGCGACAGGTGGCAACCAGTTCACAGCATCATAGACGGCGAAAGTCGTCCCTCTCGTCTCTTGAGTACCGTTGGCGACAGAAGCTTTAGCTCTGCATTTCCTAGACTGTGGAGCTCATAATAATAATAATAATAATAATAATTCACTTGATAAAGCGCCCTCAGAGAACTTAATCTCTCTCTAGGCGCTTTACATTTGCTGTATGTCCACAATTCTTAAGGAACGACATCTACTTTCCTAATGCCGACTATGGCACAACTTTTCCAGCCGTCCTGAGTTGCTACTGCCAAGCTACTCACTACCTCAACTGCCCAACTCCCAGACTCAACTACATCAACTATTATATTACTCAAGCTATACTTTTCACTCCCCTTTGTTGCGTGAGATGAAATCTGCTGGCTACCGAATGCGTGCTGAAAGCCACTTAGGCTGCGAGTTGAAGAGCTACTGAAAACTCTCCCTCGTAACGTCCATTAAGTCTTTTCGGCTAGAGTTACAGTCCAAGATATATTACATTACATCCTTTCGTGTATGTTCTCATAGGTACCTTTACCCGTGTCTTTCTGTTACCTGTGCTCTGTGTGAACTTGTCTGCTGTAGCTCTGAGGGTCGTTGCCTGATTACTGAAGCTTTGAAGTCTGACTTGTTGTCTCTCTGTAGTACATGACCTGTAATGTGTCTACATTGTGCATCATCTCAATAGCATGCTCGTGCAAGTGTGTGTGCATGTACACGTGTGTGCGTGTGTCTAATGATAATAATAATAAAAATAACACACTTGATGAAGCGCCCTCAGAGAACTCAATCTCTTTCTAGGCGCTTTACATTTGCTACTACACGATCAGATGGTTTGTGGTAGCGAGCTCGATAAATAACAAGAATAAAAACGGTTAGGGGTGACATGCACAGGGTAAGCATGCAAGTGTGGTTAGTGGCAGCATGTACAGTGTCAGCACCCATAACCACATCAAGGACGAAAGACGGGGACCCACTAAATGCTGTGATAAATAGGTGTTTTTAATTTCTTTTTAAATGTGGTCAAGTCAGGGGATGTCGTGACGAAAGTCAGGAGTGAGTTCCAGGCTTTGGGAGCGTACAAACTAAAGACACGGTCTCCAAAGGATTTGAGGTTTGTATGAGGTATATGTAAACAGTTGGATTCCGAAAAGCATGTGGTACGATGCTTAGCCTCGTGGGGCAGTAGATCTGATAGGTAGGCTGGAGCCAAAGAATGAAGGGACCGAAAAGTGAGTGAAAAAATCTTGAAGTCGATCCGTTGCTTGACTGATAGCCAGTGCAAGTCGGCGAGAAGTGGTGTGATGTAGCAACTGCGACACTCACGACAGACAAGCCTAGCTGGAGAGTTTTACACTAGCCGTAGGGCGCCTTATCGCACTGGCTGGTAGACCAGCAAGTAGTGAGTTACAGAAGTCAAGAGGATATGTCGCAAGTCCATGGACAAATTTAGATGGGGTATCCATGCCTAAGCAAGCCCAAATATTAGCAATGTTATGTAGCTGAAAGTAGGCAGACTTGATTGTGGAGCTGCTGCACCAGTTTCAGCCTCCTCGTGCTCTCAGGTCCCATTCCTCTGCTTAAAGACCATTGGCGACAGAAGCTTTAGCTCTGCAGGTCCTAGACTGTGGAACTCGCTTCCACAATTATAAGGCAACGACAACTACTCTCCTGCTGCCGACTATGGCTCATCCTTTCCAGTGGTCCTGAGCTGCCACTTCCACGTGTCACCACCTCAACTGCCCCCCACTCTGCTATGCTTCTTAATTTCTCTTCGTTGCATGAGATGAAGTCTGTTAGCTACCGAATGTGTACCAAAAGTCATTTAAGCTGTGAGTGTGCTATGCAAAACTCTCCTGCGTAACACCCACGTAGTCTTTATGGCTCTATGGAGTTACAGAGATACATCACCTCTAACGAAATCATCATACCTAACACATCACATCTAACAGAAGGTCACTCTGGAACATGACACCTAGATTTCGTGCAGATTCAACAGGAGCTATGCTGGCAGAGCCGATTTTGAGCTTTAGCCTTTCCAATATCTGAAAATCACTTGGTTTGCCCATAACTAGTAAGTTGGTTTTACCACCATTCAATTTAAGAAAGTTTGCTGCCATCCATGTGCAGATGTCATCAATCGATACATGCAGCAAGGGAGTTGAGAGAACTCGAGGTGTTCGAAGGCTGGGAGGGATTAAAGCAAAGGTACAACTGAGTGTCATCTGCATAGAAGTGAAAGCCTAGATTGTGCTTGCAATCACATCGGCAAGAGAAAGAGTATAGACCGTGAAAAGAACCAGACCAAGCACGGAGCCCTGAGGTACCCCATATTTCAGAGGTACCTCGGATGAACTTTGTCCATTCACATCAATACTCTCAAGAGTCTCCCACTGAGATAGGACCTGAACCATTACCAGTAATGCCCAGACGAGATGAGAGGCGCTCAAGAAGAACTTGGTGACCGATAGTATCAAAAGCAGTATGTGCGTGCGTGCATGTGTGTGTGTGTGTGTGTGTGTGTGTATGTGTGCATTTGTGCGCGCGCGGGCGTGCGTTCGTGCATGTGTGCTTATAGGTAGGCAAAAGACGTAGGGCACGTGGTTGAAACACTTGATCGATTTTGGCAGGCAGCAGTATGAAATTTCTGTGCCACACGAGCTACGTGGCCCCCCCCCCTGCGTGTCCTGCTGAGCAGAGTTTGCTGCTGAGCAGCGATGCTCGACATTTGTCGATGTCGGTTGTCGATGGCCGATGTTTGATGGTCGATGTTTTTGGATGTTTGCTGAGCAGCTCGATGGTCGATGTTTGTGCCACGTGCACGTGCTCTGGCTCAAACTCTGGCACACATGCTGCCACGATACATGCCTGCGCCCGGAAGCGAACCGCCGCGGAGTTAAGGCCCCCTTTCCTCGAGTACTGCTGCTGTGGCTGCTCTGCCTGTTTTATGCCATCATGCTTCCTTTGCAGCAAATGTAAAGTGCCTAGAACGAGATTGAGTTCTCTGAGATCGCTATGAAAAATGTATTATTTTTTTTATCATCCCAGGGGGAAGGAAATTTCGAAACCCGTTCGAAGCCACGGCAGTACCAGGAAAGACGGAGCTTCGTTCTTTAAACTTAAAGACCACAAGTTCTTCGAGAGTGGTGCTGCTGCTACCGAAGCAGCCGCCACTGCTGACGGTACTCGCAGCATCCAAGAAACCAGTTTTCGCCTAGAAAAGCGAGTCAGTTCGGGTCAACCCTGCTACGCTTACGTCGAAGGGGAGGAAGATCGGGGCTGGGCGGTGGACACCGAGGGCTTTTCCCTTGGGGTTCAAAATGGTGGGCGTGTCGTGGTCCCCTGTCGAAAGCATCGCCAGTAGCAGTGGCAGCTTGGTCGAGCCCCTGCTGCTGCAATGAGCAGATGTCGTCGATCGGCCAGGGACTCAGCAGCAGACTCAGCAGCGTTTCTGGTTCAAGATCCCCCGGGGCCCGGAGCCCACCCCCCCCCCCCGCCCGTGGGGGCAGGCTCGCCCACCGGTTGGTTAAAGATCGTTAAAGGATCATTACAGGATCGCTGCAATCGGCCACGACCAAGATCTGCCGGCAGTCACGTGGTGGAGCTGAGACTTTGACCTGGCTTTGGCCGAAATCAGAATGTCGGTGCCCATCAGGTCGAGGTCCTTAGCCCCCTCCCCTTCCCTTCCTCTCCTCTCCCCCTGTCCACTCTCCCCCTCTACTCCCCCCCCCCGAAGATTGACGGCTTGCAATTAGAGGCGAAATTGGAAACAAATTTGCACTACGAAGGCAATTGAAGATGCCGACATTCCAGGCGAGCACATTGCAACGCGACCCGAGGC
Organism: Cristatella mucedo; assembly: GCA_009760855.2. Lineage (NCBI taxonomy): Eukaryota > Metazoa > Bryozoa > Phylactolaemata > Cristatellidae > Cristatella > Cristatella mucedo. Next base: position 2,087,069 of record WPIO01000054.1, read on the forward strand.
GTCTGTCCTGTCGCACGACCGTAGCAGCAAGTGTGTGCAGCCGCCAACCTCCTTCGCAGCCGCCCTCCCTCCCCCCCCCCCCCCCTAGCAGCGGCCCTACGCGGCCTGCTGAAGTGCAAGCGCGGCGCCGACTTTACGCCGGCGATTGGCCGATATTCATCGATTGGCCGACATTCACCTACTGACCAAAGTTCGGGGACGCCGCTTGTCATTGCCGTGCGTAAGTTCCTGTCCGAAGCGACATGTAGCCGGGACGCGATCGCGAACTAGTCACGGCCGACGTCGCGCGTTCGGCGGCTCGGTACAAGACGACTATAGAGCATCTTCGACGAGCGCATGCGTCGGAGCGCTGAGGGAGGGAAGAGAAAGAGCGACTTCTCTCTCTTTCTCTCTCTCTCTCTCTCTCTCTCTCTCTCTCTCTCTCTCTCTCTCTCTCTCTCTCTCTCTCTCTCTCTCTCGAAAGTTCCGCCTCTGCCGAACCGCGCAGCGACGTCAAGGGCGAAGGTCAAGAGCGAGCACTGCAGAGAGGGAGGGAGCGCGCCGCGATCTCGCCGCCGCCGCAGAAGCGCGCGCGCCCCCACCCCCACGCCGCAGAAGCGCGCGCCCACCGCGCGCTCCACCCCGGGCAGCCGCCGGCGGCGTTCCCGCGGCATCGATGCTGTGCTCCTCCGCGGTTATCGAGACCTCCGCCACGCCGCAGCGCCGACAGGTCACGCGCGAGCCGAGCCGAGCCGAGCGCGGCGCGCCGCCCTTAGCAACGACGAGGCAACGGCCGGCCCCCTCCCCCCGGAGCGAAAAGTGGGCGCCCGCGCGCGACGACGACGACGACGACGACGCGCCGCCAGCTCTCGACGCGACGCGACGCTCACCCGTAGAAGATGGCGAGGATCTGGCAAAACCACAGGAGCGACCAGATGCCGATGAAGACCGCGGCCACTGCGGTCCATGTCCAGTCGAGGGCGCGGAAGTCCTCCATTTTAAGCCGCCGGCAGCGTAGCGTCAACGCGCGCGAACGCAGCGCAACCGCCCTCGGGATCCGGGGGAACGCCGAGGCCGTCGGGATAACAACCGGTGACCCGTGGACGACCTTGACATGCGGCCGGTAAAGCGAAGAGATGGCCGCGTCCGTCGGCTGCACCCAGGCGGGAGCAAATCAAAGAGAGGACGGCCGCGTCTTCGAGCGCGCATGCTGCCGTTCTCCTGTCGCGGCGAGGTTAGGGCAGCGTGGCTGCGAAGACGGATGCGACGGCTACGACGGTGGCGTCGCTTGCGCGCGCGTGCGGGCATCCGTCGGGGGCGGGCGCGTCCCGACCCTAGGAATCGCTGCGCTGCCTGGCGGCCGCCGCAGCGGCGCCGCTGCATTCATGCTCGACTTGGCGAGTAATTGATAACAAGAAGCGGGGCTAACTCGGCTACGCCTAGCTCCCGCCGGTTGGCCGCGGACCGGAAGCGGGTGCCTGAACCAAGACTACGGTTAGCTAATTGTTAACGGCCTCGTTTGTTTAGCGGAAGACTAGCCTAAAGGCTGTCACCACCGCTTGCAGTGGGCAATTATTATAGTTTATTATTATTAGTATATTGTTGTTGTATGTATGTATTGTATGTTTATTATCATTTCATATTTGTGTGGTATATATTACATTTTATATTTATTTTTAATATAGCTTATTATATATATATATATATATATATATATATATATATATATATATATATATATATATATATATATATATATATATATATAGTATGAGTATATTAGTATACATATTATGGGCAGGATTGCCCGCTGCAGCACTCGAACTTACGATCTCGGTCGAAAGAGCGAACACGTTAGCTTCTCTGTGCGAAGTCCCAAGGGGCAGCGACCTCCTCATCCTTCGCGCCGCCGCGGGTGGGGTGGGGGCTCGCGCGCAGAGGGGACACGTGACTCGGCCACAACCTCTGTAACCTCGACAGTCTGGGAGAGAAGAGGACGCGCTTGGCCTGAGATTGGAGGAGGAGACACGCTCGCTCAAGAGGCGATCCGGACTCGGTCGCTCAAAAAGAGAGAGGGCCTTCGACCCCCCTCCCCCCTCTCTTCGACGGGGAGGTCAAAGCGAGCTCTCGGCATCTCTTCTCTGTCGCTCCGTCCGCGGCGGTTCCGGCGTTCAGCAGGGCGAAGCGAAACGCCGACGAGTCCATCGAGGCGGCGCCGCCGTGTACGCTAGCTGCGGGAGCGCCACGACGACGCGGGCGGTCGCGCGAAACGAGATCAAGCGCGGCGACGGCGTAATCGCCTTCGCGAGGGTAATCGAGCGCGATCGTCGCACGATGGTCGGCGGGCGCGCTCGCATGCATCGGCGCGCTCCGCGCCCGCCGCCGGCCATCGTGCGACGCGGCCGCGACGAACGGTGCGAGTGCGAGTCCCCGTCGATGATCTCCGCGCGATCCTCGCGCTCGTTGAATTCGCGGAGCGACCGCCGAGCGCCGCTTCCGCGAAGCGCCGCGGCCGAAATAGCGAAGCCTCGCCGTCGCCGCCGGCGTGCGCTTCCGGGAACGTTTTTTCTGCGAGAGGCCACCGGCAGGCGTTGGTGGATCCAAGCGGGGCGGGGGTAGGGCGGGACATGACGTAACTTGGTTGCGAGCGAGCCCTGCCAGGTATCTGCTGCGGTCGCGCGACTCGAGCGATTCGCTCGAAACGGAATTCCGCCGATTTCGCTGGAATTCACTAATTTCAATCCAATTATCTAATTAATAAATTATCAATATATAGTATTAATTTATGGTATTAATTTTTAATTATGGATTTATTATCCGTTCGATGAAGCCGACGATTATTGATTGCGCTTGCGTTCGCAGGCGGGGTGTGACGTGACCTGTAAGCGAGCGAGCGAGCGCGAAACCAGGTCAGGGTCAAGTCGACTGAATTCCGCCGATTGCACTTGCGTTCCCAAGTCCACTCGCTTCCTGCGGGAGCGTATTCATGTAGCCGGAAGTCGCCGCTTGCTTGCAGCCGCGAACACGCCGCCGCGGATGGCTCGCCACCTCAGCGGCCTGAAGAGCGGTTACAGAGACCGTATGAGAGAGAGAGAGAGAGAGAGAGAGAGAGAGAGAGAGAGAGAGAGAGAGAGAGAGAGAGAGAGAGAGAGAGAGAGAGAGAGAGAGATAGAGATAATATAAATAATAATGATAATAATAATGCACTTGATAATGCGCCCTCAGAGAACGCAATCTCTTTCTAGGCGCTTTACATTTCCTGCAAAGGGAAATGCAATTGAATGGTGAGTGATATCATGCTTGATAAACAAACAAAATGATTAACATGGTTAGGGGTGACATGCACAGGGTCAGCATGCAAATGCGGTTAGTGGCAGCATGCACAGTGTCAGCACGCATAAGCACATGAAGAACGAATCACATGGGCCCACTAAATGCTGTCCTAAATAGGTGTGATTTTAAGTTCCTTTTAAATGTGGTCAGGTCAGGGGATGTTCTGACGCAGGTCGGCAGGGAGTTCCAGGCTTTGGGAGCATACGAACTAAATACACGGTCTCCAAAGGATTTGAGGTTTGTACGAGGTATTGGTAGACTGTTGGATTCCGAAAAGTGGGTGGTACGATGCTTGGCCTGGTGGATGACTAGATCTGAGAGATAGGCTGGAGGTAAAGAATGAAGTGACCTAAAAGTGAGCGACAAAACCTTGAAGTCAATCCGTTGCTTGACTGGTAGCCAGTGCAGGTCGGCGAGAAGTGGTGTGATGTGGCAGCTGCGACGCTCACGACAGACAAGCCTAGCTGTAGAGTTTTGCACCAGCTGCAATAGCCTGATCGCACATGCCAGTAAGCAGTGAGTTGCAGAAGTCAAGACGGGATGTCACAAATGCATGGACCAACTTAGACGTGGTATCCTTAATAATCCTGCTTATCTGACCACATGCAGATCTCATTAAGTCTACAGTATGTGTCGGCCTTCTCCTCCTCTAAAATCACCCATGAATCGCGAAACCTCAAGACACTTGACGTCGATGCTGTCCGTGCGAGAATATCTGCCTCACCTCTGCTGCCTCACCTCTGCTACTCAGTCCCCCTCCGATCTGTCATCATTGGTAGATAGCTACAACGCAACACTAGCTGACATGTTCGGCCAGTTTGCACCTCTGATTGTGTGCACTGTGCGTCTTCGCGTAGACGGCCTATGGTTTACCGCAGACATCAAACTAGCTAGGTCTACTAAGCGAAAGCTTCAAAAAGCATACAAAATATCAGGACTGACTGTCCATCGACAGGCGTACGATGATTCTGTTGATCGTACCAATCGATCCTGGTAAAGGCCATGTCGAGCTTCTACAAAAACAACATTGAATTATTGCAGATGCACAATCATTATTGATCAGATCATTATTGATCAGATGCACAGCATTATTGCAGATGCACAATCCAGAAATGCGGTCGTCGACGATCAGCCATCTCCGAAGCCGCTTCAAGATCAACTCCTTACCTGGTGATAATCTAGATGATCGCTTTTCTCGATTCTCTGTCCGGAAGATAGACAAGATCCGGGAGACCATCCCTGCCATGGCATCATCCCTCCAAAAATGCCGTCCCTCGATTCCTTGCAGCACCTTATTGTCTACATTCAAGCAGATCAGTAGTGATCTCGTCCTGAAGTTCATATCCCAATCAAAGAAGAAAGCAAGTCCTTTGGACCCTATTCCCACTGTCCTGCTTCAAAGATGCATAGATCTGCTGCTGCGATGCATAACTAACATCATTAACCTGTCATTAGCCTCAGGTCATGTTTTAGCACCTTTCAAAAAAGCTGTAGTCAGGCCACTTTTCAAGAAAGCGACACTAGACCAAGAGAACTTGAGCAACTACCACCCAGTGTCTCTACGACCATTCCTATCAAAGACACTGGAACGAAGTCGTGGCAGACCAAATGAACTCATACATTGAAACTTCAAACCTTGCAAGTAGGTTCCACTGGCTTTAGAGGTTATCACTCCACAGAGTCAGCATTGCTTCGGGTGTACAACGACCTATTTAGGAATGCAGACATGGGTCGAGCGTCTCTGCTTGTTTTGCTCGATCTTTCAGCAGCTTTTGACACTAACAATCACCAAGTACTTTTTGAGCGCCTCTCATTTCACCTGGTCATAACTGGCCCTGGTCTGCAATGGTTCAGGTCCTATCTCAGTGGAAGACTCCAGAGTATTGACATGAATGGACAAAGATCATCAGTAGTACCTCTGAAATATGGGGCACCTCAGGGCTCCGTGCTAGGTCCGGTGTTTTTCACGGTTTATACTCTCCCTCTTGCCGATGAGATTGCCAAGCACAATCTAGGCTTTCACTTCTATGCGGATGACACTCAGTAGTGCGTTTGCTTTGATCCCTCCCAGCCTTCGAGCACCTCAAATTCTCTCAACTCGCTTGCTGCACGTATTGATGACATCCACACATGGATGGCAGCAAATTTTCTAGATCTAAACCATGATAAAACCAACTTACTAGTTATGGAAAAACCCAGTGTGATTCAGAAAGAAAGGCTAACGCTCAAAATGGGCTCTGCTAGCGTATCTCCTGTTGAATCAGCACGAAATCTAGGTGTCATGTTCCTAAGTGACCTTTCGTTAGACGACCACATCAGCTCTAAAATCAAGTCTGCCTACTTTCAGATACATAACATTGCTAAAATTCGGGCTTGTTTAGATAAGGATACCACGTCTAAGTTGGTCCATGCATTTGTGACATCCCGTCTCGACTTCTGTAACTCACTGCTTACTGGCCTACCGGCATATGCAATCAGGCGCTTACAGCTGGTGAAAAACTCTGCAGCTAGGCTTGTATGTTGAGCATCGCAGTTGCCACATCACACCACTTCCCGCTGACCTGCACTGGCTACCAGTCAAAAAACGATCGACTTCAAGGTTTCGTCGCTCACTTTTAGGTCCCTTCATTCTTCGGCTCCAGCCTACCTATCAGATCTGCTCCCCTACCAGGCCAAGCATCGCACCACCTGCTTTTCGGAATCTAACTGTTTACCTAAATCTCCTACACATCTCAAATTTTTGTGGGCCGTGCCTTTAGTTCATATGCTCCCAAAGCTTGGAACTCACCCCCGACTTGTGTCACGACATCCCATGACTTGACTACATTTAAAAAGAACTTAAAAACTGACCTATTTATGACAGAATTTAGTGGGTCCCTGTGATTCGTCCTTTTTGAGCTTATGCGTGCTGACACTGTGCATGCTGCCACTAACCCAACTTGCATGCTGACCCTGTGAATTTCGAATAAGCGTGTAAGCAACTTTTACCGCTGGGAATTGCGTCGGCCTCGCACGATCGAACGAGGAGCCATCTCTCCGAGGGCGCTTTATCAATTGCATAGCAATAATAATAATAATAATAGTAATGCACTTGATAAAGCGCCCTCAGAGAACTCAATCTCTTTCTAGGCGCTTTACATTTGCTGCAAAGGAAAATGCAATTGAATGGTGAGTAATATCATGCTTGATACATGAATAACATGGTTAGGGGTGACATGCACATTGGCACCATGCACACTGTCAGTACGCATAAGTACCCTAAGGATGAATCACATAGACCCACTAAATGCTGTCATAAATACATGCGTTTTTAGTTTCTTTTTAAATATGGTCAATTCAGGAGATGTCGATACACAAGTCGGGAGTGAGTTCCGTGCATTGGGACCATACGAACTAAATAAAGGCTTGGTCCTTAAAGGATCTGAGGTTTGAACGAGGTATAGGTAAACGATTCGATTCCGAAAAGTGGGTGGTACGATGCTTACTTAGACTGGTGAGGCAGTAGATCTGATAGGTAGGCTGGAGCCAAAGAATGAAGGGACCTAAATGTTAGGGACGAAACCTTGAAGTCAATCCGTTGCTTGAGTGGTAGCCAGTGCAGGTCGGCGAGAAGTGGTGTGACGTGGCAACTGCGACGCTCACGACAGACAAGCCAAGCTGCGGGAGTTGTGCACCAGCTGCAATCGCCTGAGTGCACAGAACCGGTCGACCAGCTAGCAGAACTAGGGAGCTAAGAGAACTAGATGTACTCCTTAGGCAATTTACAAATACTGTAAAGGTATAGCGATGCGGTTGAGAAACCTCCGAGCTTCGTCTTCCCGGGTACGATCGAAGAGTATACACGAAACCGAGAAGTCCGGAAATAATAAGAATAATAATAGACGATAGAATAAGAGAAGGCAGGAAAGCTACGCCCTTAGGAATTGAAGCAATTGCTACGCTTTGCCGTCACAGAAACAGAGGCCTCGACAACGAGCGGCGGCGACGAGAGGCACGAAGCGTGGACGACGGGCGCACGACGGCAGCTCGGACACTTGTCTACTTGTCACAGCGTCTAATGTGTCCTTGCGATTCGTACTCTGTGTGCTCATGCGTGCTGACACTGTGCATGCCGCCGCTAACCATCATTGCATGCTGACCCCCTGTGCACGTCGCCTTTAACCGTGTTATCCTTGCTGACACTGTGCATATATCAGCCCTATGGCGATAAAAACCAACCTGAATATTGGTCCAAGTTATACATATGCAGATGGGCTTAACATTTTGAGCTCATCGAGTTCTATTGGTCAGCAGAAATAGAGCAATTTCGAAAACGATGATTTCCATCGAGCAAAGCGAAGCGGCTGACCAGATCCAGGCAAAGATCAAGGGCTCGCTCGATCACGAAAATTGAGCCTATTTATTCGAGAAAAAGCTCAAGATTGATGGCCGATTTGGGACAACCGCTGGTGCCTTCTTCGGGCACCCCACAGAGCGCACCTGCACGCCCGGAGCAGCCTCGTTCTGCGCTGATGCTGTACTTTTCGATGCTCTTTTTTTCCTGCCATGAGTCTGCGCCGTAGCATCGGATGCCGCCGTCAACGGCGTACTAATGTTGCCAGGATCTTCGTCCTCACAATCGGCGATACTAGGCAGTGCGAGCATACTAAATAAGATGCGTTAATAATAATAATAATAATAATATGCGAGCACTGGTGCCGAGATTCCGGACCTCCTGAATAACCTTTTCAGGCCAGCGGATGACAATGAAGTTCTCGGAAATTTTTTCCAAGAACTTGCACACCAGTTCCAATACGTTGTTAAGAACATCATTGCTAACATCTTTTACATCGTCATTATAGCCAACCACAGCGTGCATCCTTTCATCGAGCTCTTGCGAACAGAGTTCTTCAGATTGCTTCGACATGATTCCGAAGGTGCTGCTCCTGAATCAGATCAACGGCGTTTCCGAAATCGAAACGCTATATTGTTTAGAGCAGCTATCCGCAAAATAAATAATTAATTGCTATTCTAATTGCCATCGGTCTCATACGCTATTGCTGACCATACGATCACGCTTCCTTTGCAGCACTCGTAGTAACATGCCTAGAAAGAGATTAAGTTCTTCGAGGACGATATAAATTATTATTACTATTAATATAACCACAGGGGTCAGGTGCCTAGTCCGCAACCCCGCGTTGCTGCCCTTTGGGCAACCATCAGCGCGGGCTGGTCAATTACTGATTGCGGTCATGTGACCCCCTTGGTCACTTACTGCGGACTTTCGGCCAGTCCGCCGGCCTTCCTCCCGCCCACCCACCCAAAAGCAACTGTCCATACTGCCGACGAGACGCCAATGAGAGCGCCCACCCAGCAGCTATGCCCAAGTGAGTGCATCGAAGCTACACGTCGCTCAACTGGCTCGCAAGATGCGTCTTCGCAACATTTCTTTCACGCTTCGCGTCGGCGGGGGGGGGGAGGAGACGGACTGTCGCGTGGGCTAGTCGGCCAGCTAGTTCGTGGGCGGGTGGCCCCGGAGGAGTGGATTTCTGTCGACGCCACCCCGTCGCCCTAATTCGCGCGCGCTAGTTGGGAGCCCGAGTTGACTCCGAAGTCCCGCCGAACTGCCGCTACCCACCCAGCAGCCACGCCCAAGTGAGTGAGTGCGTCGAAGCAGGCCTCGCTGGCTGCCCGTCGTTTGAGGCGTCGTTTGTCACTCTCGCCGACGTCTTAGGAGTCTCAGGAGGAGTCCCTTCGTTCTCTTCGTTCGGCCGATCCGAATCCGAACTGCTTTTCAATCGGATACTGAGAATCGGCCGATCTCGTGAGATCTCGAGCTCAAGCCATTTAGCGGTCTCAATCTGTAAGCCATCGGCTCGCTCGTGCAGGCTCAATGGTGCGGATGTCCCTCGCTGATGACCCTCGCCGATGACGCAGACGGTGAGTCGCACCGCGCGGTCTTGGCCCGAAGTTGAGACGCTCGCTCTTCGCGACGCCAGGGTCGTGGGTTCGAGTCGGCGTGCAGCGGATGCACAATCCAGGATTGCTCGCTGCAAGCGGCGGCTGCAGTCTGGCGTTTCCCTAACGGCAGGCAGGCGTGCGGCGCCGCGCGCAGAACGCCGACGCGGGCTCAACGACGTTTATTCACACTGACGCCGCAGCGGCGGTGGCGGCGGGGGGGGGGGCCAGTACGCCGCCGGCCTGCCCTGCGTCCTCGACGTGACTCGCCGGAGGGCCCCTGCCGCCCGTTACTTGAATATCACTGCCATAAATCGCAACAGCCCATAAACCAACCGCAGTGTCATAATCTCTGCTGTGCGATGAATCACTCTAAGCTGTAAGCTGGCCGTAGGGGGAATAACAATGCTGTAAATACTATTGATCCATAAACCACTAATATCTCAAAGTAGCCACAGAGGGGATGCCTCTATGTAAATGGGGATGTCGAGTCCGCCAACTTTTCGCGTTTAGCTATAAAAATTTAGCCTCGAAGTTAAAAAAATATATATATAAATAAATAATAACTATATAAAAGTTTAGCCTCGAAATAACCTCTGGAGGCTGCGCCTCAAGTTCGCAAGCTTCAAAAGCCTTGAACTCACTACCGACCGACTACACGGCACTACATCCCCCGATTTGACGACATTTAAATAATTAAATTTAATTCATTTGTATAGCGCCCCAATATAAATGAATCTCCACTCAGGCGCTTCACATATGCCTCGGGGTTCGAGCCCACGACCTCAGCCAGACCTCGGTCGGGGCGAGCACCTTAACCGCTGGACCAAACCAGCTCGGCATTTAACAAGAACCTTAAAATGCACGTGTTCCTCACAGCATTGGCTGGGTCCGAGTTAATTGCCTTTCGTGTTTTTTACGTTATGACGCTGTGCATGCATGTTATCACCAACCGTATCGACATGCTTCCCTTACAGAGCACGTACAGTGCCCAGAAGGAGACTAAGTTCTCCGAAGGTCCTACACCGATGACTTATTATTTTTAATGTTGTTGTTATTATTATTACGTCTTCGCACTTACGTTCGCTGCCCGCGCACCTGGGAAAACTATGTCGTCCTGAAACTCTTGCGCTTGTTCGTCTTGCTTTCCCCTACAGCATCCGCGAAGTGCCTAGTGACAGAAATATAGTTCTCCGAGGGCACTATACAAACGTCTTACTATTGCTATTATCAATCTGCACGGTGCATCTGCACGCGCTAGCTCTGGCTCAAGCTGTGCGAGTTTGTCCGCTGCGCTACGTCCCTACTTTATCCGCTGCGCTACGCCGCACCGCACGAGAGCCCAGTTCGTTCGTCCACGTGACGCGAGCTTCCTCGTACAGCCCTCCTTTGTGTGACGCTTTGTCCGCGGCGAGCTGTCTGCCTGCGCGCACCCCGCACGAGTTTGCGAAGTCGGTCGCAGCCGCTGCGGCCTCCGCGTAGGGGCGACGGCGACGGTGCGACGAGGAGAGTCGACGCCCCAGCAGGCTAGTTGGTGTGGCTGTGACGACGACGGCTGCATTCGTACGCAGGCGGCACAAGCGGGCGAGCATACGTACTGATGTAGTTGTAGCCGTCTTGCAAGCAGCTCCGGAGCAAGAGGAGTGAAGAGAGGATGAGAGCGAGAGCGAGGGGGAGCGAGTGAATAGCGTCGACGCAGGCCACGTGGGCGAGCAGAGTAGTCCGCTGCAGGGATGGGCGGAGTCGCACGACCCAGACGATCCGTCGCAATTTAATTGGGCTTAGTCAGCCGATACTGCCCTATTACAGCGCCTAATAAGGCGGTACGCAGCGCGCCCGTCGGCCGCCGGGCGCAGTGGTGTGAGTCCGGTTGGGGCAGAACGACGTTGGGGCGACATGGCCGCGCCCACATCCGCTGCTCCCGAGGCCGACCGCCGTAATGTGGCGGTGTTATGCCATTTTATGACCGGACCATAATGTAATAGCAATAATGATAATAACAATACATTTGATATAGCACCCTCAGAGAGCTCAATCTCTTTCTAGGCACTTTGTATTTGCTACAAAGGAAGCACGATCGAATGGTTAGTGGTTGAATGCTCGATAAACAACAAGAATAAACATGGTTAGGGGTGACATGCACAGGGTCACCATGCAAGCACGGTTAGTGGCAAGCATGCACAGTGCCAGCACGCATAAGCACATAAAGGACGAATCACAGGGGCATCCACTAAGTGGTGTGATAAATAGATGCACTTTTAGTTGCTTTAAAATTTAGTCAAGTCAGGGGATGCTTACTGGCCTACCAGCATGGGCGATCAGGTGATTGCAGCTGGTGCAAAACTCTGCAGCTAGGCTTATCTGTCGTGAGTGTCGCAGTTGCCACGTCACACCACTTCTCGCCGACTTGCACTGGCTACCAGTCAAGCAACGGATCGACTTAAGGTTATGTCACTCACTTTTCGGTCACTTCATTCTTTGGCTCCAGCCTACCTATCAGATCTACTGCCCCACGAGGCTATGCATCGTACCACATGCTTTTCGGAATCCAACTGTTTACATATACCTCATACAAACCTCAAATCCTTTGGAGACCGTGTCTTTAGTTTGTACGCTCCCAAAGCCTGGAACTCACTCCTGACTTTCGTCACGACATCCCCTGACTTGACCACATTTAAAAAGAAATTAAAAACACACCTATTTAGGACAGCATTTAGTGGGTCCCCGTCTTTCGTCCTTGATGTGGTTATGGGTGCTGACACTGTGCATGCTGCCACTAACCACACTTGCATGCTTACCCTGTGCATGTCACCCCTAACCATGTTATTCATTTTGTTTGTTTATCAAGCATGATTTTACTCACCATTCAATTGCATTTCCCTTTGCAGCAAATGTATAGCGCCTACAAAGAGATTGTGTTCTCTAAGGGCGGTTTATCAAGTGTATTATTAGTATATTATTAGTGTTATTATGTGGTGACGCAAGTCGGAAGTGAGCTCCAGGCTTTGGGAGCATACGAACTAAAGGCACGGTCTCCAAATGTACTGGACATTTCTTTACTTCGTTGCTCAGCGTGGCCGGCTCGGTGGCACTGCGCTGTCGTGCGAGGGGGAAATGTCGTGGAAGGGATGGGGAGAAAGGGGGAGGGAGGGGGAGGGCCGCTCAAAGCCGGGGGCCCTTGCCGCCGGATTAGGACAGCGTTGCGATCGCCGTGACGTGCGAGCAGCGTCGCGCTTTACCGTATGCTCGCTGAAAGTGAAAGTTTTTGAGAAGCGATTGCGAAATTCGCACCTGCAAAGCGGGGATGAACGTCAACCGCCTTTTAAAACGAGGTAAGCTGGGAGTCGGCTGGCTGGGGCTGAACGCCCGCGCCAATAGCGAGCGAGAATCCGCCGGAAGTGCGCGTGCTTCTTCCTTTAGCAGCACAGGTTTCTAGTCCAGTCGCACTGGCGGATCCGTGTCGCTGAGCCGAGAGAGGCATATCTGAATATCGATATTCAAGAAAAGATTTTTGACCACAAGTTTTAACTGTGCTCAAATAAATTTGATCCTGTTCTCGTCCTGAAGGCTTAATCGTCAATATCGCGGTAGTCGTTAGAAATCGTTCTCGATTGCCTGTAAGTTTTGGGGGCCACCCCCCAGGAGAACCGGAACCAAAATGGCTGCGCGCTGCTAACCGTAAAGCATGGCCAGCCCTGTCGCGAATTGCCGCCGCATACTCATTACTGGACCGCCAGGTACGCTTGAAAAATCAGGGCGCGCTTAATTAGTGCAGAGGCTCAATCTCATTGAGGCAGACAGCATAGCGCGTCGCTAAAATTTTGAGCGGGCATTCCCCACCGTAGAAATCTCCTTCCCTTTGCAGCGAATGTAAAGCGCCTAGAGAGAGATTGAGTTATCTGAGGGTACTTTATCAAGTGAATTATTATTATTATTATTATTATTATTATTACTCTCATTTCTCTCATTTACTACTAGTGTGCGCGCCCCATGCCAAGCCACTCCCAGGCAACTTTTGGCTCGGTGCATCGGTTTTCTACGATCGGTTGAACATCGCCGTGCGAGCGCTTTTAGGTTTCAGGTACCCTTTGTCGATGGATTTTCCGAGATTATGACGAGGTTTTGCATATAGGTCTTTTGCATATTGGCCTAGCCTCGAGGCGGCGGCGGCCGGTAGGGGCCGAAGAACACCTCTTACGTTGTTCAGCCGTAACGCGCAGGAATCGCGGGAATCGCGAACGACCGCTGCTACGGATCTGACGCGAAATGCAATCGTGTTCGATGATGATCGCGGCCTAGTCGCAGGCGTGTGCCTCCGCCTCTCCTCTAAGAGCTCGCGCCTCCGGTTCGAGTTTCAGTACGTCGTCGGAGTGCGCCTTACGCTTTCGTCTGAGATAGTAGTGTATTTCGCCGCGGATGAGGTCGGTGCTGCCGCCGTAGGTGCAGCTGCTGGCCGCGCAGTGCTAACTCACATTCATAACGAGACAGCTCGTATAGCGCCTCTAGAGAACCAAATCTCTTTCTTAGGCACTTGACTTTTTACATGCCGAGTCGATCCTCTAATGCGAACAGCGTGCCGTAATCGCCAGCCCTCGCCCGAGTCTCTCAGTTCGACGCGGGAGAGAAGGGGAGGGGGCCGTGCGTCTCATCTGTCCTGGCCGACAAGGGCTGCGGCGAAGATTTGGCGTTTTTTTTCGTAGGCGTTGGCAGACCGAGCGAAGGCTGCTGCTGCTGATGCTGCACGTGTTGTGCTCGTTACTGCTTCTCTCGATTCGCTCTGTACCAGATGAGCTTTCAGAGCTGTCCGATAACGGCCTGCTCGGTGGCACTGGTCTGTCATTCGAGGGGGAAAGTGAAGGGATATAATATAATATAATATAATAATGCACTCGATAAAGCGCCCTCGGAGAACTCAATCTCTCTCTCTAGGCGCTTTACATTTTCTGCAAAGGGAAATGCAATTGAATGGTGAGTAATATCATGCTTGATAAACAAACAACATGAATAGCATGGTTCGGGGTGACATGCACAGGGTCAGCGTGCAAATGTGGTTAGTGGCAGCATGCACAGTGTCAGCACGCATAAGCACATCAAGGACGAATCACAGGGACCCACTAAATGCTGTCCTTAATAGGTGTGTTTTTAAGTTCTTTTTAAATGTGGTCAGATCAGGCGATGTTCTGACGCAGGTCGGGAGGGAGTTCCAGGCTTTGGGAGCATACGAACTAAATGCACGGTCTCCAAAGGATTTGAGGTTTTACGAGATATTGGTAGACGGTTGGATTCCGAAAAGCTGGTGGTACGATGAGGAGAGAAGGGGGAGGGGGCCGCTCGAAGCCGAGGGCGCGTGCCGCCGGATTTAGACAGTGTCGCGATCGCCGTGACGCGCGATCGGCATCGAGCTTTGCCGTTCGCTGGCAAAAGTCCGTCGTTTCGCAAAAGTCCGTCGTTTCGATTCTCTCGCGTAGGTGGAGGATTTCCTTTCTCGTGGCTGCTTTACTTTCTGCTCTCGTTTGCCGGAGGCTCGTTTGCTCGAGGTGCCCTCAGCCGAGACGGCGTTGACGTTGCGTTCTTTTTATTTTTCGGTTTCGTTGCAGGCGTGGGCAAGACGACCCTGGTGCGCCGCGTTCGGGACGAGCTTGCCAAGAACGATGTGACGGCGATAGGCTTCTACACCGAGGAAGTGCGCGACAAGGTGACACGAGAGCGCATCGGGTTCGACGTCCTGTCGTTCCCTGACGGCACGCAGGCTGCCGCCATGGCTCGAGTCAGGTAGACGTCGGTCGATTGCTGCGGTGTCGTCGCCGCTTCCGGGAGCAGCTGCTGCAGCAGACAGACAGAAGTTGTCGCTGCCGCTCCACTGCGATTCCATCCGTGTGTAACGATTTTAGCCACGACGCCACGCAGGGAGCTGGCAGAGGAGGAGGAGGAGGAGGCGGTCAGCGGCGGCCAACGGTCGGAAAGTACAGCGTGGACACGGCGGCATTCGAAGGCATAGCACTCGCATCCTTGTCGGCTGCTGGAAGTGGACCCGTGGGAAAGGTGAGACGAAACGTTAGGCGGCAGCTGTTCCTCAATGCTGTAATAGTAATAATAGTAGCAATAATAATAATAATAATAATAATAATAATAATAATAGCACTAATGATAGTAGTAGCACTGATATGCAATGATTTTTAAAACGTGGTTATTGCTATTCTTGCAGCAGTATTCAAATACCGGGTGAGAGATTTGGTCCTCTTAGGGTGACATTGCTATATTCAATTATTATTATTATTATGACAGCGTTTAGTGGGTCGCCGTGATTCGTCCTTTATGTGCTTAAGCCTGCTGACACTGCATGCTGCCACTGCATGCTGCCACTAACCACATTTGCATGCTGATCCGGTGCATGTCACCCCTAACCATGTTATTCATGTTGTTTATCAAGCATGGCACCACTCACCATTCGATCGCGTTTCCTCTGTCGCAAATATAAAGCACCTAGAAAGAGATTGAGTTCTCCGAGGGCGCTTTGTCAAGTGCATTGTTATTATTAAAAATGTTATTATTATTGACTAGTCTTTCAGGGCACTTCACATTCAGCCTGGAAGGTTGGTCTGCAATCAGAGGCGGCGGAGCCAGGATTTTCATCCAGGGCTTTTGGGCAAGACAAATAATAAGAAAAATAGTAATCACAATAGTACATTTGTATTGCGCCCGAAGACAGCTCATTCTCTTTCTAGGCGCTTTACATTTGCTGCAAAGGAAGACTAGCAACATTTTCGCGTAGAGGCAAGACCCAAAATTAAGGAAAAATTATAGCGCACGATCGTAGTGTTTATTCGATGCACACTCGGCGGTTTCTCATTGAGGCAGTTAGGTATGGGAGGGCAGCCCAGCTCGCTGCCCTGCCCCCCCCCCGATCTGGGGGGCAGGGGTGTGCAGGGATGCAGATGCCCCCCTGCACACCCCTGGCTTAGTCACTGTGTCTTCAGACCCCCCTTATTGGCTTTCTTGTCGTCGTCATCTCGGCCGTGTTATGTGGGTTGTCAAAATTGTCGTCGAAGCATGACCGACGACATTTGGGGCAATGATGATGATGCTGACGTCACTATCCTGGTTCGGGTCAATATGTCCGTGGCATTCGACACTATCGATCACAACGTTCTACCTGAACGACCGAGATCCAATGATGATCTGGCATGATTTGAACCGAAATTGTCTGATCGTATCCAGTCCATGTCATTTGGTGGTCAAGTCTCATCCAGTAGACCGGTCACCCGTGGGGTTCCACAAGGGTCTGCTCTCGGCCTGTTGCTGATCTCAGGTTAGGCACAGCCTCGGAAAATTTATGCAGCCCTCTTCTATGCCGACGATGCACAGCTGTACTTGCCATTGAAACCATAGGAGTCAACTGTGTGGCTACTAATAAACTGAATGCCTGCATTGCAGACGTTCGATCTGGATATCGGCTCATTTTACCCAAGTTAAACAAAGATTTAATCAAACTCCTACACGTAGGAGACCTCAAACGTACAACTGAATAGACTTAGCACTAATGATCGGTGGTGCTTTTGTGGGACAGTCACCGAATCTCCGATGCTCCGAATCTGGGCATCACTCTTTGAAGACTGCCCTTGAAAAGTTCCATTCCTAAGATTGCAGCTTGCACAGCCATCTCGTTCGATCCCTGTCCAAGGTTAGGGACTACTTACCACTGCGGCTTGGTAAAGATCTTACTTAGCTATCTGATTCTGTGTATACTGTACATTGACAATTCAGTTTTGGCTGGCCTAACAAAAAAACTAGTTCATTTTCTGCTGTTGGCATTGAAAATAGCTGCAAGGTTTGGTCAATAAATCCAATAAATTCAGCTATGTGTCTTCTTTGTGCCGTGATGGCAAGCTAGGTTAGGTGGTTGCTTTTCACTACCTCGGTCCCGAGGTCGCGGGTTCGAATCCTGCAGTGGGCGATTCTTTATCGCCGTTGCAAGCGGTGGTGATAGCCGTAAAGGCTCTTCTGTCGCTATACAAAAGAGGCTGTTTCAAGCAGCTAATATTTTCTTTTGCTGATGGAGCTGTGATGGCTCCCAGTTGATCAGCACACGTAGATAGAGCAGACTTCTTACTCTTACCGCAAGGCCCACACGATTGCTTGGCTCCTTCATACTTAGCTCAACAGCTGTACTAGCCCCCTTGTGGCCTCAGGTCCTCTGTGGCAATAATCTAGCCTCTCCATCCCTTTGCTTAAAGGCTGCCGGCAGCAAAAGCTTTTTGCTACAGTTTTTTTTATTATTAGTCCTATACTGTTGTAGCTGATTTCCACAGTTCTTATGCAACAACAGCTACTCTCCTGCTGCCAGCTGTGGCACATTCTTTCCAGCCGTCATTTGCTGCTGCATCCATGCTTACTCAAATTCCTCGGCTGCCGCACCGACTCGGCTATGCTGCTCACTTTCTCTTTGCTGCATGAGATGGGGTCTCTTGGCTACCATATGAGTACCGAAAACTGCTTCGGCTTTGAATGTGTCATGGAAAACTCTACAGTGCAGCACCCACTTTGTCCTAGCTGCTTTGCAGAGTCGCAAGTGGAAATGCATTCGGGCGTTGGCTCGTGGAGGTCTCTCTGTTTACCGAACGGTGCTGATGCTGTGTCATCATTTTGTCCTTATAAGTCAGCTCCAGTCTTAGGCGCGGCTGCCACAGATCTGTAGGCAATCGTTGGCTCCACTGCAGTTTTTTGTCACTTTTACCCTTGACCTGTGAGCTGTCTTCTGTGAGCTGTCTTCTGTAAGCTGAACGTGCGGGGAGGGGGAGGTGGCGGGCTCTCGCAGCGTCGTCGTAAACTAGCCGTCGAGCCTACTCGGGGAGTACTTACTTTTGGGTCTTGGAAGGCCAATCGATCGTGGCGCCCGAATGTGATGCCGTTGGTCCCCTCAAGCGTGCACAGCACTGATCGCCAAGCATTCACAAAGCTGGCCACCCTTGCAAGAGCTAGCCATTGGGCTGCTGCAGTGATTGGATTTGGTGTGCGTTGTGCCTAAATCTTGGAAATAATAATGTATGGGCGTTCTGTTGTATATTATATTGACTCTGCATCTCCATTGCTGAAAGAGCGTGGATGGCTGTCGGTTGATCAATGGATACAAAGCAAAGTTCTTACTCTGACCCACAATGCCCGTCACAGCTTGGCTCCTCCATACCTAGCCGAACCGTTTCAACAGTTTCAGCCTTCTCGTGCCCTCAGGTCCTGTATGGACAATAAATTAGCTGTTCTATTCTTCTGCTTAAAGACCGTTGGCGACAGAAGCTTTAGCTCTGCAGGTCCTAGACTGTGGAACTCGCTTACACAATTCTTACGAAACGACAACCACTCTCCTGCTGCCGACTAGGGCTCATTCTTTTAAGCGGCCCTGAGCTGCTACTTCCATGCTACTCACTCCCTGAACTGACCCGACTCTGCTATGCTTCCCACTTTCTTTGTTTCGTGAGATGAAGTCTGTTGGCCACCGAATGAATAATAATAATAATAATAATAATTCACTTGATAAAGCGCCCTCAGAGAACTTAATCTCTCTCTAGGCGCTTTACATTTGCTGTAAAGTGAAATGCAATTGAATGTGGCCGGCGGTGTGGGCATCGCCTTAACTCGGTGGGCGCTGGTGTGGGGGTCCAGGGGCCATCGGGTCGGAGGAGGGGGATTGGGGCCCTGGAGATTGCTTCGCTTCCCCTCCAGCTCACACCGCTGAGGCCTTACGCCTGCGCCACCGTTCGCCCGCCCGCTCGTTTTCAGACGGTGGTCATCATCGACGAGATTGGCAAGATGGAGCTCTTCTGTCGACCGTTCGTCGCTCGAGTGCGGCAGCTGTTCGGCCTGGCGGGCGGTGAGGCGGCGGCGGCTTCGTCTGGCGGCGGCGGAGGAGGCCAAGGAGGCCGAGGCACTCCGCACCCGCTGCTTGCCACGGTGCCCAGCGTCCTCCGAGGCGGAAGCGGAGGATCCGTATCGCTCGTCGAGGAGCTGAAGTCGCTGCCGGGTGTGCAGGTCATCACGGTGAGGGCCGCTCACTGCTGCTGCTGCTGATGCTGCTGATGCTCCGAGCTGGCAGGCGCCGGAGGACCGGGGCGAGGGAGGCGTGGCGCGAGCACCTCCACGTGCCGAGCGCCGGCCTTGCTGGATGCTGGCAGGCCGGCCCCATCTTTCCATCCCCGCCCGCCCCTCGATATCGAAGCAGCAGCTGCTGCAGCTGCCATGAATCTGTCACTGTGTCGTCGTCATCGCCGGCATGATCGTAATCATCTGCACCTGTTCGCCACGACGGGTGGTCGAGGTCTCGTCGGTGGCAGTGTCGTTGCCAGCCGACGACGGCCGCTCGCGGCAGCCGCTGATTGGGGTGCACCGACGTTGGCGGGCTCTTGGACATTTCGTTCAGTGATTGCTCGGTCGGCGGATGGCGCACCGGTCGCACACGAGAAGCAGCCGATCGCTGCCGATCCAAAAGTCTCACGATGGGGACGACGACTATGCATGCTCTCTGCTGCCGAGAGCGCTCTGCCGCTCCGATTCGCAGAGCGCTTCAGCTTCATCAGCTGAGGCCAGTCTTGCTTCGTGTGCCTGTCTTGCAAGGCTTGCTAGGCTTCTAGGGTGCAAATCGTTGACTGTGGTGGTCTAGTCGTTGCCTGGAGCTCGTCTGCGTCTGGTACGAGGCATGAACGGTGAGCATTCTTGTGCGATCGTCATCTTTTGTGCCGGTCGATGTATCTGGCCGGAATTGGACATAGGATGAGCCTTACAAAAGACCAGGCTGATAGAAAATAGTCACCGAGGCCCGATTTGTGTGCGTTTTATGGAGAGCTGTAAAGGTAGCTGTCAACTGTGCTGCAATATCAAGAATCCACTCCTCGTTTTTCTATTTGCAGTAGTGGATGAATGAACGAATGAAAGCGGACGTGTAAAGCTCCTCGAGATGAAACGATGGTCTGGCGAGGCTCTCTGTGGGACGATAAAGTCAGAGTACTGAGCTGCACTTATATGGAATCCGTGTAAGAAGCTTCGTGGCAGTGGCAACTGAGAACTCTCCTGCATGAAAGAGACGATTGGCTGTCGTGTATATGTGGCCGCCGATCAAAATAGGCCGACTCAGTACGTAATGCCAAAGCTGTGAGTTCATCCTACCTTTGAAGTGATGAAGCGAGGAAATCGTTCAAGCTGGGGCAGTGATACATGCGTGTACGATGGCATGTAATAGTGATAATAAGGCGTTTGTATAGCGGCGCGCCTGCCCGCCTTCCCCCGCGAGAACTAAATCACTTTCCGGGGGGGGGGCATCTTGCACATGCTGGAGCATGCACAGAGTAAGCACGTAAGAAGCTGACAAATCCAGCACTGCGAGAGGAGCAGAGCTGGATTTTGTCAGCTTCTTTTGAAATGTCTGGTCTGAGGATCTTGCGATGTGTCAGTCGTGAGTGAGCTCTGACTCTTGGAGCATACCGACCGAGGGTGAGGTCTAAAAAGGATTTGTGACCGTGACCTCTATGGTCAAAAGTCGTTTTCCTGTGACACGAGTGACGTCGTCTTCGCTCGACTAGCGCTCGAAGCGCTCGAAGTTTCGATTTTCTCTGTGTGTGAAATGTGGTTTTAATAATAATAATAATAATAATAATTTAATTTTAATCAAATTAAACTAAATTAAATTAAAATTAAATTAATTTAAAACTAATCAAATTAATTTTGGTTAATTATTTATTATTAAAAATAATTAAAATTTAAAAATTTAAAATTAAATAAAAATTAAAAATTATTACTAAAAATTAATTAAACACAAATTAAAACCACAAATTTTAATAAACAAATTACATTAAATACTTTCTCGAAGTTGGATTTTCTCTCTCTGTGGCTCTTTGCTGTCTGCTTTGCCACTCTCGGGAGACGACAACTGCCGTCGGCTCAGCGTTGTCAAGCAGTCTCACCCTCAAACGTGCAGTCTGACCTTCGCACGTGGCAGTCTCACGTTCATGCATGGCAGTCTCACCTTCAGTCTCACCTTCAGCCGGCGAGCTCACTGGCAGAGCCGAAGAGAAATAAGAAAGAAGCCCGGGTCCCCGAGACGAGGCTGGCAACCGAGGCTGACGGCGACAGAAGCTCTCGGCTCGCTGACTGTCATCGCTCTCGTACTCCGTCTGTGGTGGCCGACGTGCGTTGCTAGCGTCGTTGGCAGCGCGACCTCACTTCATTTGGTGCATTTACTCGCGAGCGTTGCAGATTTCAAAAGAAAACCGGCTGCAGATGGCGGCCGACGTTGCACAACAGCTGCGGGCGATGCTGGTCAGCACTGCGCGCAGTAGCTAGCAGCTGAGAGATGGCCCGGGTCGGCTCCGACCGGCAGAACTCCGTGCAAGCCGACGGCGCCGCTCACCCGCCGGCCGGCAGGCCGGTCTAAGATGGCTTCTGCTCTTGAATGGCAAGAGCTCTCGAGCAGCGAGAGAGGATGGGTGGGCAAGCCTGGGCAAATCTGGGCGTGCCTCGTGAGTGCAGTGCGGCAGAAGCGCTGGCCGGCTGGCTGGCCGGCCGGAGGCGACCTCTTGGACTCGAGCCATCTGAATCGCTGCTTTGCGAGCTTCTAGAAGTGGAGCTGCTGGTAGGCAGGCAGGCCTAATCGTCAGCCGCTGATGGCGTCGTCCATGGCACCGGTTCGAGTGCTGTTCCGGCAGCGTCGGTTTTTCCACTTTGTCCGGGCCGGCCCCCTGGCTGCTTCCAGAGAGGTGGCCGTGCGTCTGCTTCCGGTCGGGTCGAGCGCCTCAGCAGGAGGAGCGGAATCCTCGGAGATCCAGCCTCTCATCGAAGCTGCTGCTGCTGCTGCTTTCATTCAGCTGCCTCCTCCACCTCGCTCTCCCCGGCTCGCTTTAAGTAAGAGAGTGCCCGTGAGATGACTCAGCTGTGTCATTCTGCTGAGCGTGAATGTGGCTGTGGCGCTGCGGCGTTTCAGCGGGTAAATGAAGCTTGAAGCTCCCCTGCTGTGTCTGCCGGAGGCTGCACGGTCGGCCATGGCTAGATCATGCCTAGGGCTTGATTGGCAGAGTGTTGCTGCAGCACTCTGCCAATCACTTCGTGCCCACCATGCTTTGCTGTGTGGCCTGCTGCTACCGAGCCGGATGCATGTGAGCTGGGCTCTGCGCCGAGGCTTTGCAAATGGCTAACGATGGGCAGGGGCAAGCACTACTACTGCTACGCATTTGAACGACCATTGAGTCCACTACATTGTCCACTAGTCCACTACATAGCCCGTCACTGCTTCATTTGAGATTTATCATGAGCGACCCTTGAGCTCAATTGCTGAAGACAAGAAAGTTCAAGATAACACCGTGGTAACGAAAGACGGCTGATTTTTTTCTATCTGTTCGTTTACTTTTTTGTTTCGTTTTTTGTTGTTGTGCTTTTTGTCTGATTGTCCCTTCAGCATTAGCTTGTATCCTCTCTTGCGTCGTTCTCATGCACCAGTTCATCCATCGTCGTTAGCGTTAAGAGGCCGTGTCGAGTGCAGCGAGTAAGCCTTACGGAAAGGGTCAGCGTTTCGTAGCCAAGTCGTTATAGCAGCCGGTCAGCGCCAGGAGTCCGCAGGCATCACACTGTCAGCAGCTCGTGGTTTGCTTGAGCTTGAGGCTACTGCTCTCGAAGGGGCTCGGCACTCGAGTGACCCCGTGCCGTGGCTTTCCGCGAGTCTCCCCAGCAACTTCGTGCATGCACTTCGAGAAGTGTCTGCACGTCGAAGCACTCGTTGATCTTGGCAAAATGTCTAGTTATGTCGTTATGTCATGCCTGTCTTGCGATCTACCCCACTTAATTGTTGGGGGAGGAGGTATTGGCGTTTGAAGAAATGCCAATAAATTCACTTGTTAGTCATTTCTCTCCGACATTGCTACTTCCCTGGACTTTGTGAGCTTCTAATGTATTTACACTCTGCATATTGTGCCTAAACAATTGGTAGGCTTCTTTCATGGAACATGTGAAGTGCTTAGAAAGAGATTTATTTCATTAAAAATTCATGTTATTATTATTATTATTGTTACTTTTACCCCACTGCTGTCGGAATTAGGCTCGTAGCTCTGGTCACCATCAGTAACGAGATACGACATTGGATGTTGCCATGGTTACCTATGCTCATGGGATATGGCATATGAGGTTGCCATGGTTACAATCTCTCACGGGATACGGCAGTGCCACGTTTGACGATGGCCCCCTCCCCTCCTATCGAGCACTTCGGTAGTGGCCCCATAGACTGGGACTCCTTGCTGCTAATCTGTCGTGAGCAAGCGCTGGATTGGCTGCGGTTGGCTCGGATATGGCTGCTGGCTATTGACAGCCGGTTCCCTCAGCGGAGGCACCTCGACTGCTGTTAGTAGCTAGTTGCTAGTAGTCATTGTGAAGACAAGTGGACGAGCGAATCGATAAAGCAAAACAGCGAGTAGCAGCAAACTGCGTATGGGCATCGACCTTGGCTCGTTGCCCAAGGTTCAGGTGCTCTAGGGTTTAGTTCTGAAGCTGAAGCAATGCTGTGTAGCCAGAGTGCAGTGTGGTGATTGTCGCTACGGCTCTTCTGCTTTATGAGTAAGGCTGCCGAATCAGCCTTGACCTTTACACTTACATAGCAACATCAAGTGGCTTTCGATAAAGCTTTGCATCGTCTGACAGTGCCATACCTTTTATTTACCGAAGCGATTTATTTGATGCAGTCTAACTAGAAACCCTCGGATAGGCGCCTGGTTTTTACTTTCCATCATTTGGTAACCTCCGATCCGATTGAAGGAGTGAGCTAGTGCAAGAGGCGATTTTATAAAGCAAGTTTCACGAGCAGCAAGCGACAGTCCACTGCGACAGTCATTGCAGCTATCCATTGAATAGTCACTGTGACCACGAGACGTATGCTGTACACGGACATCGGAGGGAAACAGCAAGGCAGACAGTGAATCTAGTTTCATTTGTATAGCACTTAGGAGAACTTAATCTCTATTCAGGCGCTTCACATATGCCACGGGGCTCGAGCCCACGACCTCGGTCGGAGCGAGCACCTTAACCAGTGGGTCAAACCAGCTCGGTGACACGTGACACTGCAAGTGCATACAGAAGTAGAGGGGATGAAACGAGGGAAAAGACAGGGGTGGGTGGGGCAGCAAGCACGTACTAGCGCTTGCTTGCGAGCACATGCATGCGGGTGCATGCTCAGAATACTCGCACGTGCCTTATGCACGCACAGAGTGCACTCACTCGCTAAGCACACGAACTGCTGCTGCATGGGCACAAGCCATGCTGGCACGCCTGCCAGCAGTTGCTTTAACTGGAGCACGCGAACGCAGATGTGGATGAGAGGTGGAGTACGTACTACGTACTAAACGCTGCAGCGTGAGGTACTGAGGAAGACCGGCAAAAAACGGTAGCGGCATAATAATAATAATAATAATAATAATGCACTTGATAAAGCGCCCTCAGAGAACTCAATCTCTTTCTAGGCGCTTTACATTTGCTGCAAAGTTATAAAGTCGTCGTACCAGAGAGATCGCCCGTCGATCACACTACATACAGTACTTCTGCTCAGTCTGGCTCGGCCTAACGTATGGACGACTACTGAGGGCCCCAACCGGCTGAGGTCAGCCACTGGGCCGACCGGCAGTTTGTAACAAATGGCTGGCTGGCAGGAAGGTAGGCAGGCCATTTAAAATGGACTGCTGGCAGTACGCAGCCGAAGGTGCTGCACCGTGGAGTCGAAGGAATGGCTTAAGCTCATAATCATGGACTGAGGTGAAAGAGCGACAGCAGGAATAATTAATGGCGGCAGCGGCGACTGGCATGCGTGACCAGAATCGAACGACCTAGGAGAATCAGACGATCCCAGCGATCGGCGGCACGTGATCGGAATGCCCCGAGGGGCCTCAGTCTCTGCATAACTGGCTCATCCCGTCCGTCCACACCTGTCACTTGTCAGGTGCCAGGCGTTGTACAGTTGGGGAGTGCAGCCGGTAGGGGCTCGGTGCGCGTGACTCTCAAGTCTCAAGCAGGGAGTCAGTTCGTGGCTACTGCTGCCGCTATTTAAAGTGTCTAGAAAGATGATATAGGTTGCTGTGTGTTTAGGTTTCATTCTTCTTACTACCTGCCCACCACGCGACCTGTGGCCGTCTTGGTGAGTGCGTAGGTAGCTATGGTTAAGATAGGCGTCGGAGAACGCAGAGCGCTACTGCCGATGCTTCACGGCCTCCCAAGGAGCGACTCTATGGGGGGGGGGGGTAACTACCAAACCTCAGATTCCCTAAACCGTCGGAAAGGCTAACCTGGTCTATGCGCCCTGGTTTGGCCCAGGGGGGGGGGGTGATGAGGTGCTTGCGTGCCGATGCTTCGCCGCCCCTCCGTCTGGCTACCAAGCGTCTGATCCTAAATTGTCAGAAGCAGGATGTGAGGTGGTGAACGCGTTTCCATAACTACCTACTGTTGTTTCCTTAACTAGCAAGCCTCGCAGATTCCAAATTGTCGGAAAGGCTGTGTGGCCTAAGCGCCCTAGATTGGCCCTGGGGCTTGAGATGCTCGCCTGCCTCCCAACGACCCATGCAGTAAGGCTGGAGCCCCGCGGCTGCGTGTGCAGAGCGCCCGCGTCGAGATCAAGTCACGAGCAGGGCACGAATGAATTGTGCTCGCTAAAAAGAAATGAAGTCGCCGTGCTGGTACTCGAGGTGCAGCCTCTGCCGTTAGGATAGCCACCCGTAGGGCCGCACATAGCGACGGTGCGAGCGGAGGTCGATTACTCACAGCCGCAGCGCGAAGCACAAAAGGAACAGGCGGAAGAGAGGAAGAGCTGACAGGCGAGCCAGTCGCCGCCATCAGATAGGCCGCCATCAGATAGGCCGCCTGAAAGAGCAGTCGCGGCATTCGAGCTTGCCGTCGTGCCACCGCCGCTGGTCGGCGGCTGTCGCATCGTCTGCCCGCTCGCGCTGCGCCCAATCCAATGGGCGCTCGCTCGCTCGCTCGCTCGCGGAGCGTCGCGTCCCGTCGAGCTGGTTTCGAACCAGCGCCTGCTTCCCCCGCAGGCGAAGTACGGCCGGCCGGACTCGAGCGGAGCGCTCGAAACACTTGGTGCAGTGCAGCACCGTTCCTCGAACGCTCGAGGAACGGTGCTGCGAAGGACTCGGGAGTGGAGCTGCGCTCGTTCCTGTGGCCTAGAGCTTGTCCTACTGTCCAGACGCGTGCTTGGTGTCGGGGGGGGGGGGCTGCAACGGCTGCTCTGGCTGGATTGGGCCGCCCAGTCTGCCCGGTAGGCGGCTCAGGCCAGCTTAACGAATCAGCCTAGCGAGTGTCGCTGAGCGAAATATTCCTCGACACCTTGATCTATCCTCTGCAGTGAGGGTTCGATTCCCTTCGAGCATAGCGTGGCAAGCGTCTTTTGGCAAAGTCGAACTTGGAAGATGTAATGTAATGTATCTCCGTCTGTAACTCCACAAAGTCACAAAGACCATGTGGGTGTTATGCAGGAGAGTTTTGTATAGCGCACTCACAGCCTAAGCGGCTTTCGGTACGCATTCGGTAGCCAACAGACTTCGTCTCACGCAACAAAGAGAAAGTGGGAAGCATAGCAGAGTCAGGAGAGTAGTTGAGGTAGTGAGTAGCATGGAAGTAGCAGCTCAGGACCGCTGAAAAGGATGAGCCATAGTCGGCAGTTGGAGAGTAGTTGTCGTTGCAAAAGATCAGCCGGAGCAGAGAGCCAAAATCGCTTCCGGCTCTGGTTTATGGGGTAATTGGTTGAGAAAGACTGATCCCACAGATAGCGTCCGTAGTCGGTCGTCCAGGTACGCCGATGCGTGCAGCAAGCACTGCTGGAATCTGCATCGCGCGAAAGCGGCGCTTGCAGTACCGTGCGAGAGAACTCCGCGTGAAAGAGCACGCATTGGGCCCAACTGCTGCTGTGACTGTGCAATTGAGTCCTCTGCTCAACTCTTTATGGCTTTCGCTGAGCGGAACCGCCGCCCGCCAGCGGTTTTCCTAAAAGAAGAGCAGTGGCCGAACGATATATAATCTCGCTCGAGAGATCGCTGGCCGCATTTCGGTTCTGTCGGCGGCGGCGGCGGCACTTGTCAAGTGACACCGGATAATTGTAGCGACAAAGGAATCGGCAGATCTCATCTCTCACTCCGCCCTGATTTCGTTTGAACGTATAGTAATAAAGGCGCGATAGCCGCGCGATGGGCCGAGTGCGCGCCGTCGCCGATTGTCGCGGCTGCAACCGCATCGAAGGAGGCGGGGCAGCTGGCGACGAGACGACGCCGAGAGCGTCGCTTTGGGCCGATCGCAGCCGATCGATCCGCTGCCGCCGCCGAGTTTGCGATAGTGCAATTGCCTTTGCAAGTGACGGCGACGGTGATTCTATTTAGAGCCGCACTAGTTAGGAGCGAATGGAGAGACTCGTAGATTAGATGGCAGCTGAGGTTCTTTCATGTAGAGGCGCGTCAGTTAAGACAAATCACCCAAATTGGCATTTCACACATATTTCTATAAGGAATCAGAGAGTGGCTCGGGAGCAAAACCCTCGCGCGAATTGGCCGATATAGCCTCGGCGGCCGCCTAATCGCGTGAGCGCGGTCGTGGTAAGAAGGTCATGCGTACCGGGTCGTGAATGAGTTTATGCGTGGGCGCGGCACGAACTATTCGTCGCCGGAAGCATCGCCGGAAGCTGGCGGTGCGCCCGGTGAAGGATATTGTGCCAGCTGCGCCTGATTGTTGTTGCACGTGCAGCGGCAGTGACTCATGCACAGGCTGCTACTGTGGGCCATCGAGGATGACTGTGGGTGCGCGTCTTTTTCGTCAATCGCCAGGTCTGCACCAAAAGCTCCGCCGCGGGCGGCGATACGCTGAGTAGTGCCCGCTGCGTGCCCTGTGCCCAAGTGCGCACACGTGTGGCGGACATAGCTCCTGCGGAGAGAGGCACTATCTTTCGAGGCCTCCCAAGTCGAGTGCAGCCACAGATGCCTCCGAGTGAGAAACGTCTGCACCGTTTCTGTCGCCCGTTTCACGCGAAGAATCGGCAGTCGTGCCGAGGAGCTTGTGCCGAGGAGACACCATCGTTCCCAAACTGTCGCGCAAGTTATTTCACAGCTGCAGCTGCTTACCATTCTTTGAAAAAGAGCGTTCTCGATTATAATAATGATAATAATATTGCACTTGATAAAGCGCCCTCAGAGAACTTAATCTCTTTCTAGGCGCTTTACATTTGCTGCAAAGTGATACGCAATAGAATAGTAAGTAAAATCATGCTTGAAAAACAAACAAAATGAATAACATGGTTAGGGGTTACATGCACTGGGTCAGCATGCAAATGTGGTTAGTGGCAGCATGAACAGTGTCAGCACGCATAAGCACACCGAGGACGAATCACAAGGACCCACTAAATGCTGTCCTAAATAGGTATGTTTTTAAGTTTCTTTTAAATGTGGTCAGGTCAGGGGATGTTCTGATGCAGGTCGGGAGGGAGTTCCAGGCTGTGGGAGCATACGAGCTAAATGCACGGTCTCCAAAGGATTTAAGGTTTGTACGAGGTATTTCTAGACTGTTGGATTCCGAAAAGCGAGTGGTACGATGCTTTGCCTGATGGGGTAGTATATCTGAAAGGTAGGCTGGAGCCATAGAATGAAGAGACCTAAAAGTGAGCGACAAAACCTTGAAGTCAATCCGTTGCTTGACTGGTAGCCAGTGCAGGTCGGCGAGAAGTGGAGTAATGTGGCAACTGCGACGCTCACGACAGACAAGCCTAGCTGCAGAGTTTTGCACCAGCTGCAATCGCCTGATCGCACATGCTGGTAGGCCTGTAAGCAGTGAGTTGCAGAAGTCGAGACGAGATGTCACGAATGCATGGACCAACTTGGACGTGGTATCCTTATCTAAACAAGATTAGCTCGCAAAAGCTCCGTGCACCGAGTCCACGCGTTTCCGGCAGTCTTCAAGAATTTTGCTTGTTATTGCACGCACACCGTGCCAAATTAAAAAGCGTCCATAGGCACTCGAGCTTTTGGGAAGAGCGGCCCGGGAACCTCGGCGGAAGAAACTTGTGCGCAACTTCCGCCTCATTGGCGCCAAAATCCGTCCAAGGCGCCGCAGTCGTCGTCGTCGAAACGCCTCCTGCGGCACGACCGCCGCCTACCGGGGCCGGGTTCGGCCGGGGACGGTCACGTGACGGCTCCCAAGAGGGGCTAGTGGCAATATGCAGCGCCGTTGAGGTATTGCGGCGTGTGCGACTGCACGCGCTCGCAAACGCCGCGCGATCGAAACTACGCAACAGGACCCCGACCCTGACCTTAGACCCCGACCCCGACCCTGAGCCCCTGCCTTGTGCTTGCCGTGCTCAAGCTCGTGACAGTTAACGTCGCATGCTGCTTCGGGCCTCCGAGTTTCTGACGCGCGCGCGCGAGCGCGTCTCTCAATTGGTCCCGTAGGACGCTGCGAAAACAAGGTCCTCGCTTTGTGTCCACCGACTGGGCGCGCGCGCGTCCAGTCGCTCGCTAATTCATGAGCAGCGCAGCAGTCGCTCTCGTCTGCTTGTGCGGCGGCCTCGATTTCGCGCGGAAGCCTCGCTGGATGCGATCGAGAAATGATGACGCCTTTTCCGACGCCACCATTTCGGGCTGGGACCAACGAAAGCAGGCTTCTTCAGCTGACTTCTGACGTGGGTGCTGTCGCTGCAGGAACAGCGACACCACCCACTAGCGATGCGCGCGGATTAGAAAGATCAGACGCGGCTCCGTTGTTGCAGAATTACCGGGCGCGCCACTCGCACGGGCACTTGACGAGCTGCTTTTGAGCCTGACGCGACGCGCCGCATCGTCGCCTTCGACGCCGACGTGACGGAATGTGGCGAGCGAGCGCCGGATCTTGCGTCTGGCGCTCGGCCGTCCTCTTTCTGTACGTACGTCGCCGCGCAGGTTTTCTACCCCGTGACGTTGGGCGACGCTGGGCGCTCAACGATGCAAGAGGGCGGGGCGGTGTCGGAGCCAGGTCGACCGTCCCGCCGCCCGCAGCGGTGCCTGCCGCTTCGCGCGTTAGCAATTGGCTTCCGCGTGACCTTCCTCAGTCAAGCGCGTCGCGGCTCGCCGAAGAAAACCGGGTCAAGATGGCGGACGCAGCGGGTCGACCAATCCAAGTTAGAATGTCCTCGCTCGAGCACGGCAAACCGACGGGTTTCGAGGCCGCTAGCGTACGCCCGCACACAGGAAGTGCTTGCATGCGCACCGTGCGCTGCCTATTGGTCCATATAGCGGAGCCGCTGTCGTTTCCGCTGCTTATCGGCCTAGCGGCGGTGAACGAGAGGCGTCGGCAGTCCTTCCGTTGAACGAGCATCCGGGTTGGTGTAAGACGTAATTAATTCGTATAGCGCCCTACGAGAACTTAGCCTCTATTCAGGCGCTTCGCGTATGCCACGGGGCTCGAGCCCACGACCTCGGTCAGACCTTGGTCGGGGGCGAGAGCACCTTTAACACTCAACCGAACCCAAACGCGGCTTGTCTTGAACGCGTCGCTTGAGGCGTAGCTCTTCTATCTAAAATTAAAACTAGGTCTAAATAAATTCGCTCAAAATGGTAGTTAGATGGCGTGCAGTAGCGGCTCGTGAAGGAGAATTCTTATGCATGCATGTAAGGAAATAATACGTACATAATACGTTTATTATTGCAACATATTACCACAATATTTAAACATATATATGATATAATGTAATTTATAATATATAAGTCAGTGTAAAGTATATTATGTAATGAATGCTATATTATATTCTGTAAGAAACGTACGTATCAGCAAACGGAATGGGGTTTCAAGTTTTCTCGTTATTGTCACTGATCACAAAGCAACTTAAAACGCCGTCGAAGGCTTGTTCGCCGGAGCTGCTTGCGATTCAGGAGGCAGTAGTTTTACTTTTTGGGGGGCCTATCAGCAACCGCACTGCACGCTTCTGGGTAATCTTAGAGACTACAAATACCTTTCTAAACTGTACAATTCTAGGTGGAATGATTCAGCAGAGTTCTTTATCATTGTTTGTATTATTATTTTTTATTTTCTTTTAAAGTTTTATTTGTAAAATGGAAGGAGAGCCACCACGCAGGCTATCTATGTAGGCGGGCTATCTCAATGCTTGCAGCGCGGGCAATACAGGATGGCAAGCCTGCACGTGCTCATGATACGTGTGCTGCGATTCTGCTGCCAACGCACTAGAGAGAAAAAATTAAAGGCAAGCTCTCAGAGCAGTGCCCATTGAACAGCTGCATTGACGCGCACAGCGACAGAGAAGCCCCAGCGACTTTCACCCACTTCCTTCCGGCAGGTATTAAAGACGTGCCAGCAGCAGGGCTCGAACTCACGACTCGCGTCGCACTGCGCGGGAAGCTAGTCGCTCGCTGACCTGCCGAGCTGGTTTGATCTAGCGGTGAAGGTGCTCGCCCCGACCAAGGTCTGACTGAGGTCGTGGGCTCGAGCCCCGAGGCATATGTGAAGCGCCTGAATAGAGATTAAGCTCTCTAAGGGCGCTATATAAATGAATTATATATTATATACTAATCGGCACTGTGACATTGCATCCTTTTGGTTGGCCAGAGGTGGGTAGCAGTTCTTCGATGTGCTACGACAAGGCGGTTAAGAGGGTTATTTATGTTTTGCCATCCACCACCGTATCCAGAAATGAACTTGAGTTACTCGGGAGGTAGGTCGAGACAAATGGAATGACGTAACCTAATATACATAAATTCAGGTGAGCGGCAGAGCTTTATCGCGTATGAGCACCCGGTCTCTTTTTAGAGGTCTTAGCTTGAGAATCTGTCCTGCATCGTTAGACCAGGTTTAAGGCACTCGCTGTTCACGACCCGCGACGGTCGTGGGTTCTTCGAGTCTTGCAGTGAGCGCTCCATTTTTTGCCCACTGCCGCTCGCCGCGTGGTGGCCAGCTCTCTCAACCGTCAAGGCCCTCTCCCGCCGCTCCATGCCAACGAGGCTGTTAACTCGGCCTTGACCTTTAATCAAATCGGCTAGCGATCTGCCGCCGCATAAATGGTGCAGTTGGATCGGTCAAGTTCTTATTTATTTTCTATTTTCTCTCATCGGGAAGAAGCCTTCTTACACTGTCGTCGGCTAAGACATCGCGCGTGACTCGCACGCATTCAGGCGTGGTTGTTCGGGCCGATCTGTCCGAGTCTGTGAATGCCTATTTGTGGAAGCAGAATGTGCAGGGAATGAGTGCACGAGACGCAGCCGAAGACGAAGCCGTCTGCGCTTACGCCTTCGCCGTGTCGCGGCTGAGCCGTGTCACGTGAGCCGCGTCACGTGAGAACTGGTCGAGCTCGTTTGTCCTGCGCACGCGAAATGCACAAAGAAAGTCGTGTCCGAAACGTAGACTCGTAGAGCTAGAGACAACCCGAAAAAGGGCCAATTTTTGTGAAACCTAGTACTTACGCATTGCTGTTGTCACCTTGGTCGATTCGTCATAAATGGGCGCGGTCTGGCAGAAGCTCGCGAGCAATCCAATCGGACATGGGATTGACAATTACAAATAGACAAGAAGATTCGGAAGTTTAGAGTTGATTTTGGTAAAGCTCCTCGTTTGTGACGCAGCAGTACGTACTAGGTAAATCGTCGGTTGTCATGCGAAGGCAAATGAAGATGTCAATCAAAGAGGCATTAGTGCATAATCACCCCTACGGTAGACTGTGGAGTCAAAGAGGGTGTACGTATTTGGCACTACTAGCAAGCGCTGGCTAAGGAGTCAATGACACACGACGCTCGGTCGTCTCAGTTGTAATGACTCTGGCTGGCTCAAGTGGCCATTCGCAAAGCTGGCCGGCCGAGGCATTCCATCGCCGAGGCTTTTAATATCCGGCCGGAATGCCGCTGCGAATGTCCATGCTTAGCTTAGTGATCCCGGAAATTGCGCTGCTTCGCGGGCTTACAATGGCCTGCTGATAAATGCCGATGGAGGGAGACAGGGGGGATAAATGCCGGTGGCGGCATGCTCTCTGCTAGTTATCCTAGATCTCAGAAGATTGTCGCAGATCACGCACCTGATCACTCTCTGACAACCAGATCCTTCTAGGGTGCCTTTCGACGCCCCCAGGTATCTTTGGGACTGTGCTAAAAACTGAGCTAGGCCCTACTTCAGTGCGATATGTTAAGAGTGCTGACATAAATGAACGTATTGACAACATTCACACTTGGATGGCCGCTAACTTCCTGAAACTTAACGACGGTAAGACGAGACTGATAGTCATAGGCAAGCCTGGTGTCACCAATATCAAGGTCCTCTGTCCAGGTCGCTTACAGATTGCTTCACTCACTGGTACTTCAGCTTACTTACATGTATTCATATGTACTCACCTATCCGACCTCGGTTCTCCTCTGATGTGCAACAGCACGACCCACTCCTCAGCATCGTAGTCATCATCACCATCAGCATCGCACGATGTCATGCCGCCGAACATGCAGTTTGACCGTTCATCATTTAAGAGAGACAGAGGAAAAAATAAAAAATAAAATTCGTTGTATAGCGTCTCAAGAGAACTTGATCACTATTCTGGTGCTTCACATATGCCTCGGGGCTCGAGCCCACGTCCTCAGCCAGATCTTGGTCGGGCGAGCACCTTAACCGCTTGATACAGCAGGAAGAGACAGAGAAAGAGGAGAGAGAGAGAGAGAGAGAGAGAGAGAGAGAGAGAGAGAGAGAGAGAGAGAGAGAGAGAGGGAGAAAGAGAGAGACAGAAAGAGAGAGGGAGAGAGCGAGAGAGAGAAAGAGAGAGACAGAAAGAGAGAGGGAGAGAGAGCGAGAGAGACAGACAGACATAGAGAGAGAGAGAGAGAGAGAGAGAGAGAGAGAGAGAGAGAGAGAGAGAGGGAGAAAGAGAGAGACAGAAAGAGAGAGGGAGAGAGCGAGAGAGAGAAAGAGAGAGAGAGAGAGAGAGAGAGAGAGAGAGAGAGAGAGAGAGAGAGAGAGAGAGAGAGAGAGAGAGAGAGAAAGAAAGAGAGAGACAGAAAGAGAGAGGAAAAGCTCAGGAAAAGCGTAGTGGGAGGATGAGAAAGATTCCGTTGAGAGGAAGCGGACGCAGGTGCCGCGCTGGTGCGCCGCCGCTGAAGCATTTCCGAGTCGTGAACGAGCGAGCGGTTTGCGATGACGCCGTTAGGCTCTCTACTTCCGGCCGCCGGCGCCAGGCGCCGCAATCCGGAAAAAAGGCCGCGATCCGACAAAGCTCTGCTTAGAATATGATCGTGGCGTCTAAGGCTCGAGCGGCGGGCCGAGAGACACGTGGCTACCCTCGGCCGAAGCTCTCACTCGGTTGCTGGCGTCGGGCTTCGGTGGCGCCCCTAGAAAGGGCGTGGCGTGCCTGGCGGGCTAGCGTTCGCGGCTGACCTCGTACGGCCGCGAGCCGGCGCGAGTCGCCGCCTCTGTTTGGCTGCCGAGGAGGAGCGGCCGGCGAACCATGGCGTCCGGGTGCGCCGCCGCCGGATGCTGATTGCCGTCGCGAAGCCTGACGACCCGGATGCACTTTACTCCGCTCTCGCGAGGCTCCTCGAGGTCGGAGGAGCGGGAGCGGCGGCGGCGGCGGTGGCGGCGATTAGGCGGCGGTGATTAGGCGGCCTTTGGGGCAACGCGGTCGGTCGCCGAACCGCGCCGGGTGCCATCAATCGTCCGTGACGCGAGCATTAACCTGACGCGGACGCACGCGCAGTCAGTGCCGGGCAGTGGTCCGCAGCCGCCAGATTTCGCGAATCGCGTCGGCGACGCGAGGAGAGCGCTCGGCGACGGACTCAGTTGGACGGACTCAGTCGGACGGACTACGCCGATACGAAGGCCGAACTGACATCGAAGCCTGTCGTCGGCTATCGGTGAGGGTGCGCCCAGAAGCTGCTTCCGCTCGCCGCAAAAACTGCAAAGGGCCGCCGTGCACGCAGTGCGTGGGAGAGAAAGCGACGGAGAGAGAAACAGAGAGAGAGAGAGAGAGAGAGAGAGAGAGAGAGAGAGAGAGAGAGAGAGAGAGAGAGAGAGAGAGAGAGAGAGAGAGAGAGAGAGAGAGAGAGAGAGAGAGAGGCGGAGAAAAAAAGAAAGAGAGAGACGCTGACCTGGAAGCCCACGAATGCGATGCAACGTCGGGGGATCAGCGCAACGAAGCAGCGCTTCGATGCCCACAAGTCCCTTCGTGAAAGCTTCCGGTGCGCGGCCCAAGCTTTGCGTAGCGTCTGCGCCTAGAGTAGCATCTGCAGCCGTAGCGGCCGCAGATGTGTGGCTGATAACTTCGCTGCCAGGTGCAGCGAATGATGCTTCGCTGGCATCGAGACGGCGGCGGCGGCGGCGGCGGCGGCGGCGGCGGCGGCGGCGGCGGCGGCGGCGGCGGCGGCGGCGGCGGCGGCGGCGGCGGCGGCGGCGGCGTAGACCCGAACCGTGTCAGATCGCCAATCGCGCTGTCGCCGTCCATCTTTTGGTGGGACGCCGCTGGACTAGGCCAAGCTAGCTCTAGCTGCTCACGCGGCTAGCGCCACGACGACGGCAGTTCCTGGCTCAAGCGGCGGCGGCGGCGCGGCGGCGATTTGGTTCGACTCTTATTTCTCAGGCGACCGGGCGGCGGCGGCAGCAGCAGCAGCAGCAGCAGCAGCAGCAGCAGCAGCAGCAGCAGCAGCAGCAGGCCTGGCTGCCCTGGCAGCTCCCGCTCCGCTTACGAGCGGCGCGAGCAAACAGCAGCTCGCTGCGCGCCCGCGCCGCGGGATCGACCGGCGGTATTGTTACCTTGAAGGCGAAAGGGCGCGCCGCCCGTAGAAAGTGCAGCTCGCCGCTTAATCATGGCATCGGAGGCTTTAAGCTTCTCGGGTCGCTAAGAGCAGGATGTTGCTCGTCGCGGCCGCGTGCGCGTTGATCCGCGTCGTTCCGCCAGACTTGCGTCGGCTGTCTCTAGAAATTCGGGTTGCACGACCGGGTAAACAGTTTGCTCTGCAACGTCTGCCTGCCTGAACGGGTCGAGCTCGAGTTGAATTGCCCGTCGGCGAAAAGCCTCTCCGAGCGAGGCTCGCTGGACGCAGACGATTGGAGCGAGACTCGCTGCCGCGCGCTCCGAACGTCCGCGTCCCGTCCAATCGTCTGCGAGCCCAATAAAGTCTTTCTTATTCGGTCAACTGAAGGCCTTTTTAGACACGCGGAGAGGCGACGGCGCTGCACCGTCCGTAATGCCGCCGTAACAAATTACGTATTACGAATTACGTATTACGAATTACGTAACGAATTACGTACAGGTATTATGAATGCCGTTCGTAATGCCGCCGCTACCTGTGACGGTCGTAGCGCATGTCCGGCGCCCGCACGGTCGCCTTCTTTCCTTTCCGCAAGCGAGGCTCCACGTTTCCGCAAGCGTGACTTGAAAAGTGATGCTAGATCATTGCTGCTTGTCGAGTTAGCGAACGTGTGCGATACGTATGCAGACATATTTTCTATCTTGCTGCATTCCGGCGAGTGCCCGTATTTACGACATCCGGAGAAAGTAACTATTTAGTCAAATCTTAATTACCTCTGTACGCATATATATATTTACATAACAATACATCTTTGTAAAAAGCTATAAGTAAATGCAGGTTTTTGTGCGAATCTGTCTATAAATGTGTAGGCTTGAAAATACATGCACTGTGCGTACAGTCGTTGGCAGAGTTGCCAGCTGGAGTTTCGTCTCGGTTCGGGCAAGACCAGCACAATTTTTATCTAAGAGCAAGACCACCAAAGATATTCAAGTTGGCGGGCCAAACGCGAAATAAATGAAACAATATTGCATAAAATCACAAAGTTAATCCAAAGCGAACTCCGCGGTTTTGCTCACTGAGTGAAATTAAAGAAAAGAAATTTGTACGTACATATGTGTATTTTAGGCAAATAAATAAATATGTATGTGTATTTTAGGCTAATATACATGCATACACACACACACACACACACACACACACACACACACACACACGCACAAAGAGATATATATTTGTCCCGGTCTTCGCACTGGAGGGAAGGTGCTCGCTTTTGACGACTGAAGTCGTGAGTTCGAGTATTTCAGCGGGCGATCGATCCTTAATTGCCCACGGCAAGCGGTGGTGCGACCGCCGTTAAGGCTCTTCTGCCACTATGCAAATAAGGCTGTTAAATCAGCTAATTTTTTTTATATGTGCATTAAGTGCACGTACACACGTGCATGCGTACGGATATGTACGTGCATTTACAGTTTTTTGCGTGTGCACACTTTTACGCACACATGAATATTTGAGCTCATTCGAACCTCGCTGTCCCCCACTGTCGTAGCGCAGCAGACAGCGGCAAACACTGTCACGTAACCAAGCTTTGCCCGCGATGCGCTCGCTGCCCGGGTCGCGGGAGCCATTCGCGCGCCTTTCGCCGACTCGGTGAGTGGTAGGGGCTGACGATCATTATCTCCCTCCGACGCTCGTCGATCACGCCCCTCCGAGCACCTCCAAACCCGAGAGCATCCTATTCGAACCTCGCTGTCCGCCGCCGTCGCAGCGAAGCGGCGGCGGACAGCAGGGGACTGTCACGTGACCAAACGCAACCCAGCATTCTAACCCTGGCCTTCGAAACCTACGACGCGCCGCGACCCTCGTCCCTCGCGGATCGCGCGATCGAGGCGGCGGCGGCGGCGGCTCGGCCTCTGGCGAGGCCACGCGGCGCTGCGTGGGGGAGCGCGGCCGCCCAGCGTCTCGCGTGCTGCGGCGCGCGACCGCGGAATAGTTAGACAGTTCGGAGAGAGTTAGACAGTGACAGACAGTTAGAGTCAGACAGTGCGGAGCCTCGCTATCAGACGGTGCGGAGCCTCGCTATCAGACAGTGCGGAGCCTCGCTATCGCCCCGGGGCGGACGGCGCGGAAAGGCGGCGCTTGTTTAGCGTGCGCGTTTAGAGTCGCGCTCGCGGCGATCGGGCGCGGCGCCGGTGCGCAGATCGTATCTGCGCACCGGCGCTCTGGCGCAGGCGGCGGCGGCGGCCCCTCGCTAATGCATTATGCACGAGGCGACGAGCGACGGTGCGAGCCGCGGGGACCGCCGCCGCCGCGCTATAGCAGCGCCTTCTTGGCGCGATCGCTGCCGGACTGAGCGCCGGGGCGGAGCGCCGATCGCGAGCGCCGGACTGCAGGCGGCGGTGGCAGTGGCGGCAGCGGCGGCGGCGGCGGCGGACTACTTGCCTGCGAGGCGAGTAGTCGACGCCCCGATGGTGACGATGAATCAGTCGTCCACTGTCGCGCCTCGAGACGTCGGGTAAGCGCGCACGCGCCACGTCGTTCTCGCGTCTCGCGCTGGCCCCAATCCGTCGAGTGCGGCGGCGGCGGCGGCGGCGGCGGCGGCGGCGGCGGCGGCGGCGGCGGCGGCGGCGGCGGCGGCGGCGGCGGACGCACTCGCCTCTACCTGAGCCTCGGCTAGGCGAGAGCGAGCGCCGCCGCCGCTGCCGGCGTTCCGTCGGCAGCGGCGGCGGCGAAGCGAAACGCAAACGCGCAACGAAAGCAACGAAAGAAACGAAAGCAAACGCGCCGCCGCCAGGGGCTACGCGACGAGGCTCCTCCAGCGCGGAGTGCCCACTCTCGCCACTCTGCTGCGGATGCGCTGACCGCCATTAGCCGCTCGGCAGGACTACGGCGCGAGTCAGTCGCGTTGCCGCCAGCAGCCGGAGGACTTGCGCCACTTTCTCTTCAGTTCCGAAATGCGCATTCGCTTGCGCAGGAGGAGTCGTCCGCTTCCGGCGCTCGCAGCTTCCGGCGCTCAGTCGTTCCTCCGACGGTCGGTCGGTCGCCATGGCGACCACGCCATGGCGACCAGAGCGGCCAGAATGGCCGCCGGAGCGGAAATCCGCTTGTCGTGCAACGACTGCTTCGTCCGCCGATCGACAGTCTCCCACCGCGGCCGTCCCCTGTCAGCGCGTCGGTTCGCGATCAGTGCCTAGAAAGACTAGCGGCGCTAAAACTCGCCGCCGGCTTGCTCCCGCGCAGGAGTCTCGGAGGCGGAGCTGCGGCCGCGCGCCGCCGCTGCCGCCGGAGGCAGGATTCAGGATTCAGGAGGCAGTAGTTTTATCTTTGGGGCCTACCTCAGCAACCGCACTGTGCGCTTCTGGGTAATTTTAGAGACTACAAATACCTTTACAAACAGTGCAATTCTAGGTGGAGTGATTCAGCAGAGTTCCTTGTTATTGTTTTTATTATTATTATTTGCGCCCACCCAGGAGTCTTGGCGGAGCTGCGAGCGTGCGCCGCTGCCGCCGCCGCCGCCGGTTGGCATCGTCGCGGCAGCGGCGGCTCACCGCCATGACGGCCGAGCCGAAGACCTCGGCCGTCGGGCGATCGCTGTCGGTCCTCGACGCTCGCTGCGCACCTTCCGGCCCGCCCGCGCGCTATTTCCGGTTACGCCATCGCGCTACGTCTGGCCTCTCGCCGAGCCCCTGCGCCACCCCCCCCCCGGACAGCGCTCGTCGCATCGCTCGGCGATAGCGGCTCGTCGAGAGGACCGGCGGTCGCGTGGGTCGTGGGCGTCGCCGCCGCGTGCCGAGAGCCTCGATTCAAAATGCCGACGGCGTCGGTCGGGTGTCGCGCTCTTCGGCTAGCGCCGGCTCGGCGGCCGGTGCTCGCCGAGTCGTCTGCTAAACGGATAAATGCCTCGTATTTTATTTCATTTTTCGTCGTCGCCGCCATTTTTTTCACTATTCGCATTTCCAGTCTCGACGGCTCGATGCTTTTACCGGACATAGTGCACCCGGATGAAGCCACCGGGGAGTTCTTCATTGATTTCAACGACTCGGCAGCAGACAACGGCAGCGGCGACAGCGGCGGCGAATGCTTCGCGCTCTGGTCGCAGTTCTTCCTCGTGCGCGACCTCTGGCTGTACGTGGGCTGCACCGTCCTGGCGCTGGGCAGCGTCGGCCATCCGCTGACGGTCATCGTGGTGCTAGGCAACGCCGGCATGCGCCGGCTGCCGCTGTCCGTCTACCTTGTCACTATGTCGCTCGCCGGCATGACGTCACTGTACTCCGAGCTGCTGCCCGTCGTCATCGACTACTGGTCGTGCTACCGGGTCTCGCTGAAGAACCTCACCACGGAGACGGGCTGTCGCACGCTGAGCGCCGTCGCGCACTGGTCCGCCCAGCTGTACGCCTGGACCGAGGCGCTGTTCGCCGCCGAGCGCCTGATCGCCACGCGCTGGCCGCTGCGCTACAACGCGCTCTGCTCGCGGCGGCGCAACGTGGCCGTCGTGTGCGCGTGCGCTGCGGCGCTCGCCGCGCTCAACGGCGCGTTCCACTTCTACGCGCACGGCTACGGCGCGAGCGGCTTCTGTGAGCCGATCAATCTGTACTTGTACAACCGCGTGTGGAGCTACACGCACCTCGTCGTCTCCGCGCTCGCGCCCATCTTCGCCATGACGGCGCTGAACGCGGCCACCGTACACACGCTGCGCGCCCCGTCGCTGTTCGCCAGCGGCGCCAAGCGGCGCGCCGAGTCGGCCACGGCGCTCATGATCGCTCTGAACGCCGTGTTCGTCGTCACCAGCGTGCCCGAGCTCGTCGTCGAGTGGGAGGAGACGACCAGGGCGCTCTTCGACGACATCGAGCTGGCCGGCGTCACGTGCCGCCTGGTCAAGCACGCCGGCGTCGCGTGCGTCGTGTTCGTCTACGTCTGCATCGGCTCCAAGTTCCGCGCCGCCCTGCTCGAGCTCGTCTGCTGCCGCCGCCGCTGCGCGCTGACCGCAGCAGCCGCTGCCGACGGCGGCGGCGGCGGCGGCGGCGGCGGCGGCGGCTACCGCGGCTCGCAGCTGCCGTCTAGCGCGACCGAGCTGGCCGGCAGCACGACCACGTCCATTTTCGTCGTCGACGACGCGTCGCACGCGTGATCGACGGCGCGATCGACTCGCGCGAGCGCCAGACGTCTCGGCGGCTTCGGCGCCGCCGCCGCCGCCGCCACCGCCGCCGCCGCCGCCGAGCCAGGCCTCTCGGCCGCTGCGGAGAGAGGCGGGGGACAAATCGGTTCGGCTCGCCGCCGCCCGGTCTCAACGGCCGCGCCGTGCAGAGCAGACAGCGACTGCCCAGATTATTAATCGGCCGTCATCGCCGGAGGAGAAAGTTCCGCGCGCGAAGCGAAAGCGAAGGCCTCCGCCGAGCTCCTTCCGCGCCGCCGCCGAGCGCTCAGGTGGCGCGGAAGGAGCTTGGCGGTGCTGCGGCTCGTAGTGCGCATGCGCATCGAGCCGCCGGCTTGACCGGGTCATTTTGAGCCGCGGCTAGCTTGGCGGCCAAGCTAAGCGCGTCCTACGGGTCGTCGATGCATCGATATTCGGATATCCGGCGTCGACGACTGTGGCTTCGCGTTGCATGTTGAACGCATGCTCTTAGTCATCGCTTGGACGGTGACCCGACGAAAACGACGGGGGGCATGAAGACAAGAAAAGAAAAGTGAAATAATTGCAGTGCAAGTAAATACTAATAAGAAAAATGCGT
Source organism: Cristatella mucedo (assembly GCA_009760855.2). NCBI lineage: Eukaryota > Metazoa > Bryozoa > Phylactolaemata > Cristatellidae > Cristatella > Cristatella mucedo. The sequence continues at coordinate 2,128,797 of WPIO01000054.1, forward strand.
CTCGATTGAATAAGCAAAAACCTCAGATCAGCGGCGTAAGGCAATCAGAAACACCGCGCGACGTAAAAAAAAGGGTAGCAGATTTTTGACAGCCTCGTTTATAAGGCGGCATAAGAGCCTTATAAAGCAGCCCAGGTTGCCCCAAACTGACAGACGACAGCGAGCGGAGCTCGACAGCGTCGGAGGTCGCTTTGGATTCGACCTGAGCGCCCCGAGAAAGCTACGCTCCTACGCTCCACCTTCAATGCCTACCCGTTCCGGGTAAACTTGTTGGCACTACTTTGTGAGCGTGACTTTGTTAGCACTTCTTTGTTTGCACTACTCTGTTAGGTGCTATTACAACTGGGTTAATGCGAATGCGGACGTATTAATGCGCACACGCGACTATTAATTTGTGTATTCGCGCTCGCGTTTGCGAGATTTTTATGTTCGTTTATTGGGGTTTTTGTTTTCGGCATTTGTGTACTTTGTTGACACGCCGCTTTGTTGGCACTAAATTGTTAGCGCAGTACTTTCGTTGTGTTAATGCGCGTGTGTGTATGCATGAGGTTGTTTACGGCATTTTTCTACTTTGTTGGCACTACTTAACTGGCACTATTTTTTGACACTACTTTATTGTAACTATTTTATTGGCACTACTTTATTGTATTGACTCTAATTTATTGGTACTACTTTATTGCACTACTTTTATTGGCACTACTTGGTTGGGTTTAATGCGCAGGCGTTGTTATGTGTTAATGCGCATTTTTTGCGTGTGTTATTGCTCGTGTATGCATTTGTTTCGTGTGAGGCGCACGTGTTTGTGCGTTCGCGGCTATGTGTACGGTTGTTTTTTGTTTTCGGCATCTTTGTGGTTTATTGGCAATACTTTATTGGCTCTATTTAGCTGTTAATGCGAAATAATACGCGTACGTGCGCATCAATACAAATGGGCATTACACCTGCGCATTGCACATGTGTATTACGCACGCATATGCGCTTGCATTAATGCGCGTTACATGTAAAACGGTGTGTAGCTAAAAGAAGAATGACTTGACGTGGAGCCGATGCGATCATCTTGTGAAATGTCAGTTAAAAATTAGAACACTTAAAAGAGTCCGTGCAGATTAGGGTTTCTGAAAAACATAGCATTTTTGAAAAACAGCTGTTTAATGTTTTAAATTGTTAAAAAAACAGCATTTAAAAATCTGTTTATTAATGTGCGCGTATTAATGCGAACGTATCAATGTGGGTGTTCATCTTGTGTTAATGAATGTCTGCTATAATGCGAACACGTTTTTGAGTTATTTATTGCACAACGCACAAGTGTTTTCATGCGAAAGTGTTTTTTTGACGCGGTTGTGTGCGAATGTTTTTGCACACTATTTGAACGTTTTCTTAGGGGTGTTTTGGTTTTTGGCATTGTTCACTCCGTTGGCGCTACTTTTTAGGCACTACTTTTGCTGATGGTACTTTTTTTTGGCACTACTTTGTTGAACTACTTAGCCGGCACTACTTTGTTTGCACTACTTTGTTGGTACTACTTTGTTGTTTATGAGCCTGTATAAATGCGTACGTATGTTAATAATGCGCGAGTGATTTGGTGCGGGCATTTGGTTTCTCACGCCTGTGCATAATGCGCGTATGCTAATGTGGTTGTGCCAATGCGCATTTATTTATTCGCATGTGTTAATGCGCATGGGTTTGTTAATGTGCGATTGGTAAAGTGTGCTTGGGCGTACGTATGGGGGTTTTCGGCCTTGGCACTCACTACTTTGTTGGTACTACTTTACTGGCATTAATTTGTTGTTAGTGCGCATGTGCTAATGCACACGTTTTAATGCGCATGCATCCGCATTTGTGTCAATATGAGTGTATTAATGCGCATGTGTTAATGCGCTTGCGTTATCGCGCTTTTATTTATGCAAGTATCATATGTTTGTTCATGGGCTTGGGGTAATGTGGGTTGGCGCTGTTGTGCGTGCACCAAAGTCCCATAGCTAAGCAGGGCTGCCCAGTGATGAGCAAAACTCCATTAAAGGTTTACTTTCCTCTATCGCATGTAATTGATAACATCTATGGCTGCCTCTTCCCTAACGAAATGCATTATTGTTATTAATATTATTATTGCTGTTTTGCTTTTGCATAACGTGCACACACTTCGCGTGCCTCGGATAGTGAGTTCTCTCGCCGTGAGTTGCGGAGCGCCTGAATAGGGTTCTCTTAGGCTGCTGTGCATAAAGCCAATTATTATTATTCGGGTGTTTTTCAGCATTGTATGTACTTTGTTGGCACTACTTTATTGGCACTACTTTGTAGGGTATAATAGGCATGTTAATGCGCATTTTTTGGCTAGTGGTAATGCGAATGTTCATAATTACATGAGCGTCTGCTAATGCACGCGTGTGTGCGTGGCTGAGTGTGTACGAGTGATCTTATTTTTGGCATGCTGGAACGAATTTGTTGCGTGAATGTGCACATGTAATTTGTTAGTTCGCACAAACGCGCATAAATACACAGGCAACAATACGCAAACTCGCGCAATGCGAAAGTGTGTTTAATGCGCACGTGTTTTTTACACGGCTATATGTGTGAATGTATTCGCGTGCTATTTTTTGTATGTTCATATAGGGGTATTTTTATTTTCATCATTGTTCTCTTTGTTGGTACTCCTTTGTTTGGCTACTCTGTCGGTAGTACTGTTGTCGACATGACTATGTATTGTTAATGCGCGCGTGTTAATGCGGGATTGTGTTAATACTCGTCTATGCGCGTGTGTTTTTTAAAGCGTGTGGTAAAGTATGTGTTTTCGCGGTTATGTTCTGCCTGTGGGTATTGCTTTTGGCATCTATGTACTTTCTTGACCCACTTTATTGGCACTACTTTGTTAGCACAACTTTATTGGCATTAATTTGCTGTTGTCGATGAGCATGTGTTATTGCTAATGAGTTAATGCGCATGTGTTAATCCACATTTCGGTATTGGCCTACGTCAATGCGCATTTGTGTGTGCGAGAGCGTGTTTCTGTCTGCGAAGTTGTAAGATTGTGTACTGACAGGCACTTGTGTGCTTTGATAGAACTATATTATTGGAACTACTTTTATTGACACTAATTTGTTGTTTAAATGCGGGCGCGTATATGCGCACATGCTTTGATGGCACTACTTTATTGGAACTACTTTTTGGCACTAGGTTGTTTTAATGCTGGCTAGTACATGCGCACATGTGTTAATGCGCACGTATTAATGAGCGTTTATTAATGCGCGTGTGCTAATTTAATGTTCGTGTGCTAATGCACATTTGTGTTATTGCGCGTGCATGTATTAATGCGCGTGTGAAGACACGTGTTTCTCAAGCGGGTTTTCGTGCTATTTGTCTGTTTGTGTACGGTTTTATGTTTTTGTCATTTGGATTGTTTTTGGCACTACTTTGTCGGTACTAATTTGGCCGGCACTACTTTTGCTGCAACTACTTTATTAGTACTACTTTGTTGTGTTGATGCACACGTATTAATGCGCGCGCGGTAATGCGCACGGTGCGGAGGTGTTTTAATGCGAGCGGGGTGTGTGCTCGCGCGGGTGTGTATTAAAGTGTGTTTGCGAGTGTGTGTGTGCGCGCGTGCGTGTGTGTGTGTGTGTGTGTATGTGTGTGTGTGTGTGTGTGTGTGTTAGTTGTGTGCGCTTGGCCATAGTTGCTGCCGATGCCGTTTGGGCCAAGAGCAAGCG